>CM035809.1:153377-511525 GCA_020466095.1 Chlorops oryzae | reverse complement strand
AAACTTATTACAAATTAAAAAAAGCCTTTCTTAAGAATTAAATTTAATAATACCTTTGCCCTTGAAACTCAAAGAGAAAACAATTTTTTTTGCGAAAAATACTCGTATCTCAACGATCTGGTCTCGATTTCATTTTGCAGAAATTTCGATATTAATTCTGATTTTAATCTGCAATGGCATATATAACACAAATATTTACTTGTTTCTGATGCCCCGGGCCAATGCTGCGGATCGAATATTTGTTATTCTAATGTGAACATAACCAGTAAACAAAAATGCAACGGCCCAATTCAGCCTTTTGTATCGCAAGCGAGATTATTAATTAGGTTGGAATATTTGAGCACCTGCTGTGGGCGGACTTTTTCTGACTTTGTGTTCTTTGATTGTTGCCGCAATTTATTTGCATTCTCCTGATGGCTTTCATTTAAGGCACTGTACGAGTTCATTTCTGATCCGTGAGTTGCGGAAAATATGGTTGAATTTTCTCTATTTATGATTACTGGAAAAATTAAAAGACATGAAGAGTATATTATATCGATTAGTTATAATCTTATCTTGGGCCACTATAGATTAAACTGATATCCGAATCCAAAGTTTCAATATTTTTTATGGGAAGATCCTTCCATATTGTACTTCGCTGACTTTGTTCTCAAAACAATTTCTAACAATTCTAGGAAAATTTCTATCAGAAATGAAAACTTCATATAAAAAAAAAACGCTTCAGAAATGAATCAGAAATTTTTTAAAGTGTTTTTTATATAAAGTTTTTCATGTCTGTTTCATTTCTGACAGAACTGGAGCGAGCCCCTTAAGTTGGGAAATCCTAAAAAAATTATTTCAATGCTGTTCTTCAGTCTTCGTTTGTTAAATTATTGTTCGCACATCTGGAGAGGCGTAATGGCTTTATTTGAATATGTGTATTAACATTTTGTTTCTCTCTACTCAAATAAGAATTGAAAATTAAAATGAAAATGAAATTTCACAAAAAAAAAAAAAAAAAAAAAAAAAACCTAATAAAAAGGCCATGAATACGAATTGTTCTCTGCTGGGCTCTGTTGTTTTTAACACCTTTTTTCGTCATGCTTTGTGCATAGCAATTTAATTAGTCTTTGCTTAAGCCACCGTCAGTTAACGAAAGGTAATTAGTGTATTTAAAATGAAAAGTTTTTGTAGCAATTATACAGGCTTATAGCGATGGAAGTAGAAGGAAGGTAGGTACTGCAAATTAATAAGTTTACGGGTGCTTAATTCAATTTTCCCTTTAACAGTCGGCACTTAAATTGGTAAATTATTAATCTGTTTCAGTTTATAAGTGGTGGGCTAAAACTTATGTCAAAAGGAAATCGCAAGCCTTAATATATTTATTTTTTAGGGTAAAAAGAATCGAACAAAAAATTAAGAAATCATAAGGGTTTCGTGAAAATTCTTCCGCCCGGTTATTTCTGATAGTATCTGGTTGAACTTAGTGTTGCTTGCTTGCGTCTGAATAGAGATGGATGATGAATAATCGACAGGTTTTTTTGGTCTCAGGCCACGTTTTAAAAAAAAGTTTTATGGGAAAAATGATTGAGAAATTAACCCGTGAATACCGCGCATTCCAGCCCGGGTGAGCGACGTGATCCATTCGGACGTGAGACCTATTGTGAAGAATTTCCATCTTTCTTGTGCATACCTTTGATGATATTAAAATAAGAGAAGAATATATTAAAATCAAGGTTTCTTTATAATGGAATTTTTTTAAATTAATTTTTAAAATAAAATGCTTATTTGATCTTGCTACACTGAGCGAAAACTACGGTTGTGTAATTTACAATGATTCGTAGTATACTACGACCGTAGGTATTTTAGAGCAAAACTGTAGTACGGACGTATTCAAACATGACTTTAACAGCCATGCGTATTCTTTAGGAGCAAATTTCTTTACACACGTATTTAAAAAACTTCTATCAAAAAAACACGAAAAATAGCTTTCATTTGACTTTAAATAACATATTTAGTCCACACGAATTAGATTTCTCCGTGGCGTACGGGTAACGTATTCGCTCAGCAATCCGAAGGGCTCGGGTTCAAATCCTACAGCAGGCGAATTAAACGTGTGAAAAATGGGAATTTTTCAAGTATTTACGGCTTTCCAGCCGTATAAATGAGTGAGAAGTTGAGGGCCCTTTCCCGGGCTTTCCAAAATGTATTTTTTCTTTCGCATAAAATGTTAGTTTTAAAGCTTTTTATTCCTGTAAAGTTTTTAAATAGTATATATCTAAATGTAATATATAAAAAATATAACATATAATTTTTGTAAAAAAAAAAAAATGTCGTCTGCCTGACCGGGGATCGAACCCGCCGACTTGGGATTTGCTACTACTTTCGTATTTAATCTTTTTTACTACGCTTGTGGTTATTTTAACTACGTCCGTTAATACAGCCAAATCATTGCTGTTCGTAGTTAAATTAACTAAGTTTTTGTTATTTTTACTACGATTTTTAGCTCAGTGTACACATGCTCTAATAATTAATTTTTTTTTAAGCAGCAGGCATTTATGAAGTTTAAAATTTTTCGGTGAAAAAATTATGCATCATCTCGCAATCACCATGAAAAATAAAAAAAGACATTCGTGATCGGGGTGATCGTGAGGAAAAGGCTTCTGTCCCGATCGTGTGCCCATCTGTAAAAACAATATACGGTACTTAAATTCACAGCTACCGAACTTCAGTGCACTTTTAACGCAGTTGTGCAGTTTTTAGCTTTTCTTTTCATAATCTTTATCCCGCCTGTTCATGGAATTCACATATAATCAAATATTGAGTCATCAATCCAAAACAATAAACTCGAAATAAATTGCTCTGAAGCTTTGAGCATGTACTCGTAATTAATTTCCTTAATTTTTGCTTTGATTCTGTTTCAAATTTTCAAATACCGTAACGCAAAAATATTTCCGGAATATTCTGCAACAATCCACAGAGAGCACTGCGCTAGAAAACACGCTTGCATTCGTAACACGATTTAACCTGTTGCAGGCAAAAGCTGGTGCATTACATGGCGTGGCTCGGGCACCGATGCGAGCGTATTCCTAGTATTATTAGCGTATGTGGCTTTCTCGGATCTATGCGATATTACATTCGTTGATAATTATAGGCAGACGGACGAGCGGAGAAGCGGACGCGCGGGCGGACCGACAAACAGTCATAGTCCATAATATACAGAGTTCGTTAGTGCGGCACAAACAATATTTGAGGGAATGTGAGTGCACACGAATGGGGCTTCGGAGTCCAAAACCGGATAATCATAAACAAGCGGACGAACAGGCCCGCGTTCTGCTGCATTCGCGCTTTCCATTTTCCGCTTCTCCCCCTCTCGCCGCTTCTGTGCGTGCAGGAGTTCCGTAATGTGCATTACTGCAGCGCACAGAGTTTTCATTTTCATTTTCATTGCAAATATGGGTTAATTATGAGAGCGTTTGGTTCAGCGAGGCGGCTTTTATCAGCTGTAAAATAAATTATGTTTAATTATTGCCCCGCCGTGCCGCAATCGTTCCAGCTACTGATTTTCCCGTTGTCTTGACTGTTTTTTTTTTTGCTTTGTTTTGATTCCATTTTTTTTTTCTGGTTTTGCGTTTGTTTTGTTTTCTGTTTTTCCTGCCGCACTTTGACGCTAAATCAATATTGTAATTGTAATAGCCAGTATTATTTTATGTTATGTTCGTATAGCTTGCAGCGTGTAATTATTTGCGTTGTGTTGTATGCGCAAAATTGCCACGACCCCACCTAATGATATCAAACATGGCAGCGAGTGCAGTGTATGCCTGCGCATACAGACAAAGAGTATAATGTATTAATTTTTGTTTGTATATTTTTACCAAAGCTGTAATAAAGCTGTAACTTTTCATTTGCGATTATAATTAAATGAAATATCTTATTGGTTTTTGTCCAAATATACGTACGTTTACAGGGTACTTAGTGATCAGAATGAATCAGAAGGAATAGGTTTGAGATATTATGGTTTACGATATGGCTGCTTTTGTTAATGAGCCTAATGAAGGTTGCAAAGTACCAAATTCATGAAGAGTGACTCTGCTTCTCACAACCTTCCATGTGAGCCCTCAGCATATTGTAGGAAAAATTGCACCAATATATTAAGAGAAGGAAAGCTTCATGTTTTATACAGGAATTAAATATTGACTTTGGTATTGAAGCTAATGCTATAAATAGTACATGTTTCACTAATTTGCTCTACACAAGTATATCCCAATTATTTATCAATACAAGGCTTACAAAAATTGGCTAAAATATCCTAATTAATGTATCTATAAAGTGTCCTTAAGGTCTTTGATTAATGCTCTAAATATCAATTGAACTTGCATTTATTTTTTTGATTTTTTGTTAATGATTTCTTGCATTGAAATGCCAATTGCACTGAATAGGAAAAAACCCTGTTAAACTAAGTTGTTTTGATTTACTAGAAAAATTGTCCAATCTAGAGATCTCTCAAGTTTTTAATGAAAAAAGAGAAATATTCAACTCTGTACAAAGAATATTGGAAATGTGAGATATAAAAATGTATGTTCGATTTTTATATGTTCGACTGTAGAGTTTGTTTTTAGGTAGAGAATAGAGTGTAGTGTGTAGAGATTCTTCCTTCTTTTGCGTACACTGTAGACCATCTCCACAATTACAGCTCTACGTAGTGCTGCAGTCGACATATTTAGAGTAGAGCTCTAATATGTGCTCTGCAGACTGTATATTCACTCGTATCTCTACCAAAAAACTCTTTATTCGACATCTGGCTTGAAATAAAATATTTTCTAATAGTAGTTCTGATCTGCAGAAATGACTTCAATTCACAAAGCCGTAATCCAAACAAGTAAGGGTGTTAAAGTCAGGCAAGCCTGACAATATAATACCCGACACAGACACACATCTTCAAATAGTTTTTAATATCAGGAGTTGTTTAAGGCCATAGGGGCCCCATAAACCGACTTTTGTTTAATTTCTTTATGAAAACCGCCCCTTTGACACGCCCACTTTTCCAATTTTTCGGAATTCTAATCGGAAAAAGTCAGATTTTGGGGCAGTTTTGAGATTTTTGTGACAGACCCTAGTACTGGAGGTACCCTTAATAATGGACCGATCAAGAATTTGGGGAAAGATGTTTATGGCTACAAAGGAAGTATAGGTGCCAATTTTCGTTCAAGTCCCATAGGCTATTCGGGAGTAGGAGACAATTTTTGAAAAACGCCCTTCTGTCACGCCCATTTTTGAAATTTTCGTTAATCACATTAATTGGCCCAAAATATGTTCAAATGCCAAATTTCATCAAATATTTTGAAATCATCGGTTTTAGAGCAGGTTTTGCGATTTTTCTAACAGACCCTAGTACTGGAGGTACCCCTAAAAATGGTCCGATTGGGTCTATTCTCGAACTTGTTCTTACTCATGTCCCCATTAGCGCGAGTTACGATCCTCTCGTACCAAGTACCTAAGAAGTATCGATTATGTGCATCAAGTACCAAAAAGAAAACAAGAACACTAGAAAAGAAGAAGAAAAGACTCGCGAGAACTGATTTTCGGCGTGTAGAAAAAAACTATCGAAACGTTTAATTTAATAATTGTTAAAATAGATTTAATGAAAAGAAAAGAAAAATAAACTGATTTAAAATCAAATTAAAGAAAAAATTGTTAATTGAACCGTTCTTCGATACCGAATCGAAGAAACATAACTGGCGCAGTCGGTGACGGATGGAAACGTGTAGTTAAGCGAATATTGGCACACAATTCCGCTCATATTATTGGATGAAACAACCTTTAGATCTGTCCACATTTTGGATCGAGGATCAAATCAGTTTTAAAACGCACTACTGGTATGCCTAAAATTCATAGGTCGGAGAAACCCTATCGTATACAAAAGCCGGACGACGAAGAATCGGATGATGATATAAGCTTCGACAACAGCAACAACAACTGTAACAATAGTGAGTTGGGCTCTATTCAACTACAGTTAGATCAAATCAACATTATTCCATTTAATAACGTTATATCTTCTGTTACAAATACAAATACTATTTTTAATAACACAATGACTACGAATACTAATAAGCAAAGTACTAGTGGAAATAGCTCTGTTAACCCAAGTATGTCACAATGTTTTGAATATTTAAAATTACCTGACGCTGTTAAACATTTACCAGAATTCAATGGTAATCCAAGGCTTTTATTTGATTTTCTCGACAATGTTGAAGAAATTCTTCAGCTTATTAACTGTATAGAAGTCGAATCGTATAAGCGTTTTGTTTTGAGAGCAATAAGGAACAAAATAGTTGGCAACGCCAACGAAGTATTGAATATGTACGGTACTATGTTAGATTGGAATAGCATTAAGTCTAACTTGATCACTCATTATTCTGATAAGAGAAACGAAACAAGTTTGATTCGCGATTTACATTTATTGAGGCAAAACGGGAGTACAGTGGAGCAATTCTATTCTCAAGTTATCGAAATCCTTACAAGTATTTCGAATCATTTAAGGGTTCATGAGAAAGATGCCAATGTTATAGCTTCAAAAAATAAATTGTATCAGGAAATGTGCTTGAATGTTTTCCTAATCGGATTAAAAGAACCTTTAGGAGCCACCATTAGAGCTATGAGACCTAATTCTCTTGCACAAGCCTTAAATTACTGTTTGGAAGAACAAAATATATATTACATGAAAAATTCAAATCAAACTAAACAAAATATTCCTCAGTCAATGAGACAAACTAAACCAAGCTCCTTTCAAAATTCTTTGTCACAAAATAAAAATAACATTCCAAGCCGTAATCCTGTAAACAACAGATTTCAATCGAACTTTTTACAGCCTCAATCTAATTATTATTTTCATAACCGAAACCCCATATCAAATCCATCTTCCTCTCAAATTCGCATGACATATAATAACAATCAGCCAAACAATTATTATCGGTTCCCTCAAAATAACTTTCCAAACTATTCTAACCAATCGAATCAAATGAGATTCTTCCATAACTCTGGTAACAATGCAGTTGAACCAATGGACACATCCAGTGGTAACACTAGACAGGAATACCATCATATCGATAACGAAAACCAAAACAAAGATTTAGATGAAGAGGCTTTATACTCAAACCCTGGAATCCAAATTGATCGTCCAAATATTACAAATATCGATAATGCGGTTACTGACGAAAATTTTCAGGAAAATGCCTCGGAGAACCATTTGGGTTTATAGACCTCAATATTCATCAATCATATTTTCTACCTTATATTCACATTTCTGACAGTAATGGCCACCCGCTTAAATTTCTTTTGGACACGGGAAGTAACTTATCCTTCATTAGCTCTAATATAGTCAAAAATGAGTTTGTAGAAACAATTGAACCTGTAAATATTAAAACTTTGTTCAACAGTCACCAAATTACACATAAAATTACATTTCCCGGACTTAAAGAATTTAAAACAGATCAAATCATAACCTTTCATATCTTCGACTTTCATGAATATTTTGATGGATTAATCGGACTCGAAACTATGAAATCCTTAGGGGTGAACCTTGACTTTAAAAATCTTGTATTGAAAACCGATTCTGCTATTATTCCGATATACTATAAACCAAATCATATTTCAAACCTGTATACTGTTCCACCATTTTCCCACATTATTGCACACCTCCCTGTTGATGTTGAGACTGGTGACTTATTCATCAAACGAAAGAAGATTAATAACGACTTAACAATTTCCGAAGGTATCTACAAAGCCTCCAATTGGTTTTCATATCTTGAAGTAACAAATTCTTCACCAACCCCTCAAACATTTGTAATGAAACAGCCCATTAAAGGGGAAGTTATAGGAAAACAGTATTTTGAATTTCATAATTATTCCATAATTAGTGAAGTAGATACTATTCAAAAAACTGACATTTCTGGCCTTCTAAGGACAAGCCATTTAAATGATGAGGAAAAATCAGGATTATTAAAACTGTGTGAAAAGTTCAAAGATATATTTCACCAAGAAAATCAAAAGCTTAGCTTCTCCAATCAAATTAAACACGAAATTAAAACAAAAGACGACCTTCCTATCTATACCAAGTCGTATAGATACCCAGAAGTTCATAAAGAAGAAGTCCAACGTCAAATACTAGATATGATAGAAAATGGTATAATTCGGAATAGCTTTTCTCCATGGTCTTCTCCAGTTTGGATAGTGCCAAAGAAGATGGACTCAAGTGGAAAAGCAAAATGGCGCCTAGTTATTGACTATCGCAAATTAAATGAAAAGACTATAGATGACAGGTACCCTTTACCAAATATAACTGATATTTTGGATAAACTTGGTAAAAGCGTATACTTTAGTACAATAGATCTGGCTTCGGGATTTCATCAAATTGAAATTAGAAAGGAGGACATTCAAAAAACCGCTTTTACTGTCGAGAACGGCCATTATGAGTTCATTAGGATGCCTTTTGGCCTAAAAAATGCTCCGTGTACTTTTCAGAGGGTCATGGACAACGTACTCCGTGACCTGCTAGGAAAATTCTGCTTAGTATATATGGACGACATAATAGTCTATTCAACATCCCTACAAGAACATCTAGATAATCTCTCAGCCGTTTTCAAGAAACTTAAAGAATCAAACTTAAAAATTCAATTAGATAAGTCTGAATTCCTTCGAAAAGAAGTGACCTTCCTTGGTCATCTTGTTTGTTCAGACGGAGTCCGGCCCAACCCGAACAAAATTTTTGCAATAAAAAAATTTCCTCTTCCAAAAACAAAAAAACAAATCAAATCATTTTTGGGCCTTTTGGGTTATTACCGTAAATTTATTCGCGATTTTTCAAAACTTACTAAGCCACTAACTTCATGTTTGAGAAATAATTCCCAAATAGAATTAAACGATGAATACCTGGAATGCTTCGAGACATGCAAAAATATATTATGTAATGAACCAGTTTTGCAGTATCCTGATTTTTCTAAGGAATTCATCTTGACTACAGACGCTAGTAACGTTGCCCTTGGAGCCATATTGTCACAAGGCACTGTCGGGTCTGATAAGCCCATTTGCTATGCTAGTCGAACATTGAACAAAAGCGAACAAAGTTATAGCACAATAGAAAAGGAACTTTTGGGAATCGTGTGGGCAACGAAATATTTTCGGCCTTATTTATTTGGGCGAAAATTTAAAATCGTAACGGACCACAAACCTTTACTGTGGCTATTTTCTCTTAAGGATCCGAACTCTAAATTGGTTCGTTGGCGATTAAAACTCGAAGAGTTTGATTACGATATAATTTTCAAAAAAGGCAAGGAAAATACGAACGTAGACGCCTTATCGAGAATCGAGTTAAATACAAACGAAATCGAAACCGATATAGATAATTTGGATATCTCGACAATACATTCGGCAGCTGAAGACCTTTGTGACGGAATTTATATATCAGAAAGGCCAATAAACGAATTTTCAAGGCAGCTCATTCTGGAACAGTCCAAAACGTATACGAATAAGCCTAAAATAAAAATTCTTTTTAAAAATCAACAACGGATCACAATAAAACGAAATTTTAGTGATATTCATTGCTTAAAAGACATTATAAACGATTATTTGAACAAGAAACGGGTTACTGCAGTCTTAACAGATGATAAGACATTTAAGTTATTCCAAGCCGCCTATTCCAAATATTTTCCTAGTAAAGGACCGAAGGTGGTTCGCTGTATGTCAATATTAAGGGATGTTACTGAACTCGACCTTCAAGAGAATTTAGTACGAAATTATCATTCCAAATCGAACCATAGAGGTATTAATGAGTCCTTTTTACATCTCAAGAGAAACTATTATTTTCCTAAAATGATGAAGACTATCACTCACATAATTAACAGCTGCGAAATTTGTTTAAAAAGCAAATATGAAAGAAATCCTGAAAAGATTAAATATGCGCTGACACCCAATCCAAAGAAGCCTTTAGATATTATTCATATCGATATTTATTTTGCCCATAAAGAACATTTCTTGACCATAATTGACAAATTTAGTAGATTTGCAAGTGCCTATTTGTTGCCTTCTCGAAATAGCATTCACATCATACAAAGTCTCAAACATTTCTTTTCTCATCATGGAATTCCCTCTTTAATAATTTCCGACAATGGCCTCGAATTTTCATCAATTTTATTCAAACAGTTTTTAGACCTATATGGGGTAAAGCATCATTTAACATCCATTAAGAACTCTACAGGTAACTCTTCTGTAGAAAGATTCCACTCTACACTTACTGAAATTCTAAGAATAATATTTCTTCAAGCAAAGGACAAACCAGTTAGTGACATAATGAATGAAGCTATTTTAACTTACAATAATTCCATACATTCCGTTACAAAATTTACACCGTTTGAAGCAATAACAGGCCATTATAATCACCTCAATCCGTTTCAATTTAATGCAAATTTGGCAGTTTCAGAGCACCTTTTGAAAGATCATATTGAAAATTACTCGAAACTTGCAAAATTAATTGAAAGTAATAATCTAAAATACAAGCATCAAAGAATATCAAAAGCTAATGAAAATCGAAAAGATCCAAAATGCTTTAGAGAAAATGTATCTATATTTGCAGCTGATAACAGAAGAAATAAGCTTGCTCCCAGATTTGTAAAATACAAAATTTACAAGAACAATAAGTTAACTGTCAATACGTTAAAGTTCAAAATCCATAAGCAAAAAATAAAGTTAAGGCGTTGTAATGAAAAAAGAATAATGAATGATCTCTGAAATGTTACACTTTTGATCTATTGATTTTTTTACAATTTAAAATGTGTCATAAAAAATAAAAAATGTATAAATTAGTGTATGTATAACTTGTACTTAATTATGGTTTGGGAACAATTGTAATAAAAATTATAAGTTCTTGTAAAGTTGACCGAATGAATATTGGTTTACTAAAGATTGGAACACTAATGTATTAAAATCAAAAAAAAAAAGAAGAGAAAAAAAAACACAAATAATATTAAGTCATTTACTTTTAAGTCTATAATGTCAAAATTATACTATACATAAATGTCCTTCATTGTAATACGAACGAATGAATATCGTTCTTAATACGAAAAGGGGAGGAGTTACGATCCTCTCGTACCAAGTACCTAAGAAGTATCGATTATGTGCATCAAGTACCAAAAAGAAAACAAGAACACTAGAAAAGAAGAAGAAAAGACTCGCGAGAACTGATTTTCGGCGTGTAGAAAAAAACTATCGAAACGTTTAATTTAATAATTGTTAAAATAGATTTAATGAAAAGAAAAGAAAAATAAACTGATTTAAAATCAAATTAAAGAAAAAATTGTTAATTGAACCGTTCTTCGATACCGAATCGAAGAAACATAACTCGCGCATACCAAATTTCTTCAAGATAGCTCAACTCCATCGATATGGTAACTGTATACAGACAGACAGACGGACGGACATGTCTAAATCGAATCTCCTGGTGACAATGATCATTTCTATATATATTTTGTATGGTCTATCTCGACTGGTTCTTGGTGTTACACACAACCGCACAAACGCAATATACCCTCGACACAGAGTGTGTCGGGTATAAACACAAACGCTATAGAAAGAGAGTGACCATGCGGTGTTTCTTAAGCCTTCTTTTGCTATCTGATTTGTCTTCTGTACCTACTAGAGATCGACGCGTAACGTGATCGTGAGGATAATATTTAAATCCTAATCATGCGTATCATAAAAGCAGATCTCCCCACGTGGACAACCCTGACAAGTATGATCAATACGTGATTGATGCGACAGGCCAAGCGACAGGCCGGCTGTAAGAAAAATTTCGTCGCATCATTAAGACCATAAAGCGTACATACCCCGTTGTAAACGGGATTAATAATCGCTAAGCAAAAGAAGAAGATGCTGTACATATCGCACACCCTCGTCTAAGGAGACACAACTCAAAATTTCTAATTTTTCAGAAAACACAAAAAACAAAATGCGTCGCAGTGTCATTCAAAGCAAGAAGAAAGGCATTGACGGGGTTTTTCCTCTTTTTATAACTAACAAAAACGGCATAGAATTTTTTGTTCAGGTAGAGAGGTAAACTTTGATCAAGTTCCATATGTTAACTCAAATTGAAGATTTTTGAGATGTGTCACCTTAGAAGAGGGCGTGCGATATGTTCCTTAAAATACAATGCAATACGTCACAGTCTCGATTCCAGCTTTGCTGCATCGTTGCTACGCTACTGGTACTAGGCTTATCGTTTGCTTGCTACGGCGTTTTCTGCCATGACAGGTGAAATTTTTACATGTAAAATAACTTACACCAATTGTATTATATAAAATGGGTATTCAACATTTTTTTTTTTTTTTGAAATTGGCAAAAGAAATCAAGATTTCGCTTTTTTTATACATTCATACCCGGTCGACATTGCAGGCTTGCCTTAGAATTCATTTCCACACCGAGTTCGGTGTCCATAGTTTCCACAGCTATGGAAACAAGCTCTCAAACAAAAGAAACTCACCACTATGGAAAGGACAATGGGCATTCTGTCCTATGAGCGGCCATCGATGACACTAGTATCATTCGAAAGAGGAGTCAATATAGATTTTTTTTTGTTCTGGAACTATTATAAAATTTTGTTTAGGAGCTGAGTTATATGCGTGTTTATATTATATATTTATATTATATTATTAGCATCGCGTAACTCATAATATATGTTCAGTAGGTAGTAGGCTTTGTTTTACTTTATAAACCTGAACATAAATCACATTTCGTTAATTATAATGGCAGAAAGTCGTGAACCGTGTGTTTTGTGTAGTAGCAGAGAAGCAATACAAAACTATTACTGTAGTTGCCTTGTGGCAGGCGCACGGTGGGATGCTGCACTCATGTAATGAGTATGGTGTGGTACTTGGGATGGGCAAGACACCAAGAGGGGGATATTCTTTTACCAGCAGAGTTTTTAAAAAGTTTTGTTATTGATGATGATTGATGAATATTGGTTTTAGTTATAAGCTTTTTTAATAAAATATTTTGCATAATAAGTAATTTGTTTTGTTTTAACTGTTCAACATACCTATATACATTTATATTGCCTTATACTATCTTTCTAAGATTGTTATTCTAATATATTTTTGTCATGTAATGGCTCTTTTCATGTCCATATCATTTTTCTAAATTAAACCACAGTAATAACCTCTCGTATTCGCATTGGACACATAATAATATAATAGAAAATTCATAGCTTATCGATGGCTGCAGATAGGACAGGCACCATACAAATTTGCCCATTATCCTTTGCGAGGTAGCAAATTATGCACATTTGCTTGAATGCTACTCACGTTGAATACTATATACCCAGTCAATTAAACTTCGTGGCTCTGAGTCACCCTGTATAAGTCAATTATTTAATTTATTCTAGCATAAAAACTGTTTGACAAGTAAATGAATTGTGATTTCATAATTACGATTTTTAATATTTGGGCTTTTAATTTATTGTATTTATTTTAATCGGCCTCTTTATAAAAGTTTGGTGTAAAATTGGATTTATTGTTTCATTTTTTCTCGAATTATTTATTCGTTTCGATTAATCTAAAACTATTTAACGAAGCCCGCATAAAGCAAAAAGTGGTTGTTTTTTTTGGTTTTTATGATAACATTTCTACTTTAATTGGTTTTATTTTTTTATATTTATAAATATTTAAAATGATGTGGAAATCCTCAATAACTGGGAAAACGTAATCGTTTCTATGATACCCTAACCGTCCTGCTAATAATAATTTGCAATAGATATATAAAAGACTCAACAAATTACTTCAGGCTTACACAAGATTAAGGAAACGTCAAGAATTTAAAAAACATATAAAGAGCTAAAATAACCCTTCTAGCTTCCTGACTGCGAATTTAAGTATTGGTACCACCTTTCGAAAACATCGTTGAACAGAATTGTCGAACTTATCAAAGAGAAGCAAAAGCATTGAATAAAACAGGAGGCGGAACTGCTCTTATCTTGCCAGTTTTAACTGTCCCTCGTTGCTGAGGAAGGAGAGAGGCTGGCTGATTTCTTAATGAAATTCTTGAGCTTGGTTTCAAAAATTTACTAATAGTACAAACACAGGTTCAGGACGACGCCGCCGGTTGAAATGATCTCAGTCAAGCTATAGATAGCCGAACTTGGGACAGAGTTGCTCGATTAGAAAATTGGCTTCAGACTTCATATATGTATATGCCAAAATCATTTGCAGATGAAACGGAGTAATCGGTGAAACATAAAAAAAAAAAAAAACTAAAAAAAAAAAGAAATTTTCCGGTCGTGAATGGTACAATGAATTACACCCAAATAAGAATAAAGAAAATTGGAGGAGATCTTTCGCATTATTATATAGGACATGAAATTTTTTATACCCGGCACACTCTGTGTCGAGGGTATATTGCGTTTGTGTGGTTGTGTGTAACACCCAGAACCAGTCAAGATAGACCATACAAAATATATATAGAAATGATCAGCGTCACCAGGAGATTCGATTTAGACATGTCCGTCCGTCTGTCTGTCTGTCCGTCTGTCCGTCTGTATACAGTTATCTTATCGAAGGAGTTGAGCTATCTTGAAGAAATTTGATATGCGTGCTAATGGGGACATGAGTAAGAACAAGTTCGAGAATGGACCCGATCGGACCATTTTTAGGGGTACCTCCAGTACTAGGGTCTGTCACAAAAATCTCAAAAGTGCCCCAAAATCGGATTTTTTCGAAATATTTCAATAAAACTTAGGATTAGAGCGTATATCTAAGCCTCCGATTAGATTTTTAAAAAAATGAAAAAGTGGGCGTGGCAAAGGGGCAGTTTTCATAAAGAAGTTTAACAAAAGTCGGTATATGGGGCCCCTTAAACACTTCTTGATATTAAAAATTCTTTGAACATATGTGTCTGTGTTGGGTATTCTATTGTCAGGCTCGCCTGACTATAACACCCTTACTTGTTTTATTCTTTGAATGTTTAGGTAGTGGAGCGGGTGGCTAGTTGTAACAAGCATTTATTACATACATAAAAAACCGTTACAAGTTTGATATAAGATTTTTTTGAAAACGATAGTTGAATGACTGTTAATTGGAAATGAAGTATTTTTACAACATGCTCCCCGTTCCCCTACGTAAAAATATGAAAATGCATTTGAGAACACTGAATTTAAAAGTGTCAAAATCTTTGTTCACTTAAACTGTTGTTTAAATTCATTTATGACTAATGCCTTTTTAAAATGTTGTGTAAAATTATACAACAATTTACCAAAACAATAGTTTACATCAATTTTATGGCTTTATTACGAGTTAGATGGTTGATATTTACAATATCGAAAAACTTTGGACAAAAATTATTTTTCTTTTTCATTATTTTTTCAGCACTTAAGCTGCTATCTGAAGAAATTATAAAATGGAGATGACTAAAGCATTTGACTTCTCAATAATGGATCACTTCAACAGCACTATAGAAAGTCAAATCATTAAAAGTATTGATGGTAAGTAGTCAACTCAACTGTGTCCAAGATAACAGGATAATGGAAATCGGTAAATGGTTAAGATGTTGTTAAACAAAGGTTAATTATGCTAATAAAATAAATCAACTATTATTTCTTGTCGCTATATGTATAAGATTTTTCGACATTGCTTCGATTTAACTTAACAGTTTTATCTATCAATCGTGGTCACAATCCTATTTTATTGCACATACGAGTAAAGACCAAATGATTATATATTTTCAATATAATTGAAAGAAAAAAGGTAGCCATTAGGAGGCTAGTATCATGCCATTGTACCCGCCATTTTAAGATTTCCACTACGGAAAGGCAGACAAATGTATTTTTGGTTGACCAACGGAAAGAATTTTTATTGTTAGTTGTCCGTAACTCACTTATTCATTGCAAATTCGCTCCCATATTTGCAGCCTTTCGAGTAGAATTAAAAAATGGCAGTCCATCGCAATTTTTTAATTAATCATACTCAGAGAGCGTGAATGCGTACATTTCATGCGGCTATTACGCAAGCAAGAAGCACAATTGGGAAATTGCACTTGAGAAAAGCACACTCTTGATTAAGCGAATACATTGAGCCGATGGCATTAGCCTTCGTCATCATCTATTACGACGAGAGAACTTAAAATGCATTAGGCTAATTAGCATAGTCAAACAATGAGTCGTTTCGCATATATTATTAGCCACGTGTGAGGCTAGTGTCTTCTGAGGAAGGCTCTTCTCACGGTCGATGTTTCACTGCCTGCCTCCTTGCTTGCTTGCCGGCCTCCCGGGTGTGCATACGGCTGCGACGATAGTCGAGCATTTGTTTTGGAAGGCCATAGCATTCAGGATTGATGAGAATAAAAGGTAAGCCTCAGCAAGTCAGGCCATGGAAAGGGATGGCACAAGCATATCGATTTTGAGTTGCTGATAGATTACAAGCAAGAACTTCAAATTATGCAATTATCCGGGGATGTTCTCAATCGATTGCTCGCCTTTATATCGACAAAGATTTACGCCAAAGTGTCAAGCAATAAACTTGACGAGCTGACGAGCGCAGGTCCATGTGCCATGCTGCCTCGGTAACGGCACGAGAACTATGCAATTTGCAATGATGCCACGAGGAGTTGCGATGCATCTCATTAGATTAGCTGAATGTAAATATTTATGGGAGGCTCCAGCGCGGAACATAGCATGCAAATTTTTAATGCAGTCAAAGTACAAGTGTAAGCTCCAGGCGATACCATCGCATCGCAGCGCAGCGCACCGCATCCCTGCAAATCGAATCAAATCTATAAGGAGATAGATACGAGGCTGTATGTACGTGCAGTGAGGGACTTGCGAGTAATTTCGTTGAGTGTGAAAGTACTTGAATTGAAATTTTGTTTGCTTTCACTCACTCAGCCGTCCGTCTAGAATGAACACGTACGAATCGAGTACGTAGACGTAAATATGATGTACACTACTGTACGCATTTTGCTTACAAATTGAATAATTAATTTTTTCACACTTCGCCAAAATTGAACGAAGGGCAATTCAAAAATGCAAAAAAAACAAGTAAGGGTGTTATAGTCAGGCGAGCCTGACAATAGAATACCCGACACAGACACTTATGTTCGAATAATTTTTAATATCAGGAGTTGTTTAAGGCATTTAAGTTATTGATTGTTATTTTTCTTCATATATGTATGAAATTCCACTCTACATTTTAAGCTTATAAATTTAATTACTTTTATTGCATTATGTAGATATCTGCACATATTCCTTTTCTCTTCTTGCTCTTTCTTTCTTTCTAATGAAATTTTTTTTCTTTCTAATTCCTTTGCATCACCTACACTAATTTTAAGACCTTGTCTTCCTGTGTAGGATTCAACATTTCAAATAAATAAATAAAAAAATAAAAGGCCATAGGGGCCCCATATACCGACTTTTGTTTAATTTCTTTATAAAAACCGCCCATTTGCCACGCCCAATTTTTCAACTTTTTTGGGATTCTAATCGGACCCCTATATATACGCTTAAATTCTAAGTTTCATTGAAATATTTCAATAAAATCCGCTTTTGAGGCATTTTTGGGATTTTTGTGACAGACCCTAGTACTAGAGGTACCCTTAATAATGGTTCTATCGAAAAAATTTTTGGGGAGGACGTTACTGGCTATCAAGGAAGCATACGTGCCAACTTTCGTTCAAGTCCCATTTGTATTTCGGGTGTAGGAGACAATTTTCGAAAAACGCCCTTATGCCACGCCCACTTTTCAAATTTTTTGAAATCATATTACTTGCGTTTAAACATGTTCAAATACCAAGTTTCATCAAAATATCTTGAAAAACTCAGGTTTTAGAGAATTTTTTGTGATTTTCATAACAGACCCTAGTACTGGAGGTACCCCTAAAAATGGTCCGATCGGGTCCATTCTCGAACTTGTTCTTACTCATGTCCCCGTGAGCACGCATACCAAATTTTGTCAAGATAGCTCAACTCCTTCGATAAGATAACTGTATACAGACAGACGGACAGACAGACAGACGGACAGACAGACAGACGGACATGTCTAAATCGAATCTCCTGGTGACGCTGATCATTTCTATATACATTTTGTATGGTCTATCTCGACAGGTTCTGGGTGTTACACACAACCCAACAAACGCAATATACCCTCGACACAGAGTGTGTCGGGTATAAAAAGGAAAATGGTTGACGAATGCTCATATTGCGTTGAGAGTCATAATGAAGACCGTGCTCAATTGTTGAAAATAAAAATATAAGTTTGCGGATTAAAATTTGAACAAAAGCTCCGACAAGACTTAGCGCCTTATAAGATCTTTAGCTTATAAAAAAATCGCCAATAGTAGCCAATAAGAACTCACATTTTCCCAAGGGGTGTTTTTCAAAAAGCCTTTTATATATATTCACCAATCTCTTCGGGGTTACTCAGTATAGACTTATGAGTTCTTTTGAATAAGATCACATATGCAAATCACCATTATCCCAATTTTCCAGGTAGCTTCAGTCAATTGATAGATTTTAAAAGTTGTGAAAAATGAATGCGTACCTTACATATAGCCTTTATTAAGCCTATTAAACCTATTGGGTGCTGTGTTTTGCGCTAACAACGTGCCAGTTTTTTATAAATATTACCGATAGGCTTCAAGAAGCAACACTTAGCATGTTAACGATTTTCCTATACAATCCCATCGCACACTGGGTTAGAACACCCGGTTTTCTCGGATTAATTCAAATTTTAAATGTAAAGTCTGGATAAAAGTACTTGTACTGACTATAAATGTGAATCCGAAGAGGGAAAAGTCAAGAAGTTCATTGTAGAAATTGCCTGATTTCCGAAAAATATGAAAAAAAAATTAATTAATCAATAATGAAGCCGTCAAGCTTGGGCAATTTAGCCTATAAAAATAATCATTTGCTGGAGTGGTTCCATGGCATGGAATTTGTTGAAAACATTTTTTTATATTAAGAATACCCAAAAAATTTAGTTTGTACATATATGCTTAACTAGACATATACATAGTTGTCATTCGGACGCTCTCGTGCCAGGATATGTAGCTTTTTTTAAAGATAGATATATTAGTGGTATTCAAGCAACAGTGCAAATCGCAGTGTGCAATATTTGCACTGCTTTTTTTGTACGCAATTTGACAAGTGCAAATATTGCACACTGCGTTTGCACTGTTGCTTGAATACCACTATTCTGTATTATGTGGCAAAATTTGAAAGTGCCGTTTTTTAGAACGAAGTTCTTTATGAAACGATAGCGACAGGGGACCTGGTCGAGGAAAAGTTAATTTCCGTTATTATTGTGCGTTACCAAAAAGTGAAGTTCGCAAAAAAGGGTATATTAACCTTTGCAGAGAGAAACAAATATACATATATTTATGTAAAATGACTTTCTGATGCGGTCGATATATTATACTTTTTTAGGCGACACTTATTTCCGACGATATCGCAAAAAAACAATTAATTATTAAATTCAGAAACTACACAGACACATACAAGCATAAATGCATTCAAACAAAACAAAACAATATGTGGTGCTGCCTGACTGAACGTTTTCAGAATAACTCCGATTAGTAGGTTGATGCAAATATATAAGGGCATTTTAGGTAGCTTATAATTTTTTTTGCGCTATCAAAGTATCCGTCAATTCGTACATAATTAAAACTTATTTAAAATCATCGTCTGTACTCCGGGGGCTGTGGATGTAATATCGGTATGAAAAATATCGATACTTTAAAACATCTTTAAGTATGAAAATTCGCATTTTCGAGACTATCTCATTTGCGATGGAAAACCCTTTATACGTATGCTTTTTCAGTTCCAGTATATTCTGCTTAGCTGACTTCGCACTTTAAGGGCTCAACGCTGTCAAAGTAAATTGAAAGGAAGTAACGAGCTCATTAATTTGAAGAAAGGAAATCAGAGTTGAAATTTCAATGACAGGTCCACAGAAATATAGGAAATGTATGACTTAAATGCAACCCTGTGAGTCCGATTACTTGTAATAAGCGTATCCGTTCAAATACCGAAAGTAAGTCAAAGTACTTATTTGTTTTATACCCAGCGTAAGCAGGGTATATTAGTTTTGTGCAAATCTTGTAATAGCCAGAACTAAGCTCCGTAGATATAGAAATATATATATATACCTATTCTTGATCAGGATCAAAAACTGAAGCGATTTAGACATGTCCGTCTGTCCGTCCGTCCGTGGTCGGATCTCCTCCGAAACGGCTGGACCAACCAAGTCGATATTTAGCACACAAATGAATTTAATGTGTTTTCAGTAAAATGTTTGTACACTGAAAAAATTTTACATCGTTGTTTCTACGATAGGAAGACGTAGAAAAATATAATAGAATCTTTGTAAAATACAATAAGTTCTACTGTCAATCTAATAGTTTCTACTGTTTCCCACTTATATTGATATAATAAAACTAGCAAGCTCAAATCATGTTACCCGATGGCGTAGTTGAGGTGTGTTAGACTTGTAATCTGGAAGGTCCGAGTTCTCGAACCCTGTCAAATAGAAAAGAATTTGTGAAAAAATGGAGAATAAAACAGGCAAGTAAATTTCAAGGCAAATATTACGGGGAAACAGAAAATAAGTTGCCAACCAAATAAATAGAGTTGGTTTCATTGCGCCTTCCAAACCGTCACGCACAAGCTCTTTCAAGAAATTCCTATAGCATCTTTTTTTAAATTTTTTAAGCATACAAATTTTGGTAAAATCTTTAATTTCTTAGGTTTTTAAATAATGTAAAAGTTAAATTATCTACTTTTCAAAAAAAAAATATATGCTCGCTGGAGCAGGGATCGAACCCGCCGACAAGAATTCATATAAAAATTAAGAAGTTATCGAAATGTACTTCAAGATTTGAAACCGTAGATCCTATGATTTGATATCGTAGTTCCTAAGATGGAATATCGTTAAATCTACGTTATATATCGTTGAAATCAATGACATTCCTCATCGTAGAAACTACTGCAAAGCGGTCGTAGAATCTATGATATCTTGCAATTGGACCTATATCAATTGCGACTATAATAGATTCTACGTCGGATATCGTAGATTCTATGATGGAATTTTTTATGTCTGTGAACTTAGCATTACCACTTGTAAAGTTTAGATTAAAAACTAGCTTTTAATTTGTAGCTAATTTGTTGTAAATTTGTTGTAGAAAAAAAAAAATTTTAGCTCTTTTGTTTTAGAAAATAACCCCTGGTAATGCTAACTTCATAGTGAAGGAATCAGAAACAGTCAAATTGATAATTAATCCACCCTTAATGTATGCATGGAAAATTATTTTGAATGTTTCCGACACTGCAAGTCATGCATTTTTTATATGCATACTTTTAGGCCAAAATTCTGGAAATTCGCAATCACTGACAATAGCGGTATTCACTATCCAGTGCATTTGTTAAGGCAGGTGTAGGGATGTTGTTGGAAAATCATCGATATTGCAAATATTGTGAGTCTTACAAGGATTGCTGATTCTAAACAAAAATATAACTTCGATGTTGCCAAAAATGTATGCTCCCACACGGCATGTTATGTTATATTGCTTCTGCAAGAATAATGTTGCAGTAATATTATATCAATGTAAAAGTTGTAATATTGAAAGTGCAACATTGCTGTAATGTTGCAGCAGTTTTGCAATAATAAAATGTTGCTGCAATATTGCATATTTAATACAAATGCATGTATAACAAGTAAGGGTATTATAGTCAGGCGACCCTGACAACAGAATACCCGACACAGACACATAATTTTTAATATCAACAGGTGTTTAAGGGCATAAGGAGCCCCATATACCGACTTTTGTTAAATTTATATATGAAAACCGCCCTTTTGCCACGCCCAATTTTCAAATTTTTTTGGAATTCTAATCGGAGCCTTAAATATACGCTCAAATTCTAGGTTTCATTGAAATATTTCAATAAAGTCCGCTTTTGAGGCATTTTTGGTATTTTTGTGACAGACCCTAGTACTAGAGGTACCCTTAATAATGGTCCGATCGAAAAAAATTTTGGGGAGGATGTTTCTGGCTACATACGAGGCATAAGTGCCAAATTTCGTTCAAGTCCCATTTGAATTTCGGGTGTAGGAGACAATATTCGAAAAACGCCCTTCTGCCACGCCCACTTTTCCAATTTTGGGAAATCATATTACATGCCTTTAAATATGTTCAAATATCAAATTTCGTCAAAATATCTTGAAAAACTTCGATTTTAGACCAGTTTTTGTGATTTTCATAACAGACCCTAGTACTCGAGGTATCCTTAAAAATGGTCCGATCGGGTCCATTCTCAAACCTGTTCTTACTCATGTCCCCGTGAGCACGCATACCGAATTTCGTCAAGATAGCTCAACTCCTTCGATAAGATAACTGTATACAGACAGACGGACAGACAGACGGACAGACAGACAGACAGACAGACGGACGGACATGTCTAAATCGAATCGCCTGGTGACGCTGATTATTTCTATATATATTTTGTATGGTCTATCTCGACTGGTTCTGGGTGTTACACACAACCACACAAACGCAATATACCCTCGACACAGAGTGTGTCGGGTATAATAAAAAGGCGGACATTCACATATTGCAGCAACATTACTGCAATATGCAATATTGCAGAAGCAATACTGCTGCAATATTGCAGCAATTAAAAATGCCGACTGGGCTATTTTTCATTTACTCCGAGAATTTTATAACTGCAAAAATTGTGCCAGAACAACGATGTTTTAACGTGCAACATCGATAATAGTCGAATATCGATCATAATCAAGCACCTTTTTGAGCGGGACATGCACTTTTTTGCGCCGAAATAACGTTTTCGACGATGGGTGCACGACTTGAACAAATCGTCGACATCTCTAGATGAATAAAATTTGCTGTTTTTTCGGAGCTAATATATGAAATTTCTTTTTCGTCACCAAAAGCGCTGTATGCGACTTCCCCGCTCAATGCCGCCTATACACTTTTTGCCAAACGCAAGACAACGCCGCCAAAAATCGTATTACGGATTGAGTAGAGATCCTTGTCTACGAAAGATAGCTGGAATCATTGGTCCATAAAGGGGACTTTTTTGCTTCCTTGCAGGGCGTTGAGAGTGGGGGGGGGGGGGGGGGGGGCGCAAACAGGGCAGTTTCCCCGGGCCCGCCGTGAAGGAGCCCTCAACTGTCAAAAGAAAATTTTCCGAAAATTTCCGAAACCGACTGTCTGATTACATTATACCTACTCCAAGTGACTCTCGGAAAACGTATACAACATATGGGGCATTCCATTTAATCATGGACACTTTTGGCAGTGACATGCAGTGTTCCCTCTAAGCTGCGCGACTGCGCAATTGCGCACGATTTTTTACTAAATTTTTGAAATTTGCGCAGCCTTACTTGTATTCTGCGCACAAATTTCAAAATGGCAAAAAGTCAAAAATTCTCAAATATTAGTAAAGGCTGTAGTACATGAGATGAAAAAAGCCACATTCATATGTAGCTCTGACATCATTTTGACGTCAGGAAGTTTTTGAATACACTATATGTAGCCATTTTAAAAACTTTCTGACGTCAAAATGATGTCAGAGCTACATATGAATGTGGCTTTTTTCATCTCATGTACTACAGCCTTTACTAATATTTGAGAATTTTTGACTTTTTGCCATTTTGAAATTTGTGCGCAGAATACAAGTAAGGCTGCGCAAATTTCAAAAATTTAGTAAAAAATCGTGCGCAATTGCGCAGTCGCGCAGCTTAGAGGGAACACTGCATGTCACTGCCAAAAGTGTCCATGATTAAATGGAATGCCCCATATGTTGTATACGTTTTCCGAGAGTCACTTGGAGTAGGTATAATGTAATCAGACAGTCGGTTTCGGAAATTTTCGGAAAATTTTCTTTTGACAGTTGAGGGCTCCTTCACGGCGGGCCCGGGGAAACTGCCCTGTTTGCGCCCCCCCCCCCCCCCCCCCCCACTCTCAACGCCCTGCAAGGAAGCAAAAAAGTCCCCTTTATGGACCAATGATTCCAGCTATCTTTCGTAGACAAGGATCTCTACTCAATCCGTAATACGATTTTTGGCGGCGTTGTCTTGCGTTTGGCAAAAAGTGTATAGGCGGCATTGAGCGGGGAAGTCGCATACAGCGCTTTTGGTGACGAAAAAGAAATTTCATATATTAGCTCCGAAAAAACAGCAAATTTTATTCATCTAGAGATGTCGCCGATTTGTTCAAGTCGTGCACCCATCGTCGAAAACGTTATTTCGGCGCAAAAAAGTACATGTCCCGCTCAAAAAGGTGCTTGATTATGATCGATATTCGACTATTATCGATGTTGCACGTTAAAACATCGTTGTTCTGGCACAATTTTTGCAGTTATAAAATTCTCGGAGTAAATGAGAAATAGCCCAGTCGGCATTTTTAATTGCTGCAATATTGCAGCAGTATTGCTTCTGCAATATTGCATATTGCTTCTGCAATATTGCATATTGCAGTAATGTTACTGCAATATGTGAATGTCCGTCTTTTTATTATACCCGACACACTCTGTGTCGAGGGTATATTGCGTTTGTGTGGTTGTGTGTAACACCCAGAACCAGTCGAGATAGACCATACAAAATATATATAGAAGTAATCAGCGTCACCAGGCGATTCGATTTAGACATGTCCGTCCGTCTGTCTGTCTGTCTGTCTGTCCGTCTGTCTGTCCGTCTGTCTGTATACAGTTATCTTATCGAAGGAGTTGAGCTATCTTGACGAAATTCGGTATGCGTGCTCACGGGGACATGAGTAAGAACAAGTTTGAGAATGGACCCGATCGGCCCATTATTAAGGGTACCTACAGTACTAGGGTCTGTTATGAAAATCACAAAAACTGGTCTAAAATCGAAGTTTTTCAAGATATTTTGACGAAATTTGATATTTGAACATATTTAAAGGCATGTAATATGATTTCCCAAAATTGGAAAAGTGGGCGTGGCAGAAGGGCGTTTTTCGAATATTGTCTCCTACACCCGAAATTCAAATGGGACTTGAACGAAATTTGGCACTTATGCCTCGTATGTAGCCACAAACATCCTCCCAGAATTTGAGCGTATATTTAAGGCTCCGATTAGAATTCCAAAAAAAATTGAAAATTGGGCGTGGCAAAAGGGCGGTTTTCATTTATAAATTTAACAAAAGTCGGTATATGGGGCTCCTTATGCCCTTAAACACCTGTTGATATTAAAAATTATGTGTCTGTGTCGGGTATTCTGTTGTCAGGCTCGCCTGACTATAATACCCTTACTTGTTATACATGTATTTGTATTAAATATGCAATATTGCAGCAACATTTTATTATTAATATTGTAAATGCAAAACTGCTTTAACATTACAGCAATGTTGCACTTTCAATATTACAACTTTTACATTGATATAATATTACTGCAACATTATTCTTGCAGAAGCAATATTACATAACATGCCGTGTGGGAGCATACATTTTTGGCAACATCGAAGTTATATTTCTGTTTAGAATCAGCAATCCTTGTAAGACTCACAATATTTGCAATATCGATGATTTTCCAACAACGAGCATCCCTACACCTGCCTTAACAAATGCACTGGATAGTGAATACCGCTATTGTCAGTGATTGCGAATTTCCAGAATTTTGGCCTAAAAGTATGCATATAAAAAATGCATGACTTGCAGTGTCGGAAACATTCAAAATAATTTTCCATGCATACATTAAGGGTGGATTAATTATCAATTTGACTGTTTCTGATTCCTTCACTATGAAGTTAGCATTACCAGGGGTTATTTTCTAAAACAAAAGAGCTACAAATTTTTTTTTTCTACAACAAATTTACAACAAATTAGCTACAAATTAAAAGCTAGTTTTTAATCTAAACTTTACAAGTGGTAATGCTAAGTTCACAGACATTTTTTTTTTTTGAGTGTTCAGTTTCCAGTTTAAACTACTCGAAATTAAAAAACATGTTTCTCAGTTGTCGTTTAGAGAAAATATTTGGTTTAAACTTTCAAAAATTTAAACGAACAAAATGCGTCGTTTAATCTAAGGATTAGAATCAATTTATCAATTTATTTCGATAAAATTGTCAGAAAATACGGAAAATAAATATGATTTCTGACGAAAAAGACGAAAGCGAGGAAGAACTTTGCGGTCTTATTTTACCTCTTATAAGACAAATTTGGTAATGTTGGTGAGATGAAAAGATGAAATAATGCAGCTTCATTTCCCCAAATAAGTAGTACAAAATTCGCAATTAACAAACAAACAAAAAACCTAATTTAGAAAGAAGAACAGCAGTTTGACAGATTCCCTATACCAAACACAATCAGCTTCGCACTTCATGTTATATGTTTACACACGCGTTTGAAATTGGTTCGCCCTAAAGTCCCCCCTAAGAGCCAAAAAAAGCTAAGTCGCCGTTCATATTAGGGGACAAATCACCGTAAAGAAAATCTTTCGATGGCGAAGGAGGCACGGGGAAGAGAAAACAGCTTCCATACCACATCCCCAAATGTCCCTCACCATAAAACCAACTTTGTTGCCGGTGATTTGTCGTCGCTAGGGGAATTCCCTACATAGGTAACAAGGAGGAATTCTTTCTTTACCCACCCAACATTTGGATGACTGTTTCATGAGAAGATTCATTTACGAGTCTTTTTCGAGCCCCCTTCATGATTAGAAAATGGTTCTTGACATGCATGATTAAAAGAAGACTCGAAAACGACTTTCCAATATGTTTCAAAAGCGAGTCGTATTCAAATTAGAAAAACAAAATATAGAGCAATCGCCAATTAACCACGTAGGGGATTGAAATATGATCATTCAAATTGTTTCTATCTTATATTTCACTCAATATTTGACTCAAAATTGAATTGAATGGAATTTGACTTTAAAGCTATAAACGAAAAATTTCCATAACTTTCGATTTGGAAAGCTTGGTGTCGACGGGTGAGCACGGGACTAGAAAAAGTGAGTTCCTAGGTTCAAATCCCACATAAGGCAAGGGGAAAAAAATTGTTGAATCTATAATATAACATACAAATATACACGGAAAAGCTAAAAAATGGTGGATTGATTTAAACATTTTTTTTATTTTTTTTTATTTTTGGAAAGCAATTGATATTAAATATGAGTCATAGAAGACTCCAAAGTGAAAGCAAATATGAGTCGTAGACGACTCCAAAATGATAGCAAATATGAGTCGTAGAAGACTCGAAAATAGTAACAAATATGACTCGAAAATGACTCGCAAATGATATCAAATAAGACTCCCTAAGAAGAGTCGCGGCTAGGGTTCCAATTTCTCCCGACAAAAGTATCATTTTGGATCAGAAAACGAGCGCATATTTGATCTTTTTAATCAGAAAGGCGACTCGGAAAAGACTCGCTTTGTATTGTGTGCTCGCTTTTGATAAAAAATTTCAAAATATTTTAGCTGCGTATATTCCATACAATACGTATATTCCTTTCATAGTTTCCTTAGCCTACTTTGAAAAAAGGCAGTCACTGTCTCGAAAAAAAAAGATATTTTTTAAAAATATTGGGAAATCAAAACTAAATATTTCCCATTATACTTAATCTGTAGTTTAGTAAAACTTCAAATTAATATGCTCTGAAAAACACTTTCATTTTAAACTTTAGATCAAATTTTCGTTTAAGTTTAAGAAAACTTCAGTTTAAACTGTAACTCATTTACCGGCCCTTAATGTTTATTTGAATTTGTATATAAATATGCATACTTTAATTCATACGTACCCACGTCCCTGTAAAAATAAAAACCCCCGTCCATTAGCCTTTCTTATTGTACAAAAACCAGTGATATTAGCTTTAAATTCTTGCAGTTTATTACATTATATACATTGTGCGCTATTCTTAAGATTTATTTTCATTAAAGTCCAAGATCTTTCGATTGGACTAAATTCGGGACGATTCGGAAGATTTGCTATTTTAGGTACCGCAGTGATATTGTTGGCATGTTGGCGTGGTATCAATCCATTGTTCCAGTGACGCCGCTCCAGGTACTCTCTCATGGAAATTTCAGTCTTGATGGTCAGTCACAAATGCCTTACTTCAAAGGCCACATTTGCAAATGGTTTGCCAAACCATGTATTTTCTTTGGAAATTTCTTATACTTTCTATTTTTAATTAAGAGGATACTCCACCATTTATAGCGGCAATGCAATATATGGGTACAGGCCACTACTTCTGCTCGAATCCCGCTTTGAAGTAGATTTCATCGTAAAATTTGGGCAAGTAATAGCTATAGGGGAGGATATATATTATATATATTGCAGTTTAGCGTCCGGTATATACACGTGGTGCTTCACCAGACGTTTTTGGTTTTTGCCCCAGGGGAAGTGTGCATTCTTGCCCCAGGTACCCATCTCGCCTCATCAGTGAGTATGGCCCGAATTTGCTATCCTGGGTGGGGATACGGTGCTATCCACAACTCAAAAATTACCACAGCCACCACGAAACGCCCCGAAGGGCCAACCCAATATCCGGCGGGATGCTAAAACGCATCCCGGGGCACCGGATTCCGTGGTAACATGTTGTCTAGTTAACAGCGTGAATACAGCTATAACTAGTATAGCTGCAACACACCATGCTAAGTGTAGGTCGTATGCTCAAACCGTTCACGCCGTACTATGACGACGCTACCAAATTGTGACTCCATTCTCAGTCGGTCTGTTTTGGCCCTCAGTTGGCTAGGGTCCGCGGGGTTGCCAAGCCCGTAAATCATAATGATAACCCTTGCGGGAGCTATAGGGGAGGATGGGGCTAACTCGTACACTTTTTGGTTTGGAGATAAAAAGTCACTCATAAGTTTATTGTATACCCAAGTGTTATACACCATTTTAAAACTTGCACCTTCAGCTACAAAACGCTTTTGTTGATATATAAATATATTATATTTAGTAGTTTCGAAGTTATGACGGTGATTAGTTGGGCACCTCAAAATCGGAAATTCCGGAAGTTGTGGGGCTAACTCGTACTGGGGGTGGGGCTAACTCGAACAGTGACAATTTTGCCTTTAATAACTCGCAAAAATTTGATTCAATCCACTTGAAAATAGAACTTAAGTATTTATTGAGCTATTGCTGAGTCTTTAATTAGAAAAAAGCTTAATGCTCTATAGAAAAAGAAGTGATTTTAATGAGACTACAAAAACGAAAAAAAATTTGAGATTCTACAAATGAAAACAAGTAAGAAAGCTAAAGTCGGTCAAGCCCGACTTTGAAATACCCAGCGTCCCGACATTATGAGCGCACTATGTTTTGCTTCTCCATTTGTGGGCGTGGCAGTGGGAGGGAAAAAAAAATTTTTTCCTACACCTTTCATTCGCCTTGGTGAACCTATGTTGCGAATTCGAAGCTTCTACGCCTTTTACTTCGGAAGTTACGAAAGATCTTAATTTGTGGGCGTGGCAGTAGGCGGGCCACAAAAAATTTTTTCCTACACCTTTCATTCGCCTTGGTGAACCTATGTTGCGAATTCGAAGCTTCTACGCCTTTTACTTCGGAAGTTACGAAAAATCTCCATTTGTGGGCGTGGCAGTGGAAGGGCAAAAAAAATTATTTCCGTACACCTTTCATTCGCCTTGGTGAACCTATGTTGCGAATTCGAAGCTTCTACGCCTTTTACTTCGGAAGTTACAAAAGATCTTTATTTGTGGGCGTGGCAGTAGGCGGGCCACAAAAAATTTTTTCCTACACCTTTCATTCGCCTTGGTGAACCTATGTTGCGAATTCGAAGCTTCTACGCCTTTTACTTCGGAAGTTACAAAAGATCTTTATTTGTGGGCGTGGCAGTAGGCGGGCCACAAAAAATTTTTTCCTACACCTTTCATTCGCCTTGGTGAACCTATGTTGCGAATTCGAAGCTTCTACGCCTTTTACTTCGGAAGTTACGAAAAATCTTCATTTGTGGGCGTGGCAGGGGGCGGGCCATTTAAATTTTTTCCCTACACCTTTCATTTGCCTTGGTCAACCTATGTTGCGAATTTGAAGCGTCTACGCCTATTAGTTCGGAAGTTACGAAAAATCGCCATTTGTGGGCGTGGCAGTGGGCGGGCCATATAAATTTTTTTCCTACACCTTTCATTCGCCTTGGTCAACCTGTGTTGCAAATTTGAAGCTTCTACGCCTTTTACTTCACAAGTTACGATAAGCCCTTATTTGTGGGCTTATTTGTGGGCGTGGCTCACGGAGGGCGGCGTCCATTTTCTTCCAGGATATGTCCCTTTTTGTAGTTTACCAGTACACCAAATATCAATGGAATGTGTTGAGTGGTTCGCAAGTTACAAGGATTTTACTGAAAACACATTATATTCATTTGTGGGCGTGGCAGTGGGCGGATGTCTCCCATTTTTACTTAGGATCATACTCGGATCTCGATATACCTGTGTGCCAAATTTCGACTTGATTGGTCCAGCCGTTTCGGAGGAGATCCGACCACGGACGGACGGACAGACGGACAGACGGACAGACGGACAGACGGACGGACGGACGGACAGACGGACATGTCTAAATCGATTCAGTTTTTGATCCTGATCATTTCTATATATATATGTCTATATCTCCGGAGCTTAGTTCTCCCTGTTACAAGATTCGCACAAAACTAATATACCCCGCTTACGCTGGGTATAAAAAGGAATTTCCAGTTTAGTGTCGTCCATTTTATACCATGTAATTCAGCGGCTTTCCGCACTGATAATTTGTCGCTTCGGACAGAAAGGACGCCCAACTTCATCTTTTCTTCGTCAATTTCTTGCATTTTTCGCTTATAGTTGCGGACGATTTTCCTGAAACAACGCATTATAATGATAAACAAGTAAGAAAGCTAAAGTCGGTCAAGCCCGACTTTGAAATACCCAGCGTCCCGACATTATGAGCGCACTATGTTTTGCTTCTCTATTTATGGGCGTGGCAGTGGGAGGGCCACATAAATTATTTCCCTACACCTTTCATTCGCCTTGGTGACCCTATGTTGCGAATTTGAAGCTTCTAAGCCTTTTACTTCGGAAGTTATGAAAAATCTTTATTTGTGGGCGTGGCAGTGGGCGGGCCACATAAAATTTTTTCCTACACCTTTCATTCGCCTTGGTGACCCTGTGTTGCGAATTTGAAGCTTCTAAGCCTTTTACTTCGGAAGTTACGAAAAATCTTTATTTGTGGGCGTGGCAGTGGGCGGGCCACATAAAATTTTTTCTTACACCTTTAATTTGCCTTGGTGAACCTATGTTGCGAATTCGAAGGTTCTACGCCTTTTACTTCGGAAGTTACGAAAAATCTTCATTTGTGGGCGTGGCAGGAGGCGGGCCAGTTAAATTTTTTCCCTATACCTTTCATTTGCCTTGGTCAACATATGTTGCGAATTTGAAGCTTCTACGCCTTTTACTTCACAAGTTACGATAAGCCCTTATTTGTGGGCTTATTTGTGGGCGTGTATCACTGAGAGCGGCGTCCATTTTTTTCCAGGATCTGTCCATTTTCGTAGTTTACCAGTACACCAAATATCAATGGAATGTGTTGAGTGGTTCGCAAGTTACAAGCATTTTCCTGAAAACACATTATATTCATTTGTGGGCGTGGCAGTAGGCGGATGTCTCCCATTTTTACTTAGGATCATACTCGGATCCCGATATACCTGTGTGCCAAATTTCGACTTGATTGGTCAAGCCGTTTCGGAGGAGATCCGACCACGGACGGACGGACAGACGGACATATCTAAATCGATTCAGTTTTTGATTCTGATCATTTCTATATATATATATGTCTATATCTCCGGAGCTTAGTTCTCCCTGTTACAAGATTCGCACAAAACTAATATACCCCGCTTACGCTGGGTATAAAAATGGCTTGTAAGAATTTCTGCATCTGTATGCTGTGGCTCAGAAACGTTTCCTTGCATAAAAACGAAAAATCAAAGTGTGCGAGTAAGCCCCACTACACCAATTTGACTTCAAGCAACAACACAGATTTTTTTCACACTTTATTCACAAAATCTATTGTCTAATTGAATGCAAATTGTCTTCCTCTTTAAAATGCAATTACCCGTTTGTTGATACACGCAAAATTAAAGATTGCAACCCAAAAAATAAGAAGACAAACAAAATTTTTTTGGTGCAAAAAAACATACGTCTACACGCAAAGACCGCTCCTGGTATACAAACACTGCCAATATTGACATCTGACACTAGCCAATCACTTAACTCGTTAAGGTGCGTTAACAGAGCCTATTCTCAGTTCAATAAGTCAAACCAGCGATGAGTTACGTCAAGTGTCGAGTTAGCCCCATCCTACCCTACAATTTTCTAGCCCTCGTCCTAGTTTTAAAGTCATTTTCTTCTGACCTATGAGGAGATAATTTTTGCGCCGCTTAACCTTTTGGGCCACGGCTTAGTTCGCTGGACCACTTATTCTACCAGATCCTGGTGGTTTCGGTTAAAAGGTTAGCTCGGTACATAGTTTCGTGGTATTTTCGACAGTTTTTGTGCACACGCGGATTTCTTTAGCGATCGATTTGTACGTGGTGTTTGGATTTTCTAGATATATGCAAATAAATGCTTTCGGCTTTTCTTTTTTTGAGAAAACATATTTTCACTTGTCTCACTATTTTTCTTATGTTTATTTTTCCTGGAATTTCCAAGAAATATACTTTACTTAGGTACCAAATACATATATTGCTATAGAATTAATATTTTTTTATTAATAGCCAAAAAACAAACGGACCGTTATTTCAGGGACAGTCCTTAGATATTTTTTAGATATACCCCAGGTACCCAGTACCCACTATCCCATTATTGGATCACATTTGCACAGATAAATATTATTCTGTATTCTTTTATATATTATCTTTATATCCACCTTTTACAGAAGAATCTCCCATACAGCGTTTTTATAAGGACAAAACGGTTTTTCTAACTGGAGGTACAGGATTTTTTGGAAAAAGTATGGAACTCCTCAAATGAATCTTTTAGATTGTTTCATGTTTCTTTTCTGAAATATTTCAGTTATTATTGAAAAACTACTCCGTGTAACCGAAGTGAATCAAATAATTTTGCTCATACGTACGAAGAAAGGAAAGGATGCTGGAACCCGAATAGATGACATTTTTAAAGATGCTGTAAGTTGCAAAACAAAGAAAAACTAAGCTAGTGGAATACTGAATAAGTTTTGGTAAGGATTTCAATTGATATCTATAAAATAGCAAAAGCACAGAACTGTGGTTTTGGTTATCACATGTCCATCAGATAAGCCAAAAAAGACGAGTTGAGCCTGGTTTTCGATGGCTGGAAAATGTAGAAAAATTTTGAATGCGGAAAAATCGTATCGGGATGTTTTTTTCCAATTTGTGTTTGGGCTGGAAAACTTTCCTAAGTTAACTGGTACTCCCCAAAGAAACTGCAGCAGACCTCCGACCATCCGACAAACATCTTTCAGCGGAGTGTCCAACTATCGAATTTGTCGGAATATAGAGTGCCGCCTAGGATCTTCTATAGTCCTGAACTTTTTTTTTTACGAAAGGGTTCCTTGTCAACCGACAAACTACAGATTCATTGATGAGATGCAATATTGAGTACTGTGAAGTATATACAAACCATAATTTATAATGTATGTCAAATTTAGTATATTAAATTACACAAGAGCTTAAGTTTTATTAAAAAGTTTCTTTGAATATTAGTTTTATCTTTTTCGAAAATACACCAAATCGATTCGATTTCCATGCTGCGATATTCTGGGCTCGTCATATTCCATGCTCTATTATTAACCTATGCGAAATAAATAAAATTCGAGATCTACATTAGATAAATGCATCTGAATTCCTTCAATTCCATCGTATTAAAACCCAAGATACGAGCAAAAACGAATTTAAAGGCTCACCACAAAAGCAGGCTTTTCTTGACTGGTCCGCTGGATGCTGTTGATGTTTAGAGCCTGAGCATCGAAGTTTCAATTAGATGCTCTCCGCGCACGTTCACTGAAAAAGTGACTTAAAGTCTTCGGTAGCTCGGATTGCTTTTTAATACTGTAAGGGTGTTGGAAATATTGCAGACATCCTCTTTGTAATTTGGTGATGGCCCCACCATAGCTTAGAGACACTGTTCAATTTGAAGAAATAAATACATTAGCTCTACAGTTCGACGTCGTCTATTCCTGGCTGCGCCAAAGCTTAGGAGGCCTTTTGATCTTTCAGTAGGTTAGCAATAGGATTCACCCTTGAAGGTAGAAATTTCATGGGCTCGGAGTTTCCGTATTTGAACCCTCTTGCTATAGTGCATAAAAAGACGAGGATAATGCAAAGTCTTGGAAGAAATTCCTCGGATATGATAGGCCCATTCACGGAATGCCAGAGTGAAACGCCTACTTTACCTAACCCTTCCTGCAGGTCTGATAAGATTTGTGGTTGCCGCAGTCTCTTGTTAGCGAAAATGGCTTGTTCAGGTCTCATTTGTGACAGCCTGAGCACTTTTTATTCGAGAAATGAACCAGTTTCCGAAGAAAATACCAAATTAATCCAAGCTATATTGTGGATGAATAAAGATAATGTTGTATTTATTCAATATTCCCGAGAGAGCAGCGTATTTTGTGAAAAATTCGGATAACCGAATAATAATAATAAAAATCTTAACAATGTATGTATGTTTGCACATATTCTTACAGATTTTTGAGAAATTGAAAAAATACAATCCAGACTTTCGCCAAAAGATTACAATCGTTAGTGGAGATTGCTCATTACCTGGTCTTGGCATCAATGAACATGACGCAGAAATGATTAAGGACTACGTGAACATCGTGCTTCATGCTGCGGCAACAGTGCGTTTCGATGAGAAATTAAATTTGGCGATTGCAATCAACGTTAACGGAACGAAAGAGATACTCAAGCTGGCCAAAAATATCGTGCATTTGAAGGTGCGTCGAAAGCTATAAGTATACAATAAGGATAACAAGCGAATGGAATTTATGTTCACAATTCGGCTTAGATTAGAAATTGAACGAAGGAACGAATGAGCAAATCGAAAATGAAACGAATTGACTTTTACAGGCTTTTGTGCATGTATCAACAGCATTTGCGCATTGCAATCACCGTTACATTCAGGAGCGCTTCTACAAGAGCACAATAACCGGCGATAATGGCATCAAGCTCAGTGAGTCCCTCGACGAGCATACGCTCAACGAATTGGCTCCGACAATATACAAAGGATATCCCAATACGTACACTTTTACGAAAGTACTAGCGGAAAACATCGTTGAGAAGTATGCCGGAAATATGCCAATAACAATTTTCCGCCCTGGCATTGGTAAGAGTTGAAATTTTATAAGCGCGAACCAGCAATTTTCTTTTGCTGGCCAGTGGAGCATTCTCATTTTGCTCATACATTCTGAAATATACGAAAATATAACGTCTATGCATCTGTGCGTATTTACTTGATTTATCGTATTGAAATTTGCGTCATAAGGGCAACCACAAATATTTCAATTGAACCGTAAAAGTATGCACGTCAATATTTAAAAAAAAAAGTTGGCAGTTATGGAACTGCCGTTGGAAGTGAAAACATAGAATGTGTATTGAAGTTTGAAATGCATAATATTTGATTTAAAATTATTAAAATCAATCTGGATTTTTACATTTAATGAGACTCAGAGAAACAATTATAGGCATGTTATATGTAAAGTATTTTATTATTTTATTATTGAAATATATTGCTGGCTGCACAAAGTTTTAACAATTAATTACACTGCTCAACACTAAATTTTCCTTTGACTTGAAACCAACTTTTTTTTTTGTCGTATTTGTTTCGCTGAAGCAAAATATATGCTTTAAGTTTGAAAGTTAGCTCGCGTTTTTTAAATATTCGCTAAGAAAGGTTTTGCGATTTTTTGTCAATATTTTTTAGTCGTAGTTTTATCGTTCGACCGTTTCAAAAAATTTAATTCATATAAAAGAAGAGTAAATATACAGCATATCCCTCATACATATGGATGAAATCGGTTCAACAGCTTAGGAGCTATAGGGCGATAAAGGCAAAAATTTTAAGAAATTTTTAACAACTTTGTACAAAAACTTGATTTTAAGCCCATATAATTTCCGAAGAAGATTCGGTATTCAGGTTTAGGCTATCTTAAGTAAATGAGTGGATTTCTAAGAGCATTTCAAGACCCAGAAAAAGAAAATCCGATGAGTTGTTCATATTTGAATTGGGTTTTTAGAAAAAATGAGACGAGTTTTTTTCGCCAGAAAATATTTTATATATTTTAGTTTCATTTGATTTTTCATCGTCGTCTCTATCATTATCCGAGGACACCGGAGATACAATATGTACAATACAATATGTTGCATGCCCAGTGACAATACTAAGAATCACAACGTCGAGCTTTCGTTTTCTATTAGTACCCAGCGGCCAAAGTGCTGCTTACAGAAGCGATGAACCGTCCCAGCGGCCAACAATGCCTACCGCCTACAACATGTTCAATTTCGGTGCTATGATTCGATGTGTACATAAGGGAACGTGTCCAAACTACGTGAACCATTTTTTTTACTACTTTTTACCCCCCCCCCCCCCCCCCCCCCTCGGTGACAATCCGTAGAATAATTTAAGTGACCAATTTGTCCAAGTGTAGTACTTTCAGGACCCCCCCCCCCCCCTCCCTCCCCCACACCCTAAAAGGGTCACGTAGTTTGGACACGTTCCCTAAAAACGTTCATAGGAAAAGTGCATAGCGCATTGAGATATCCTGAGCATTTAAAAATTATATGTAAACTTATTGACATGACTATGTCGCTCCACCTCGCAGACACTCTCATGCTGAGCATATCACCGAGGCGTCCGCAATGAAAGACGCTTGGACTTGTTCACCGCCGACACTATATTCTGCTGGGAACATACATACACGCATTATTGAGCAGATATGACTCATGGCTGCCACAGTTGGCGTTTTAACGCAAAACTGACACTATATTTTACAGTCGGCGGTGTGGCTCGTTTTCATTGTATTTGGCTCTTTTTTGGCTTTATTACGCCACGACAAAAATTACTCAGTGACCAATTCAAAGCAAAAAATTTTCGGTGCAAACACTCAAAATAATTTAGATTTAGCGGACCTAATCCACATCACAAAATTTTTGTTATACAATATACATACATATATACATGTAATATAAGTGTTGGACCCTTTTAATTCCCATTGGCTCTTTTTGAATCGCTGTGGCACTTTTATATCTTTTTAAATGGCAACCGTTTGCATACTCTCTTTGCGCTGTAGTGAGAAAGAAGATCGAATGAACTGAGAGAACCGAAGTCAAAGTGAGAAACCAAGAGCGAGTTGAATCAAATCCCAGTCGGAATATGCAATGTTTAGCTATTACTATTTTTGCAATAGTTTCTATGCGGAATTTGTCGTTCAAAATTATAATTGCGATGTCATAAAAATGAATGATAGCTATCGTAGAATTTGTTTTTAACCACTCACGAATTTTTAAGACGTAATATTTTTCCTTTGTCATCAATGAATTCCCAAAAGAAGATATTCATGGAATATCAAATTGCCGACTGGGGTGTTACGTCGACGAATCACATAAAACTTTTTAGGAATGCTTCTCATTGAAAGCTACGCACACTAATATAGCCGAGATATACGTACACGACGACCGTGACGGTTACAACATATACAAATGCATTTTGAACTTAAAGATTTGCTCCCTGCTCAACGCGCCTATAGAAGTTTTCACTTCAAAAAATAATGAACCTTTATATGAATGTTTGCCTGTGGAACTTGGTTCCAGATTTTACGTGATCCCTCAGTATGAAGCAGCGCTGTACAAGATTTAACTCAATTTTGATTTCAAATCTTTAAGATTGATTTGATTTTGATTTCATTCATTTTTGTTTCAAATCATAAAGATTCGAATAGGGATTGATTCATTGAAAATTTATATCATAAGATTTATAAATCATGTGTTGGACAAATCTAAAATTATTTAAATTTGAATGACATCTTTTTATTTGAATTTAAAAGATTTCAATAATTTGATTTAAATCAGCAAACAAACAATCTAAATCAAGTGTTTAAGAAGTGAAATAAAAGTCTCAGCTAGTCGAAAAAATACCGGTAATTATTTTAAAAATTAAATAAGGTTAAATAGTTGTATTTAACAAAATCATTTCCTTCCAAAAGAGGTAATTTTTCAAAGCGACAGCCTCGTCTGTGCGTTTTTAATAAAACTGCGTGTGAATTTGAGAAATGTTTTTTTTAATGGTTTTGTTTGCTTTTTCTTTTTAGTAGGCGATCGCTCATATTCTTCGAGGACATCTTTAAATTGTGGCCTTCTTTTTGCATTTGTGTTGAAGCCAGCATGTAGTAACTCATCATCAGATGAAAATTCAGGATCTTCCCCAAAAACATTATTCTCCGACATTTTTAATAAAGCACAAATATTAAAAACTGCACGGAATTAATTAAAAAAAAAAAAATATTAAAAGCTCTCATTTCACACTTGATTTAAATTGAAGATTTCAATCTCTTACGGAAATCAAGATTTAAATCAAATGAGTGAAATCATTTTCATTGATCTTGAATTGAAATCAAAAGATTTCATTAAAATTTAAATTATTTCAGATTTGTCAAAAATGATTTATAAATCTATCAAATAAATCTTCAATGATTCCATCCCGATTTCAATCTTTATGATTGAGGGAAAAATTGATTGCAATCCTGTCAATCAGGTCATGATTGATTCACGAATCAATCTCTGCAAGATTGAATCTCTTACAGCTCTGGTATGAAGTAACATAACTCATTGAAAATGCTGGGAAATTTTTTGATTAAAAAAATCAAAAAAAATTTCATTTATTTTAATCGCACGCAGTTTTTGGCAAAAACTTTTTTAACATGACTTATCGCACAAAAATCACTAAATCGGCACAACTCAAAATTTTGAATTTCTCGGGCAAACAGCCTATAACTCTCGATGCCTGTAAAAGAAAATTAGTTTCTTAATTTATATTGTTCTTAATTAACTGCAGAATCAATAAATATATCATTCTTAATTTTCCAAGCGTTCTTTTTCCTGCAGTAAAATGTTGGTGAACATGAAAAAATTGATTGAAACAATTTTGAATTGTGTCGGTTTTGTAATTAGCGTGCGATATTTTAAGCCTGTTAAGCGTATTTCAAACGGTGGTGGCAGTATAAACTGCTCTTCTTCTTGCTTTTTTTAAACCCGGAACTGCCAAATTTTGTATTGCATTTCGTTCGCTTACATTTTTGAATGAAATTAAAAATTTTTTATTTCAACCAAATCTAAACAAACGTCAGCTGATTTCGACATTTTCGAGTTTGTTTACATTGCCGCCACCAAGGTGTATTTAATAAGGTGATAGCAGTTCTACAACAATGGATTTTCTGATTGCCTAAAAAATACTATGTGTAAAGGCTGTAGTACATGAGATGTAAAAAGCCACATTCATATGTAGCTCTGACGTAATTTTGACGTCAGGAAGTTTTTGAATACACTATATGTAGCCATTTTAAAAACTTTCTGACGTCAAAATGATGTCAGAGCTACATATGAATGTGGCTTTTTACATCTCATGTACTACAGCCTTAATGATAAAAATTAAAATTAAAATTATTGACAAAATGCCCGAATTTTGATATGAAAATAAAATTGAATCTTGTCGCTTAAAGAAAAAACAACAATTTACCCGGTAGGGCCTGACCGAACGAATACGAATACGTATTCGTAAAATTGATAGACTTCACAAAACTGAAGCAAGTCGACCAGCGTCACATACCTGACGTGGTCGAAGTGGTTAAGATGCCTGACGAAGAACGCCGTAAGCTGGGTTCGAAATCGATCGCATCGGCTTTCCACACTTCTCGGCAATTTATGAAAAATAAATTTTTTCAATTGCCAAATAATACATTTTTTCAGAATCTGTAGGAATATCCGATTTAGGATCTACCGACCATAACTTTTCTACTTGGTTTCAAAGCATTCTTTCACAATGCCCTTTTGCCTTTTTATATTTGAACACAACAGTGCCGAGTATGAAAATTCCAGGCGTGCTTTACTTTCGTTGTTGGCGTACATTTTTGTTCTTTTTTTCTAATATTCCTTTTCGTTTTAGTAATCACTACTTACAAAGAACCTGTTCCCGGCTGGATTGATAATATGTACGGACCGTGCGGCGTTATTGTGGGTATCGCTTCGGGTGTTTTACGCGTTTTCAGTGGGAAGGTTAACAATAAGGCACACATAGTACCTGTAGATCTTTGTGTAAATGCATTATTAGCAAGTGCTTGGGACATTGCCAGAAATAGGTGAGTTTGGGTTGGCGTAAAAGCAATGTTAAATATGCATTCTTAGAAGCGTTAAGCGTGGTCAAGGCTTGTGCGACTCAATGTGCGGATAATTAGCTAATTACAATTTGCTAAATATGTCGAAAGATAGTAGGAAGTAGGGAGTATTTATTTGAATTTAAATGCTTTAATCGTTCTATTTGCTATCTAGCTACCCCAACATTCCTATTTACAATTATGTACCTGATTCCGACAATATGGTAACTTGGAAGGAGTATATCGAATTTGGTTTCAATAGAGGAATAGAAATACCGCTTAGCAAGTCCATTTGGTATCCACGCTTCACGTTAGTGCCTTCGATCGTCATGTATAAAATCCTCTCATTTTTATATCATACGTTGCCTGCACTTTTTATTGATTTAATTATGATCGTAACAGGTCGGGATCCGAAGTAAGTGAGATGAACTTCGAAAGACCCAAGGCCCTGATATATGTATATTCGCTTCGTTTTCAGAATGTTGAAAATCTATCGAAAGATTCATAAGCTCTGCTCTGTGATGGAATACTTTAGCGGCAACGACTTCAAATTTGATAACGATAACGTTCGGATGCTGTCATCGAAACTGGTCGGTAAGGATCGAGAGCTGTTTACGTTCGACTTGCGACATATGAATTGGACCGAACTGTTCGGCGTGAGTTTGTATGGACTTCGTTTATATGTTGTTAAGGATGATCCCAGTAGTATACCACATTCTGTGAAACGATTTGAGCGGTGAGTTCACATTGTATATTTAAAAAACTTTAATTTTACTAATATGTTTTTCTCTTTATTTTTTCAGCCTTAAGATTTTACATTACACGACGCTTTTCATTTTATATTCGCTGACATTTTTCCTCTTCTATAAGATCTTTCTGTGCTTCTTTTAATTCAACCTGGAATTTCTAAAGCGGAAGATAACAAAATTTGGCGCTTGAATTTGTCCTGAAGTCTAAAGAATAAATGATCATATGGTTTAATCTGGGAATGCCAGTCGGTTTTAGATCATGTTTTAGTTATCTCTGTTTATGTTTATCACTCGATTGTATGTATTATCGCTTCGGTATGTGTAATTTATAATTAATTGATCCAAAGGTGTGTTAAATTATATATTTGCATTGTATAATGTTAGTAAATATTCATATAATATCATGTTGCCAATTTTGTGTGTTCCCTCTTACTTGTCTAGCATAAATATTTTTTATTTTAAATACCTACCTAAAGCTGACAAAATCTTCGTATATTGTACACATATAGAATTGTTGCACGGTGCAATATGTAAAATGTATACAAAATGTTGATTGCAGTCCGTGAAAGTACTTGATATATATGATAATCTCCTATAATGGGTTTTGCTAGATTGGCTACAAGTCAATTTTAACTTGATCTCAAAAAGTCTGTCTAAGAACTAAATTGCGCAGTTTTTATACCCAGCGTAAGCAGGATAGGTATATGAGCTTTGGAAGAATTTTGTAACAGCTAGAACTAAGGCCCGCATATATATACTTATTCTTCATCGGGATTGAAAGGTGAATCGATTTATTCATGTCCATCCGTCCATCTGCGGACGGGTGTTCTCCCAACCGGCTGGACCGATCTCATCATAATTTCACGCAGGTATGGCGGGGCCCACTGTCAAGCACACAATAATTAAATTTGTGTAATTTCTGTACGGAGAGGCCTAACATAGAGCGCCAGTATTGTCGGGACGCTGGGTATACCAAAGTCGGGCTTGACCGAGCTTAGCTTTCTTCTTTGCTTTATTTTGTGCAGCGCACTCAAAGGCTTGTTTGCATTCGATGGCCTCAAAAATGTGTCACAGCATAAAATGCGAAAGAGTTTAGTTAGGGAAGATTTGGTGGTGGGTCAAAGGGTTAAGCAAGAACCCTTTCGTTTCCTATATTTACTCGATGATATTTTTTTTCAGTTCTGAGTCAAGGCTCATGATTTACATGCGACTATGGGGATTGCACAGAGATTGCATTCAGCTATGCACAAGAGATAAATTAGACATGACTTTCCGAAGAACCCAGGTCGTGATCCTGGAGGAAGTTGATTGGCAAGGGCATAACATTTGCCTCACAGTTCTTTTGCCTCATGCTTTGCGCACCTTCGACTGGGAGCACAACGATAAATCCATGTTAGATAGAAGGGCACCAAACAGGCAGGTTTTTAAGGTCAAACATAATGATAGTTAAAGGTAAATATACTACTTTTTTGTCGCAGGTCTATTAGATAGTATATATCAACCTGTTTTTGTCGTGACTGCAGACATTGATAATAGGGAATTAGTCCTTTTTTCCTGAGAAAAAAGGCTGAACTTCTGAGTTTCTGAAAACGTCGAATTTCAATTTGCTACATAAAAATATAACACTTCATACCGAGAAAAATCCTTACAATTTCGTACAAGCGCACAAGTAGAGAAGTTCTTTTTTGTGGCAAACAGTTTATCAAACACTGTTTTACAAGGCTGGTACACGTTAATAAGAAAATAGATTAAATCAAAGTTTTCTCTTTCCTAACCACGACCACCAGCACGACCACTTAGCTCAAGGTACTTAAGCAAGAGCATATCACCACAAACAATGTAAAACACGAAAATATGAGTATAACATTCATGTCGTCTAAGAAGTTTCTGAGAAACAATGCCTTACACGATTTGATATGATGCCAACATGATTTCACTTGTTATTGTTTCAACGCTGCAGGCTTAAGCATCGAAAGTGGTTTGGCTCAGCCTCCGAAAAGTTTTCAAAAAGATTTACTTCTCCTCGTTGAAGTAGAAAGTGATATGACCTCGAATTTGTTTTCTATTGAAAATATTTATACCTTCAAGCCGAGACGGTGGAGTAAGTGGCGCATTTTTTTGGAAGATACAATTTAATTAGATTTTCAAAAGCTGTCAACCATCGAAGAAGTCAGAAAAATGACGTCGGTTAAGATTACCAGCAATAGGATTTCGCAATGAAGCAACTATGTATTCCAAAAGGAAAAATCCTTGTAACGTCGTCTAAGCAGTCAGAGAGATAACGGGTATCGAACTGATGACGATTTTAAGGTCGTTCAAAATTACATTTTCACATAATCGGAACTTAAAAATTTTACCGCTCACGATCCAGGATCATTCTATGATCTATGAATGTATAATCTCCAACCCTCTCAATTAGTTACATCTCAAGCCCAAATATGACCAGATCAGGTGAAAAATGAGAGAGATATTTGAACCTGAACAAATCTTAAGCGTTGAATTTTATAATGAATTGTACCCTCAACGTATGCATGTCAATTAGGGTGTCCCAAAACAATTAAAGTTACTTCTTTTAACGGATACCCCCCAGTTCTTTTCTAAATAGTCCTATTAGCTTAAATAATAAATATTATAAGGGTTGGATCACGACAACCCGTGCCGCCGTGCCTTCAAAGTTCGGTTTGATGTCACTTTGAACTAAGTAAGCTATGGAAAAATTTGTTATTGAAAATCGCGTGTTTTCTTGAAAATATTGCCACAATACCACGATATCAGAAATTTACGTACAACGCTTCAGATTTCTAAATTTTCAAATATCTTTCTCTATTGCACCTAATATGGTTATATTAAGTCCTTAATGTTACCAATTTAACGGGCTAGAGGTTATAAAAATCGCAATAAACATACGCAAATGAATGGTATGGTAAAATAAAGTGAAAATCAGAAAAGTTTTGAAAACTTTCACACTCCATAATATGGGGTTTTTCAGTTGTTATACGTACCCTCTGAAATGTTCCGAAAGATGTTAAAGCAAATAAGCCGGAATGAACCATTTAATGTAGTTTCCTAAATTTAAACTAGCTTTTGAAAAATTTGAAAGATTTTCTAGTTTAATTTTTAATTTTTTTCAAGGTTTCTTTTTTGCTGTCACTATATATTTTTCTTTGTTCTTGTACACAACGTAACAAGAACTGTTTTTGCTCCTCTTCAGCCGTTATCAGTGCATAGAAGTCTTGTATCAACTTTGCAGGATCGTTAACTGCTCTCAGGCTCAACACAGTTTGTTTTGCTTTTAGGAATGAATAAATTTTTATAAAATAGCTATTAACAAGACGCATTTAATTAGGTGATATCATCAGACATATAATTCAAAACATTACAATAACAACACTTAGCTTTGTTTTTGTAAGGTACCCAAAAGATCAAGTTTAATTCATTTTTTTAAAGAATTTTTTTTCAGTGTCAATTATAGTTGAAAAAAAAAAAAAAATTAAATGAGGCAGAACAAGCTATAGTTTTAGCTTCAGCTCACTTGGTAAACGAATAGTCAGAGACCTGGGTTCATGGGCGTAGCCAGGAATTTTTTTAGGTCTTTTTTCGAGGACAATTTCTCAAAAATCAATGAAAAAACGAGGAAATTTTTTTGAAAAAAAAAGTAGGACACATTTATTAACAATATAATATTGAGGGATACTTTAAAAGTATCATTTTTTGGTTTCTGAAAGTAGAGAAATATCGTTAGTATATGAAATGAATCAAATCGATTTTATAAATTTTTACCATTGATTTCGCGTTTTATAAATAGCAAGGTGTCATTTTTTCGATTTTTTCAAAATCGTCCGACAAATATGAAATCACATTTTTTTTAAAGAAAAATCTTCAGTCCTCAATTAAAAAAAAAGAAATTTTTTTTTTCCATGTGTAGAAGAAGATATGGAGCTATATATTATATGGGCATTTCCAGAAAAATGTCAACCACGAATGAAAATTTTAGGTTTGACAGATTCTTTTTCTAGCAGCGAATTACCAAGCCTTTATGTTTATTCTAAAATAATATAATGGAATTTAAAGTTTTTTTTTTAATTTTAGTCTAAAATTCATAAATTTTTGGATAGACAATTTTTACTGAACATTTAAGCAAATCATACTAACTATTTTCCTTGTGGGTTTCGCCTATTCATAATTATATTACATTGTTATTGGAACTTAAATTGTTTGTACCTTGGAAAGAGTTTCTTAATAAGCATAAAAAAACAAAGAACGAAATAAGAATAACGTACTTTTTTCAGGTTTCCTTTTACCTATATTCTGATGTCGCGTACATGACTAAAAAATGCTATTAGTTCTTCTCATTAGTGAACAAGCATTCGAGTTGCAAGTAGCCCTCAGAGTTTAAACAAACTCCTCGTCTATTGTGTAAAAAATATATTAAATTTTTCCTGAAAAAATTATTTCAATTTTTATTAGTGCTTAAAGCTTGTCGCGTCCGTCATCGTAAGTTCCTTATATTTAACAAAAAATAATATCAGTAGGACTTAAAGCTAATACTTTATAGATGTCAGAAGTTGTGCGTGAAAAAAGGAGGGAACAAGCAAAAAAACGGAGAGAGATGAAGAAAGAAGATGATCACAAGTGGCAGCAATATAAGAGAAAGGAAGCTGAGAGGAAGCGAGTTTACCGAAAAAAGTTGACAGAAAAAATGAAAAAAGACAGCAATCTCCTTAAGAGGAAGCGAGAAAAGGATCGAGTAAGGCAACAAGTGTTGCGATCAAAAAATAGATGGGATAGGTGCAGTAATAAAACGAAAAGTGTGGCAAACAGTTAAGGCAAACAACATTATTCTTAAAGATGCTTCGTGCTTCTATAACTGTGCTCAGAGCGCAATCGATAAGGTTAAATTATTATACATATCAAAAGAAGAAGTAGAGAGTTTTTCCCCAAAGCTTTCAGAGCTATGGCGGAATGTCCCAAACATAAAGGGAATACAATGTATGCATTGCTTTTCATATTTCGACAGCGATTTCATTGAAGTTTCCCGAACTGCATATTCTTTAAAGAAAAAACTTAAAACAAAAATTTCGAAGTCCTTGTAGTTTTTTTACTTCATCATTTAATACCTATGTACATATGTAACAGAAAGTTACTTTTATTTTCATTTTTTTTTTTGTTTTCAATAAATATATTAACGTTATAATGACGATAATATGGTGTTTTATTTTGTAAGAAAAAATTGTCGCATCTGTGATGTCGCGTCCGTCTATTTATTATGCGTGATAAAAAAAAAATGAAATGGATATTTCGCATGCAATGAGTCTACCGATAAAAACTGTTATTTAAACTTAATTTTCAAGTTAAAAAGAAAAAAATTATCTTTGAAAATTCGCTGAATTTTGAGCATTTGTGCAAGGCAACGGAATTCACTTCTATTTCCGTCGCGTCCGTTTTTTCTATATATTTCATTATAACTTTGTATTGAACTATTAATACTGTCCCAAATTTTTGTCATATGTAGTACTTCTCTATTGCTTTGCAATGATTAAAAAATATTTTAAAACATATCAATTTGTATTCATTTTTACGCTCTTCAAAAGCGTACGAATGTCGCGTCCATAGCCCAGGAAATGCCCATATGTAGCTTTTTCGGGAAAATTTATTTTATTTATGTGTCGTTTGCATACAAAGTAATTAATTAACGGGGGTTATGTTGATGTTTTTTCATGTGATTGATAAGTCTCTAAAAAAAAAAATATAAATATTGAATATATCAAACAAACAAACCCCATTCGTTCGTCAAAATGCTCTTTTGAGCTTATGGTTATTCAGATTTTGGGAAACGTGCGTAAAGAACTCTTCACTCCAAAATTTTTTTTACTTGAAAATGAAACATTAAAAAAAATATAGTAAAAAAAAAATTATTTTACAAAAGGAAAATAAATAATAAATTTTTCATTAATTCCACATTATCTCCGTAAATACGATTCTCGGGATTTTAATATTATATTATATTTAATATATATACATCCCAGCCTATTGAAATTTGGTGTGGGTATAGCTACTATGTAGACTTATGCTTTGGCTCATCACACACATTAGAAAAAACCCTCTCTCTCTTATTCCCATATCTGTATATAAAACTGTTTTTTTATTTTTTTTTTGGCTTCTGATTGTGTATTTAGCCGTCAAATAAAGTCGTCACTTATGGTTAAATTTTAAACATGACCACAATTCGAAATTCGCAAAAATTTGATCTTCACTATTTTGAATTGAGTATTTTTCAGCTAGACTTAATGCCATCTTACGGTAACATTTTGAGAATGATTAACATCCGCGAAATTTGCAAAAATTTGATATTGACTGGACAACACAAGAATTTACCCAATACACACATTTTTTTTTTTTTGCCCGACTGCAACAGAAGAAGGGTAATGTTTTAACATATTTTAGGCTGAGGAAAAGGTATGTGTGCAATCGGCTTAGCCGATGTAAATTTCTTTACTTGTTTCTTCTAATAATTATATAAAGTGCATTGCCACGCGTATTTATGCAGTAATAAGCTTGATACCTAGTAGGGTACTGTACGTTCAAGCTTGCCCCACAGTACCACTCTCACTTGTTTTTTCTAGATTTTCAATGAAATTACGATGACTACCCCATTAAAAAAAAACGGGGAACTCCGTCTCAATAAAATTAAGATGATTTCTAGTAAAAACAAGAGGAAAATCTTCTCAATTAAATTAAGATGATTTCTAGTAAAAATAAGAGGGAATTTCTTTTCAATAAAATTAAGATGACACCCCATAAAAACTAGAAGTTTTGCAACTGAATAATTTTACGATGATAATCGGTTAGAAACAAGCAGTTTTTGCCTCTCATTTGCACTTTTTATGATATAAAAAAGAGAAGAAGAAGAGAGAATAAGAAGTTTCCCCCTTATTTTTACTAGATTTCCTTTTCAATAAAATTAAGATGATTTGTAAGCTAAAATTAAGATGACTTTCTACTAAATATTTCTTCACTCTTTTCCCCTGTCACTCTCCTTGGTCGACATGCAATTTAAGATGAAAATCCTCTTAATTTTAGGGGACATTTTTCGCTCTGTGCTTTTTTGTGCGTTTTTCTGCAATTTTGCGAATTGTCCTCATTTTTTATAAAAATTTTCATTGATAATCCTTTTTTCCGCTTTTTTCCTAAATTGTCCTCGTTTTTTACGAGAATACTCTTTGAAAAGTCCTCGTTGTTTCAGCATTTTTTCCAAATCTCCTCGAGGACAAAGATTAATTTTTTCTTAAAAAACGCAGAATTTTTCGAGGACATTTGGCTTAGGTTGGGGCATTTGCCCCTACCTGCCCCCCCTGGCTACGCCCATGCCTGGGTTCAATCCTAGTCAAAACATTTGCTTTTTATACCCAGCGTAAGCGGGGTATATTAGTTTTGTGCAAGTCTTATAACAGGGAGAATTAAGCTCCATAGATATAGACATATATAATATATATATATTCTTGATCAGAATCAAAAACTGAATCGATTTAGACATATCCGTCTGTCCGTCCGTCCGTGGTCGGATCTCCTCCGAAACGGCTGGACCAATCAAGTCGATATTTAGCCAACAGGTATATCAGGATCCGAGTATGATCCTTAGTAAAAATGGTAGACATCCGCCTCGTTGCATCGTTGTTTCTACGATAGGAAGACGTAGAAAAATATCATAGAATCTACGTAAAATACAATAAGTTCTTCTGTCAATCTAAAAGTTTCTACTGTTTCCCACTTAACATATATTGATATAATAAAACTAGCAATATCACCCGATGGCGTATGTTAGTTGAAGTGTGCTAGACTTGTAATCTGGAAGGTCCGAGTTCTCGAACCCTGTCAAATAGAAAAGAATTTGTGGAAAAATGGAGAATAAAACAGGCAAGTAAATTTCAAGGCAATATTACTACGGGGAAAACAAAAAGTAAGTTGCCAACCAAATAAATAGAGTTGCTTTCATTGCGCCTTCCAAAACGTCACGCACAAGCTCTTTCAAGAAATTCCTATAGCATCTTTTTTTAAATTTTTTAAGCATACAAATTTTGGTAAAATCTTTAATTTCTCAAAAAATAAATACGCTCGCTGGAGCAGGGATCGAACCCGCCGACACGAAGTAACTAATATCAAAATTAAGAAGTTATCGAAATGTACTTCAAGATTTAAAACCGTAGATCCTATGATTTGATATCGTAGTTCCTAAGATGGAATATCGTTAAATCTACGTTATATATCGTTGAAAGCAATGACATTTCTCATCGTAGAAACTACTGTTAAGCGGTCGTAGAATCTATGATATCTTGCAATTGGACCTATATCAAATGCGGATATAATAGATTCAACGTCGGATATCGTAGATTTTACGACGGAATTTTTTGAGTGTAACTTGCGAACCACTCAACACATTTCATTGATATTTGGTGTAATGGTAATCTACAAAAAGGGACATATCCTGAAAAAAATGGACGCCGTCCTCCTCGAGCCACGCCCACAAATAAGGGTTTATCGTAACTTGCGAAGTAAAAGGCGTAGAAGCTTCAAACTCGCAACATATGTTATGTTATGAAGACGAATCTCCGAAATGAGTTGCTTTAGAAAAACCTTTATATCGTGAAAAGGGTTTGTGCTGCAGTTCTGAGTTTTGATACATGTACACACAATTGATTTCCCAACAATTTAAAATATCGTTTTTAGAAGAAGGACTGCTAATGGGTGAGCTTTGGTCATTCAAAGTCCAAAAGAAAAAAACATTAACATCTTTCATAAAATTTTCAAATTTTGGACTTCGATCATCATTCTACACCATTCTTTGAACGTTTTGTAAAATATTTTTGATGTCATATTAAAGAATGATGTTTTAAGAACACAAAAGTTAAAAAAATTTTAAAATTTCTTAAACCATATTTGAAAAAAAAAAGAGTTTTACAAATGCAATCGGACTAAACATTTCTTACGCGATTTTCTCGAAACTCTGACGTGATGGAATTTTTTTGATATTTTCCAATTTTTGAGCACACAAAAATCTAAAAGAAACACCACTGCAACTCAAAAGGGTAAAATCAAGTTTCAATTTTGCAGGCCTATGTAATTTGCATCGATTGTAAAATCTAATCTCACGATTTATTAATTAAATCAACAATAAATTTTTGGTTTGGTTTAAGTTATATAATTTTCAACGATTTAAAATACGCATCCTATGGTAAATCTGTTTGACGGATTTTTTTATTTAAGAGTTTTGTATGTTTCTAACTTTTTTTACTTTTGGTTCATCATTTACAATCAGTTTCATCGGCGTATGTTTTCGAAAGAAGGTAAATTATTACGCTTGATAATAAAAACTGCCCGTCTTCAAATCCTGGCTACCTGTCTGACACAAATCAAGAACACCGTGCAACCTACAAAACAAAAATGATTTCGGAAGCTTATTTTTCACTTTTGATTCGTCCTGGTGTGGGATTTCATCCGCAGAAACTTCGACTTGTAGTTACGAGTTCACCCTTTACGCCGTGTTTGACAATTTGAAATGACTTGATTTTTGTCATTTATAAGTTAAAGTCGATTCTAACGATAAATTATTTTTCCCGAACTCTTCTCGATACCTTCGCGTGTCCCAAATCACGATATCGAGGAATTCAGCTTTCTCGAATTCGCCTCCATATCGTTACGACATCATCCTCGTTTTTGTGTTTATTGGTTAAGTAGACAATAAATGGTTCCACTGGGCATCTAAAACAAGTAAGGGTGTTATAGTCAGGTGAGCCTGACAATAAAGTACCCGACAGACGCACATGTTTAAATAATATTTGAACCACGCCCAAAAAACAGGACCGTTAAGAAAGAATATTCAAGAGGTTTTTAAGGCCATTAGGGGCCCCATATACCGACTTTTTTTAAATTTCTTTATGAAACCCGCCCCTTTTCCACGCTCACTTTTCCATTTTTTTTGCTATCTCTAATCGGAGGCTTAAATATACCGTCAAATTCTAAGTTTCATTGAAATATTTCGAAAAAGTCCGATTTTGAGGCAGTCTTAGGATTTTTGTGACAGACCCTAGTACTGGAAGTACCCTTAATAATGGACCGACCAAGGAAATTTTTTGGGAGGATGCCAGGAGATTCGATTTAGACATGTCCGTCCGTCTGTCTGTCCGTCTGTCTGTATACAGTTATCTTATCGAAGGAGTTGAGCTATCTTGAAGAAATTTGGTATGCGTGCTACGGGGACATGGGTAAGAACAAGTTCGAGAATGGAACCGATCGGACCATTTTCAGGGGTACCTCCAGTACTAGGGTCTGTCACAAAAATCGCCAAAGTGCCCCAAAATCGGATTTTTTCGAAATATTTCAATAAAACTAAGGATTAGAGCGTATATCTAAGCCTCCGATTAGAATTGTGTGAAAGTAGTAACTTTGATAGTGAATCCATAGATTTAAATACTTTCGCATTTAAAGTTCAGATTTTTACAGCTAAACTGTTATTCCAACTACATTTTATTGAATTTGTTAAGAGCGAAACTATTTAAGTTAATTGATTGGTCAACAATTTAAAATATCGTTTTTGGAAGGGGGACTGCTAATAGGTGGGCTATGTTCATTCAAAGTCCAAAAAAACTTAAAATTTTCAAATTTTCGACTTTGAGTATCATTTTACACCAATCATTTACCGTTTTGTTAGTTAGTTTTGATGTCATATTAAAGAATGATGTTTTAGGAACATAAAAGATTTAAAAATTTTAAAATTATTTAAGCCATATACGAGCAAAACGAGCTTCAAAAAAGCAATGGTCGTTAAAAACTCTTACGCGATTTTCTCGAAATTCTGACGTGATGGAATTTTTTTGAAAATTTTCAATTTTTCAGCACACAAAAATCTAATAGAATCACTACTGCAACTCAAAAGGGGAGAATAAAATTTCAATTTTGCAGGCCTGTGTTATCTAAAGCTGTGCATTTTTAATCAACAGTGTCACTTTTGGAAATTATTAAAAGTTTTCAATTTTAAATTTCGCTTTTGGAGATTTTAAAAGCTGTGCATTTCAAATCCACCGTTTTCGCGCTCGGAAATTTTAAAAGCCACCCTTTTAACGCAACAATTTCGCTCTTAAAAAAATAACAGTGATAACATTGTTGGTTTAAAAGCTTAAAACTCTTGAGATCATTTTAAGAGCAAAAATTTTTGGGTTAAGAGCGAAATTGGTATAATTTACAGTTATTTTTTTCTCTGTGCGCTATTTTGAGGCCGAAAATTGAGTTTGTGACGTCACTGAGCGAGAAATTTTTGTTGTTTCCCATGCTATTCAAAAAAGTAAAAAGCCGGTTTAACATGGGAAACAACAACAACGAATCGCGATTTTGAGTTTGTGACGTTTCCTCTCTCAAGTGGCGCTATCTTGTTTTCTTGTATCATGCCTTCGACACAGAGTGTGTCGGGTATAATGATGCATATAATTTCGTCTTTGCAAAAAGTGTAACAAAGCACCGTAGCTTAAAGCTTATGAGCATATTATTGTTTCAAGTAAATAACATCCTTTAAGTCGCTGAACGTCATAAAAATTCATTTTCTGCAACTTTCGTTTTTCAAAGTGAAATTATAATGCTCACGCTTAGTAATGTTGAGCTACATACATACATTCAACCTCACAAGTGATGAGACAAAGTTCCTTCAATTTCATACTGCCTTAAAATCCAACATGATTACCATCGTCGAGAAGGAAAACGCCAAAACTCGCACACACGCATGCTGTCTATTGTTGATTGAAGTAATTTAAGCATCCTAAAGCTATACTTCAAATTTATGACATCAAAATGCTCTCAATTAAAGTACTTGCGCATAACTTGAGGGTGCGAGTGCATGTTATACGATATATACGACTATAGCACAAGAACATAATACATATATGGTGCAGACGTAAGTGGAAACCCCTCACCGAGGACCGACTATCTAGGTGCGTACATTCGTGTGCGTGTGTGTCACGAACAAGAAATAGTTATATGTAGGTGCTAGGTTCGGTATTAGAACAATTATACCCAGCAGGCAAATATATCCAGCATGACAAAAACATTAGTGATTTCACTGGGTCATACAGGTGACATTGTCATGCATGCCAAATTGGGCGACATGTCATTGTGGAGGGATGCTGTTCATGTTCTTGAATCTCATTGGCTACTACTAAATTTAATTAAGATTCAAGCGTTAGTTGAGCATAAGCATGGATGACATAGTGTATAAGCGCTCGACTCAGAATCCGAAGATCGCGGGTTCGATCCCTGGCTGAGCAAAACAAAAATTGTTAAAAATAAATACTTAAAAATTATCGAAATATTCAAAGAAAAGACAAAGAAGAGAGTTTTCAAACCGGTTTCTATAAAGTGACATGTAGAGAGAAAAGAATATGAGCTGCTCTCAAATGCTTTTTTCGCCACAATGGACAAGGACAAGGACAATGTCCTGCTGGGCGTCACTAGTGACTTTTTCTAATCCCACGAAGACAAAATCACCCATCAAGTCCCTGTCAATTCATGTAAAAATGTCATACAAAGTATCCTACGTACCCGGCTCCAAAGTCACCCTGACATCAATGATTTTGTCAGGGGGACTTTTCCATCTGGGTACAAAGGCGAGTTTTATATCCAGCTACCAGTGTAAAAATTCATGTTACAACGTACACTCCCATGCATACGTCTATGTGTGTTATCCACGCTTCCCAGCCGGAAACTTTCTCATAAAGGACCAATTCATTAATTTTTTCACCAAGGATATCAAGGGGAAAATTTGAGTACTTCTCAATTGCAATGGCATTGCCAGCAATTACAATGGCCATGCCAAATGTTATTCATCGCAACTCTGATGGCATTGTCATCGATAGAGGTATCGACACGATGGAGTAGATCTTTCCTCAAATTCGATAACCAATTCGTGATATGTACTCTGATGACGGCCAATGCCGCTTGTGTGTAAATTTCATTAGAAAGTTGGTGTATAATCAGGAGAAGTCGCGGCTGGAACTTTTCAATACAAAAATACATACAAAATGAGAAAGCCTCTCTCTCGAAACACGAGTTTCCTACATTCAGGACAAAGAGATAGTTGTCAAACGATTTCTAAAAATAGACACTGAGAGAGAAAAGAACACGTGCAGCTCTCAAATACTTTTTTCGCTATAGCGGACTTTTTCGCGCCGCCCCGATGACTTTGTCCGATGTGATGCGCAATGCCATTTGTGTAGAAATATCACCGCGCGACTCCTTTACAAAGGGAGTCGGGACGGCTCCTTTTTCATGCTGATTTCATCGCAAAAGTCCGCCTGACATTTTCTACTGGGTATTTGTAACCGAGGTCCTAGCCAATGTAATGCATACATATATGCATTCTCAAGTAATGCAAAATTTAATGAGTTCAGGGTTTCCAATTTATTTAATTAAGTTTGAATTCCAATTTGCATTCCTTTTTATCAATGAAAAAGTGCATTAATTTGGTAATGCACTACCAAGATAACTACTGGGAATGACTAAGGGAACAGAATTTTTTAAATTCAGCATCCAAAAGTATGCATTGAAATATTGCGTCTATTTCCGATAGTTAAAATTATGTTCATTCTTATAGGTATGCCTAACGTTACCATCTCCCTTCTGCAAAAAAAACGGTCAAATGTGAAAAAAAATTTTATTTTGCTGTACGCTAATTTGGAAAAAAATGTACAAAAAACGGACACATTTTTAAGTATATATTTACACAAAAATCCCTTATTTCTGTTCAAACAAATTGAATTTTTCGGACTCAGAACTAACAATTGTGAGATTTCCAAATACAACTAAGCATTTAAGTTTTGGGAGTGTAAATCACCAGTTTTTAAGTGAATAAAAAACAATTATTCTTCATCAAAATCTTTAGCGTCACAACAAGCCAATTTAAATCAAACTTGTCAATGTGCCCTTTTACATTAGGGCAACTATTGCCGGCAATGTTTCGGTTTATAGGCGAGACGAAGCGCGTGGATGTAGAGAACCTACCCCTCACAATGGTACTCGTCGTTTGTCGGATCTTGAAAAATTTGAATTCAAAAAATGATGGGCTGTGGGTATATTTCTAAAAAAAAGTACAATCGCATGACAAATCATGATTGCAAATATGTTCGCATGACCGATGTATCGGCTTAAAAAAAACGGACTGTCCAGCGAAAAAACGGACATATGGTATGGTTAGGTATGCCCATTAAACACATTTTGGGGAAGTGGTTTGAAGATGTGTGGATATCTTAAAAGCCTTGGATATCTTGAATGGCCTTATTCGCTCTGTACACAGTACTACATTAATATACATAGATAAACATTGTTTTGTAGACAAGAAACATGGGAGAGAGAAAACCGCTTCCAGATCACATCCCCACGCCTCTTTAGCCTAAAACAATGCCATACAATAATAGTATTATATGAACCTCATTCATAGTCCAAAAAGATAGTTTTTTGTTGAAAAAGGGCAAAAGATTCAACCCCTTTCATTTGATACCCATAATTTTTTGGTAGTCGTCACCAAATTTTTCGAAATTTTTTTGTTTTGAAGTGGCGGCCATCTTGTATGCAGCAGATTTTATTTAATTGCATTGTCAATAGAACTAAAGGTGTGCAGATCCATCTGTCAACAGGAAGGGGATCAAATATCTGTTACTAAATTTGACTCAATAAATAAACTGGCCAAACTTAATAAAGAGGTTTAAAAACAACAAAACTGAATTAACAAGTGGTTTTTATATAAACATATGTATATAAAGCAAAGCGTGTATTAAATATTGGTCTTGTTTGTTGAAATTTTATGCACTTTCAAAGTACCGCCCACATATTTGACGACTGCATAGCCGTAGTTTCTTCGATTTTCCTATTGAATTCCAAATTTCAGATTTCTAGGTTTTTTCTTAGCCGAGTTATACTCTCTTGCACGCTAGATTCAGCATTTGGCCCCACCGTGCTGTGCTGCTGTGGCATTTGAACCTTGCAACTCTCGTCTTCTAGTCATGAGCTCACCGTCGTCACCGTGTTTGCCAAATTGAAATTACTGGATTTTTTCGGTTATAAGTTTGAAGTCAAATTGAATTTTATTTGATTTTATCTTTCAAAAGAAAATTGTGTTATCTTTTTTCGACTCCTCTTATGCTGGGCAAACAATTCAACAAAAATGCTTATTTGAGAAAAGCTTAGTTTGAGTCCCTTTTATTTAACATTTTTGACTTCCGAAAAGTTTTTTTTCGGACTATTTTCTAACTCTTTTTTCAAACTGTGCACACTAAAAGTTTTTCATACTACTTGTAGACTCCTACTTTCAAGATCTCAAAAAAGTAATAGAAATTTTTAGGGCAACAGACCCTAACCGCGGCTCTTCTTGGGGGTCATATTTGAAAAAAAAAAAAAAAAAAAGGTTATGGATTTATCAATAATTCAATAATGTTTTCGGGAGCTCTCGTTTTCTAGTCCAGTGCTCACCCCTCGACACCGTGTTTGCCAAATCGAAAGTCATGGATTTTTTCATTTATAACTTTAAATTCGAATTCCATTCAATTCAATTTTGAGTCACATTTTGAGTGAAATATAAGATAGCAACAATTTGAATGATCATATTTCAATCCCCTACGTGATTAATTGGCGATCGCTCCCTGTTTTGTTTTTGTACTTTCAATGCGAATCGCTTTTGAAACATATTGCAGAGTCTTTTTCGAGTCTTCTTTTAATCGAGGGTGATATCAATCGCCTTTTAATCATCGAAAGGAATAGAAAAACTCCTCAAGGCGATTTTTGTAAAAACAATCTTCCAAATGTTGGGTGGGTATAATTTCAAGTCCTCATAGACGGAGCTTCATCAAAGCTTTTAAGATATCCACGTATCTTCAAAACCCTTCCCCAAAAGCTTAAATGGGCATACCCGTAAGAAGGAACAGAATTGTAACTATCAGAAATATTCGAAATATTTTAATGCATACTTTTGGGTGCTGAATTTTAATAGCTTCCGTCATGAAAATCTGTTGATACAACGATAATTCAAATAAAAAAGAAAAAAAGTACCTAAAATATCAATCATGGGGTGTTGCTTGGGCCAACCTGAATTTGTATCGTACACTATCCGTGTGACACTAATCCAAATGCCGAAAAATCCTTGCTTATGGAGATCAAAGGGCTTGCACAACACTGCTTTAAATTTATAAATATATTGTACAGCAAAATCCTATCCCTGATAACATTTAAATAAGGTCCTTAAAAATGTGCAAGTTTATACGACTGTACTCAAAAAAATGGTGACATTTGAATTTAAACTGCGCATGTCAAAAAGTGTTAGTGTTTGAGATACTCTTCGTTTTGTGTTCTGTTAAAAGTTAATTTCTCGATTTTTGCAAAGTCGAAATTTGTTCATTATTTGGTGATAAGGCTATGTCGAAAAAACATGTTATCAAGGGGTATAGTGATTTCCAAGCAGGCCGTGAACGTGTCGAAGACTAAGAGCGTCCCTTACACTGCGCCGTGCGACTTCCAGCTCAGCAGTACGCTCAAAAGATCGCTCTGGGGACACTGTTTCGATAAGATAGAATAGATTCAAGCCACTGCGAAGAAGTATCTGAAGTCCTTGATATGGACTTTTCTAACTGTTTCGAAGAATGGAAATTGCGGATAGAGAAGGATAAATAAAGAATTTGCACAATAAATGCAAAGTCACCTTAGTTTTGGGCACAGTAAACAAGTAAGGCTGTTATAGTCAGGCGAACCTGACCATACAATTCCAGACACAGCTAAACAGTAAGCTATATATTTTTCATCGAAAGTTTAAAAAGAAGCCTAAATGCCAAATTTCATTGAATTTTCTTGAAAAATTCGGATTTTAAATCAGATTTTGGAATTTTTGTGACAGACCCTAGCAGTGGAGGTACCCTTAATAATGGCCCGAACAAGAATATTTTTGGAAAGAATGTTTATGGCAACAAACGAAGCAAACATGCCAACTTTCCTCAAGTCTCAATTGAATTTCAGGTGTAGAAGACATATATATAAATAAGGCTGTCGCAAAAAATTAAATTAATTTTTCTTAAACGCATACCCTCATTTTTTTTTTCTAAAAAATCTTCAGTCCTATTAGCTTAAATATTAAATAATATTGGGATTAGATCATGATATCCCGTACCGAATCTCCTTCGAAGTTTGGTATGAAGTCTCTTGAAATTGGGTCCCGCAAAAGTATGCATGAAAAACTTTGATATTAGGAATCGAGGGTTTTCCTTAAAATATTGCAACGTAACCACCACATCAGAAATATATAGTGAAATTCTGTTTATCATCATCATAGCTCGAACAAAATTTCACTGGAAAATACTCAAAACTAATAGGAAATTTTAGTGTTAAATATTGACAGCATACCTTGTGGGAACAATTCTTATAAAAATTCAACGCTAAATATTTGTTAATATTCAAATATCTTTCTCATTTTTCACATGATCTGGTCATATAAAGACTCAAAATGTTACCAATTGAACTGGCTAGAGATTGAAAAAAATCAAATATTTTATACGCAAGTGTATGGTATAGTAAAATATATTGTAAATCAGAAAAATTTTGGAAATCGTAGATATTAAAGATTTTTTAAGTATGTCAATTACGTCAACAAAAATAGGGGGGAGGGGTTCACAAAAATCTCACCTAATCTCACCAAGGGGAGGGAGGGGGTGTTTGAAATTCTTACGTCAACTTTCGTCTTGTGGATTCGATTCGTTATGCCTATCTTGCAGAAACAATTTTAAAATTTTGTAAGGTTATAACGAAAAGCTTTAATTGGAAAGCAAAACGAGCTTAAAGGTTTTGAGTAAAATTCCTAATTTTCAAATTTATTTGTGGTTTTAGAATACCATTTTTTACAGTAAAAATTTTAAACAGTATGCTATGAGCCTAAAAAGACTCAAAGGTCAATGATATATCAAAACGTAGATAAAGCAATTGGCTGGGCAAAAATTTTACTATGCATCAACTTATGGAAATATTCTCTCAAAGTATAAATATATTAAAATGAACAGGTTCGGGTAAAAAGTGTGGCAAGCAATCTGCTGTTGTGGTCTAAAAAGCAGGGCATTCGTATGATATTAAAGTTTTCAAAATCAATTTCATACATACATACATATATTTAACGTGCAAAGTGAAAAATTGCAAGAAAAGTTTTCACACATGGTAATGATTTTATTCAACAGAGTGCGACAGCTGGTACACGTACACAAGATAAACAAGTATAAATCTATATTCGCCCATTTGCGTGTGACTGAAAGAATCCGTGCATAAAACTAGTGAGTAACCTAGATTAATACGCGTATCCGGCTTGAAGGGGTAGCATGATGTTTTGTAAATGTGTGAGTGCAAACAAGTATCGTGATTTGCTGGGTAGTAATATAGGGGACACTTACAACAACAACCGAATTCCGTGGTGAACTAGTGATGCTATAATTTTTTGAGTATTCACTTAATTTTGTAGCTAAACATACTTGCGATAATATTTTTTAATGTTTTCTTTCTAATGTAAAACTTTTTTAGTTTTTTATGATAGTTTATGCATTTTTGTACCTTTTTCATTCAGAAGAGCTACAAAAATATATAGTTTATGCATTCTATTTATCATGATATGTCATAAGTACTTGAGCCACTAGTTATGTATCGAGCAATTCTAGTTATGATATCACAGAATATTTCATATCAGCTGTTCTGTAGTGGAATTCAAACTTTTTGATAATCGGTCATATTCGGCGCATGAGTACTCTTGTTTAGCGTTCCTCAATAATATGAGCAAAACTTTATCTAATTATTTTTAAGTGGATAAAAATAACATATTTTGCTGTAAAATACATTGAGTTCTTATGAAAAACCTTTGATTAACACTTATATATATCTGATTTTTAACAAAAATTTTAGTTCATGTCACAAGATTATAAAATATTTGTTAAACCGGAACCGGCATTTTCAGGGGGCGTGCTACGTTTTTGATTTTTCCATAAGAATGCATGCACAGGGGGCCTACTTCAATTCAACACACACGTTTTTTGCCAAGTGCCATCTATAGTACTATATGGTTTCCATAACTTCGCCTTGTCTCATTGTGCATGGAGACGATTGAGACGATTTTCTTTGAGTGTGTCTCGCGTAAATTGAACGATGAACATGTTGAACGCACATTGAGTTCACCGGCGTGAGATTTTCGCAATTAGACATCGATTTAATAGCCGTTATCACGTCAAAAGTGAATTTCAATTATTATTTTCTATTTTATACTTATATTAAAAATCGCCAAACAAATTACAAAATGGGACTTATTTTCCAACTTATAAATTAATAAGCCTAATAAGAGAGTTTCAAAAATCGTTAAAAATAGCGTACGTGAACTTGAATGCTCCATTTTATGTACATAATGAGTGTTCTCTTATGACGTTATCATGTAAAACTATCGTCCGTAAATTAACTTTACAGACACCAATTTTTTATGTATAGTACCTCTTTACGTGGATATGAAAATGCCAAATTATGTTGTTAAATTGAAATTTTCTTATTTTGATGATTATCATAATTTTAGGCATGAGAAATAATAATATTTTGCATGAAAAATCATCATAAATGGGCCATTTTAAGGTATTTGTTAAAGAAAATATAAAAACTTTACAGTGGTTCGAGTTTTGAGGGACTTTGAGATGTTTTCACCAACAGTGATGACCAAAATAAGTCGAATATAGCATAAAAAACCTTTGTTTGCAAAAGTGGAAGTTTAAGGTCACATTTGACCTATAGTTTCTTCGACATAATTATTAAGTATGGGCAACAGAATACTATTCTGCTAGGGAAATTGGAGGTTACAAAATCAACAAACGACATGTTTTGCATGAAGTTTCAGCAAGTTAAAAAATACCTTCTGTTATCCTATCCATCCAACGAAAAGTTGTCCTTTTTGCAGGCATTATAGAAGCAAACGGTATATGATTAAGTATTAAAAAACTCATAGAAAGTGGGCGTGGCAGCTCAAGAAATTTAATATTTTTTGTTTAAATAGTATTTCCTGTTTCTTTGGCAACCTGAATCACAATTTAGTTGAAAATACTGAATTTTGAAATTTTTGTTTTATGTAAAGTGGGCGTGGCATTATTCCGGTTTTCTTATAGTATAATTTTTTTGGTTAAGAGTCTCGAAGTCTACTATCCTAACAAATTTCATTAAAATCGGAGCGAAATTGCAAATTTTGGAAATTTCAGGTGTATGGGCGGTGGGCGTGGCAATGGTCCGATTTTCACGAAATTTTGAAATTTTCTTAATTTTGTCAAAACTATGGTGTGTGCCAAATTTCAATGTTCTACGACCACTCCTTCTAGTTTTTTCCAAAAAATATATGCGGCGGGATCACTGTGCGACACTTCAGGATACCTTGAACTATCATGGCTCCACTATTGAAATGGGTCATAATTAATGACCGGTAAAGCCCAGTAGGACTGCAGTTCAAGAGCTGCGCTTGATCTGTTGTCATGAATGTTGTCTAAAGTTTTAGTTGCAAATTTTTCGTAGAATTCTTAAAAATTTTTTGTTGTTGCTTCGTAATTTTTTTCCTCAATGCAAGTGCTCGATACATTTTTTTTTTGCCACTTTCACTCTGAATTTCACATACGTTGTTTTGCAATGCAACGTCAGACACGGAAGAGCAACTTGAGCTTATGATTTTGGTGATCTCTTCAAATGGCTACAGCAATTCAATACCTTTTTCGAGAATTTCCCATTCATCATTAGACAAGTTTTCGAAATTTACCGATGTTTCAGCTAGGTATAAAGAAACAGCCCAGTTTTGTTTTTTGCATACGTCTTGGACAAGCTGGTGGCATGATAAATTCAATTCTTTCTGCAAATCCCAAAGTTTTGACTGCGCTTGACTGGAATGGTTGAAATGTGTTACGATTCGTCTCGATTTTAAAACAATTTGAGGTTTGGTGTCATGTTTCAAAGCAGTATTGATTGCCAGTTGAAGAGTATGTATGTATAAAACAAGGTACTCCCTTAAAAACTGAATTGTCGATTGCTTTAGTAACATTTCTTCCGTTGTCTCGCACAACAACGTGAATGTTGGTTTTATCTATATTCCACAAGGTTGGAATTTCTTCTATACAGTTTCGGATACTATTGGCAGGGAAATGCCTCATTTGCAATACTGCATGGTGGAATTTGAAATTTTCGTCTAGCCAGTGAGCTGTAAAACTTAAGACACTTTCTGTATTATTTATATTTGTCCACATGTCAGTAGTAACTGAAATTGCAACGGCACTCATCACCCCTTTTTGTTTTTCAAATTAAGTCTCTTCGTAAAGTTGAGGAATGATGGTCTCTGTAAAGCACTTTCTGCCCGGTATGTTATATTTTGGTTTAACTTTTCTCATCAGGTTTCTAAATCAAACAATTGACAATTGACAACGGCTGGTTGTCAAGTGCAATCATGTCACCTATCGCAAAATTGAAGTCTTTCGATCTAAAGTCTTCGCGTGACCACTGTGCAGCAAAACTGTCTTCAATTTTTTGTTGGCTCTGAAATGCACCGACCGATGTTGACGCTGATGTTGAAGGAGTAGGCGTCGTTGTAGGTAGGTCTTCTGCTTGAACTTGCGACAGGGAGGATTCATCTGATGCGGAAAATTTGATCTTTGAATCTAACTGAGGTACCAGCGATGGATGTCGGTATTTAATATGATTGTTCTATACTATTCGTATTTGCTGTTCTTCCTTTCCCACCTCTACAAATTATCATTTGACATTGGTTACAATTTACTTTAGTGGAATGATTGTCCAATTACTCAAAACCAATCCATATACGAGATTTTTTTTCGACATTATTCAATAAGAAACAAAAAACACCGCCCCCAAATGTGGCAAAGCAAAAACCAAGAAGTAATGCAAAGTAAACAAATCAAGTTTGACACGCTTGGATGTGGTGATTAGCCGTGATTACATTATAGAGATAAAAACCATACCTACACCGGTCTTTGTTTCACGAATCACCAGGATTCGTTCAGAGTTGCTTCTTAATTTTTTATACCTTTTCCGAAGGAAAGGGTATATTAAGTTTGGCACGGTGTATGTAACATACCAAAGGAGTCGCGGTAGATATAGACATATATATATATTCTTGATCAGGGTGACAAGAGGAATCGATCTAGCCATGTCTGTCTGTCTGTCTGTCTGTCTGTCTGTCTGTCTGTCTGTCTGTCTGTCTGTCGGTCACACTTTAGTTTTTCGTAATTTACTCCTAAGCCATGAAAGATATCATATTGAAATTTGGCATGGACTTCAACCAGGTAAATGTCCGAAAAACTGCATACAAATTTTTTTCGTAGTCCCTTCTTGGGTCGTGGGAAGTGGTTCAGAAGTTTCAAAAATCACGATTTTTAACGTTTTTCCTGGATAACTTTTTTACTATACATCCCAGCTTATTGAAATTTGGTGTGTGTATAGCTACCATGTAGACTTAAGCTTTCGCTGAAAAAAAATTGCGACATCGCTATAACTATGGTCATCATCCTACACAATAGAAAAAAACACTCTTTCTCTTATTCTCATATCTGAATACAAAAATTATTTTTTTGCTTCTTCTGATTGTGTATTTTGCCGCCAAATAAAGTCGTCCATTATGGATAAATTTTGACCATGACTACATTTCGCGAAATTCGCAAAAATTGATTTTCACTATTTTGAATTGAGTATTTCGCAGCTAAACAAAATGTCCTCTAAGGGTTAAAATTTGATCAAGACCACCATCCACGAAATTCGCGAAAATTTGATTTTCACTAGTTTGAATTGAGTATTTCGCAGTTAAACAAAATGTCCTCTAAGGGTTAAAATTTGATCAAGACCACCATCCGCGAAATTCGCGAAAACCTGATTTTCACTATTTTTAATTGAGTATTTCGCAGCTAAACAAAATGTCCTCTAAGGGTTAAAATTTGATCAAGACCACCATCCGCGAAATTCGCAAAAATTTGATTTTCACTATTTTGAAGTGAGTATTTCGCAGCTAAACTAAATTTCCTCTAAGGGTTAAAATTTGATCAAGACCACCATCTGCGAAATTCGCGAAAATTTGATTTTCACTATTTTGAATTGAGTATTTCGCAGTTAAACAAAATGTCCTCTAAGGGTTAAAATTTGATCAAGACCACCATCCGCGAAATTCGCGAAAACCTGATTTTCACTATTTTGAATTGAGTATTTCACAGCTAAACAAAATGTCCTCTAAGGGTTAAAATTTGATCAAGACCACCATCCGCGAAATTCGCGAAAATTTGATTTTCACTATTTTGAAGTGAGTATTTCGCAGCTAAACTAAATTTCCTCTAAGGGTTAAAATGTGATCAAGACCACCATCCGCGAAATTCGCGAAAATTTGATTTTCACTATTTTGAATTGAGTATTTCGCAGCTAGACATATTGTCCTCTAACGGTTAAAATTTGACCATGACCACCATTCGCGAAATTTTTTTGCTTAATAATAATCTCGAGTTTTAGAACCTAAATTGAAGTACAGATAAGGTATAAATAGATATCCAAGCTAGAACAACGAAAACGGCAGGAATTTTCGTTAAGGTAATGTTTTAACATATTTTAGGCTGAGGAAGAGGTATGTGTGCAATCGGCTTTGCCGATGTAAACTTCTTTACTTGTTTTTTTTTCAAACATCAAGTTGGCTGGATACAGATTTTTGGTTATTTATTTGTGTAGTTTCGTCATTATATCGAAACTATATGTTTCTTTTATAAATGCCAAACATACATACCAAGTTGAAAAAATGGACAACGAATTAATGCCATTACGTGAGAACTGTTGACAACTTAAAATTTGTGTTTTATTCGGAAACAAATTATGTGTTGATTACACGGGTATGTGCTAGATTTCGATTCGAATCCAATTCGATTCGAATTCGAGAAAGAGGTGTGCTTTTACTCAGAAAAACTGATTATTTTTTAGAAAATAAATAAATAAAATCGAACTCTCAATGTTTAACTTTATAAAACAATCATTAGTTTTCTAAAAAATAAACAATTTTTCTGAGCAAAGGCACACCTCTTTCTCGAATTCGAATCGAATTGGATTCGAATCGAAATCTAGCAAATACCCGATAATTTCCATTAAAGAGATTTCCAAAAAAAAAAAGATCAAAATGAGAAAATTTTCAAATACGTAAATTCCCCAGCTAGAACTGTTTGAAATTTTTGATCAAAAGCGAGTCTTTTTCGAGTCGCATTTATGATTGAATTAATCCAATATGCGGTCGTTTTCTATCAAAAATGACACTTTTGTCGGGAGAAATTGGAACCCTAGCCGCGACTCTTCTTGGGGAGTCATATTTGACAGCATTTGCGAGTCATTTTCAAGCCATACTGGCTATCAATTTCGGGTCTTTGTAATCATTTTCTGATAATTTTTGACTCATATTTGGTATCATTTTCGAGTCTACTACGACTCATAATTGTGAAAGAAAAACAATATGTAAGGAAGTAAGAAAGCTAAAGTCGGTCAAGCCCGGCAGTGGGCGAGCCACATAAATTTTTTTCCTACACCTTTCATTTGCCTTGGTCAACCTTTGTTGCGAATTTGAAGCGTCTACGCCTTTTACTTCGGAAGTTACGAAAAATCTCCATTTGTGGGTGTCGCAGTGGGCGGTCCACATAAATAAGTTGTTTTTTGCATTTTACTCAATTTGATTAAAAAACAAAAGCAATCCCGGATTTGAGTAGAAGAGGTCACAAGGAAAACAAATACAACTTTCTTTTCGTCCTCCGACTTTTCTTTCTATCTGCCTTCTTACCTGACTCGACCTATCGATGGTTTTATTCTTACAAAAGTTTTCGGGACACCCTGTATGTTTTGGAAAAAGATTACTTTTTGAAAGTTTCAAAAGAGATTGAACGAATGTTCAAACATGCGAAATTTTGAATTGTGTCGGCTTAGGAGCAGGCGTGCGATATATGTAAATTTATATAATTAATTTGAATAAACAAACTAAGGGCCGTTTTCCCTCCTTTGCTTTATCTCTTAAGTTAAATAAGCCTGATCATGATTTCATACAAATTTGAGCGCTAAGGCCCGATTTCACCAAGCTATTTAAATGAAATTTAAATGAAACGACCTGACAAATTTCATATGAAAAAGTACATTCCCATTTAAGTTTCATTGAAATAGCTTGGTGAAATCGGGCTTAAGTTAACAAAAAAAAAAATGAAATTTAATTGGTAAATAGAGCTTAAAAGTAGGATGAGAAAACGTCCTTAATTATGAAATCTTTTTAATATTAAATTATTTAAATTTCAGACCAAAAATCTAGCTGCAAGTGTTCAGAAACTATCGAGCACCTTCAACAAACTATTGCAGAATTTACATTAGAAGTTCGGTCCTCAAGTGGTAAGTGTGCTACGATAAATTATTTAAATGGATCTATTTCAAAGTGTTTATTTTCAGCCAACACGGAAAAGGCGAACAACAAGTTGGACATTCTTTTAGAGGAAATTCGTGCTTTAAGAAGTATAAATATGATTAAATGACTCCTTTATTAAATACAGAAATAAGTAACATATTCCATTTACAAATATTTATATCTAGCTGACCAAAAAGTAAACCAGGGGAAAGTCGAGGTGCTTGTAGAAGCTGCTGCCGAGCAAACAGTCACCATTAGAGGCATGACGAAGCAGCATGGACAAGGCCAAAAAGTGGCTAGAAAATTTCCAATTCAGACCGAGGAGGACCTTAATGAATTGAACAAGGAAATTAATCGACACGAATCGTGAGCTTTATGTTAGTATGAATACAGTTAACATTTTTCTATTAAGTGGAAATTCTCTTTGAATTTGAAAAAAAAAACTTTTTAATAATTTTCTTATACAAAGTTATTATATTTATTGACATGATTTCTTTTGGACATTGTAAAACTGTATCGGTACCATATAAAACAAGTTAGGGTGTTATAGTCAGGTCATATCAATTTACTATAGTAGTCATGAGAAAGTTAAATTGGAAAAATCTAAACTCAGAACTAAAGAACTAAAAACTAAGAAAACTATAAAAAATATTTCTTTCCAATTTCAAAGTAGAATGTCCACTTAATGATAGTTGTTATTTATTTATTTTCAGATTGATGCATTCAGGACCCATATTACGCCAGGTGGAATTTTAAAAAACTTAAAAAATACTATGGCCAACACGGTTGTGTTGGCCTATAACGTCGATGGCGTCCAAGGCAAAGCTGCATTAAAAACTGAAAGCAGTTTCTATGGAGTCTTGCTTGTTACGTATTTTAATTTCATCCCAATGACTGTTATATTTAAATAAATTTTTTAATTGATTGATCGATTGATTAAAAACCAATTTGCACAGCAGTCAATTCAATTGCAATTCAAACAACTAATTTCAAACGAACTTAGTTGGTAACTGAGTTATTATAAAAATAAATTAATATTAAGAAAAATTTTAAATTGAAGTTATTTTAACTTTATTATTCTGCGTACTCATATAAGCTCTCCTCTCAAGGGTACTCATATCACCACCCCTCTCATGGGTACTCATATCACCACCCCTCTCACGGGTACTCATATTCACCACCCCTTTTATGGGGACTCTTTTCTCTGGTTCGCTGTAAACGATGTGGTGGCGATTGACCCTATTTGCGGACATTTCATACAAAAAACGAAATGATGAAATGCATTGCTTAGGGTTGGCAAAGTAAGTAGCGGTGGTCGCTAGTAAGTAGTAATTTCACCAGCTACGAACTAGTGCCCAGTACTAGAGGGTCCGTATACCGGCCCGTTGTGATACTGCGAGGGGGTTTCTTGTATTTGCGTGAATGTATGTCTTATTAAGTAGTATGCCCCTAACATGCGATTTACTTGAGTTAAAACCCCCCATGAGTGATTACTGCGCACGGGCCTGATATCAGGTCTGCCTGATTTTAAGACACTTATAGTGCTAGTTGCCAAAAAACAAACAAACAAAATATCAATGAAAGTAAAAACAAAAACAAAAAAACCGATCCACCGGGACTAAAAAGAGAAAAAACCACGAAATTGTAATCACCAAATGTAAAAGGAAACGGAAACAAGGAGAGCGAAAACAGCAGAAAGTGAGTACAACAATGTAATTGCTACTGCTGAGCCACTGTTGAGAGTCCTGTTTTCTTATTATTTTTTTAAACTTATTTTGGGATATAAGAGAGCCTGAGAGGACATGTCTCTCACTTTCGTCGCTTCCTTTTACAGTTGAAAATCTTAACATTTCGCTCTCGTTTACCATGCTTTGATTTTTTTAATTTCGCTTATACTCTTATAATACCTCTCATGGGCATTACTCTCCTTACTCAATGGATTGTTGCGTCTCATCGCGGCGATTATATTGTTGCCGTTGCCATTGCTGTTACTGTTTTTGTTGCTGTCTCCTTTGTTGCCGCTGTTACTGCTGATGTTGCTGTTATTTACGAAGGTAAGGTATTCTGGCCACACTCACTCGGCGGCAAGTATGCTTGATAACTCTTGCTTTTCCGAAAGCCGAGTAGTCACGTATTATGCTAACGGTTGTTCAAGGGTTGTTCATTCGTGAAATTAATAACGGGAGGCGTGTTGGGGCCATAAAGATTCTGTTTTAGTACTGCACGCGGACGCTGGATGATGGCGTGCGGATATTACCATGGCCAGTGGGTGGAATGTTAAATGTGTGCTGCTGCTGCTGTATTATTTTCGACTGTTATTACTGTTTTCATGTGCTCCCTTTAAGTTGGTTTTGTTTGGCTGCAGTTATTGTCGTTATTATTTCTGTCTTTGCCTTTGCCTTTCTTGTTGTTCAGGTTTTTTTTGTTCTTTTTTGTTGTTGTTATTCTCATACTTGTTGTGATATTTAAACGATTCTATGCTTAAAAGTATTAAGAGAGCTTAAAGAGTGCTTAATGAGTGCTTAATTGGTACTTGAGACCGGCTTTTATTATATATTGAGCTCTTATAAAACAAAGGATTGCTATAAAAGGGTCAAAAACTTCAAAAGATATATGAAAATGTTACGTGTAATTTTCAGAGTCCATGAGGGCATTTTTCCAAACCATAGAACTGCAGAGAGATTGTAGGATTTCGCTCGGTAAGGAGCCATGTGTCCTTTAGAAAAACACTAATTTGCGAAAGCAATCAAATTTTTAAAGGTCCTTTTGAGCGTGTCCAATTAAGTCTAAATACAGGACTTAAAAAGTCGATTGAAATAGATATTTTCGATACAAGTGTCGAAATGAAGCTTTTTTTCGCACGAGTGGTAAAGCCGGCTGCACCTCATTTTACAATACCCTGGCTCGAGTGAGGATAATTATTTTTTTTAATTACCAAGTTTTTTTTATGTTTATATGTTTATATTTTAATTTTTAAGTATTTTTTCTTCATCTTTTATCTTTTTTTTTAATATTTAATTATTTTTCAATCAATAAATTTTTGTAGTAAAAATTCTTTTCGTGCATTCCACAAAAACTTCAGCAACCAAAAACTCAAATTAGCGTTTTGATCAACACATTAAATTTTCTTGTTTAGCGTAGTGGTTAGGACACGGACTTACCAACCCCCAGAAGTCAGCTGTTCGAGGCTCGGCCGGGGCGAGAAAATTAAAAAATTAGTGAAAAAGTAAAGATCTAAAAAAACAAAAAAGAAAAAAAATACAAAACAAAGAGGAAAAAATAATTTTTTTTTTTTTTTTCATAAAATGTGCAAAAATACAATATTGACCAAAAATCGACCCAACTGTATATACTCCAGGTCTAGTTCATATGAGCAAAACTGTGACTAGTTCTTTTCCAATGACAGCTCAACGTTAAAAAAGAAAGTTCAAAGCATAGTTTGGAAAATTAAGAGGGAGTAGTCCTGGTATTTTTGTGACTAGTCGGGGAGTAGTTCGAGAGTAGCTGGAATTACTGCAGGGATGCCATGTTTTTTGTTTGTATAAACAATTTTTTATATTTTCTCAAATCTAGTGTCATAATGTGCTTTATTATGATTTTAAAATGGACATCATAATACGCTCATTTTTATTTCGAATTGCATAAAAGAATTTTTATAAACTTACGATCCTTCATCCCTAAATAAGGTTTTTATCGAATTCAAATATTTATGAATATTGATATAAGGAAACTTACCCAAATAAGGCCATGCTAACGGTTTTTGCCAGAGAGGCGAAAATTGGTTAAACTTAGAGAGAGTTTGGATATTAATCACTTTTATTTAATCTTATTTATCCGAAAATGTAAAATAAAGTACAAAAAAGTGTTTAAAAGTATTCATTTGAGACATTTTAGAAATTGTCCTTTTTTTGCCATATTAGGAACCCCATGTCTTAATAAGGCCCAATTCTGATTGCTCTCAAAAACGTGCGAACAATTAGTGAAAAATATAAAACTATTATCTGATTTCATTGTAAATGTTGTTTGAGATCAGAAATTTAAATAAATACTCTTCCCAGCTCTTCTTATGTAAAATAATATAATTAAAACTCAAAGTTGTATATTCAAATACAGGTGCAAGGCTTTATCGATAATAATTTTGTTAACTTGCTGTCCATTGCAGTGAAAGGCTTTCTTTTTCATTGTTTTTAACTGCTTGGTATATTAAGGTTCATTTAGGGCCTCCAAAAATTTTTTTTTTTAAGAATCAGTTGCAAGGTGGCTATTGTGGGCCTTATTAAGACCACTCAATACAATTTTTTCTACAACGTTTTATTCGGAATACAACAAAGCCAGGGTTTTTCTCCCAACCTTTTTATTTTGAAAAAAAGTCCGACTTTTGGTATGGGCATGAAGGCTTTACAAAATTATCATTAACTTTTAGAAAAACGTTGTTTTTGTTCTCACGCAAAATTAGATCAAGCACGTTGTTTTCACTTCTTCCGACTTTGTTGGACGATAACTATTCACTCAGCTACGCAATCGAAGCAATTTTTTTTTTGCTTTGTGAAGTAAATATAAGCCCTTTAGAACATGCCAAAAACCTAATAATAAGCTAATTAGCGAGTATTCCTCGAGTATAGGAAAAAGAATCAGTGCACGAGTATTGATACCGAGAGTAGAGACTAACTAGTGGCACGGTAAGCGAGACGCCTACAGTTCAATTTCGCTTCAACGTTAATGTAACAGCGTAGCAACCCTGTAGTAAACGAGCGGTCAGTTTGCTAAATAGGACCCAACTTAGTTGAGACTGTTAGCAATTAGACCATAAAAACTATGGAGCACGTCTAACCTAAGGTCGACCTCTATAGGTCTCACCGCTGACTGTTCCGTAAGAGATCGAGGGGCGGTGAGTTCATTTTTTTCTTGTACTCTTGGTATGCGCTTGTTGTTGTCTGCTTTAAGTTCGGATTCTGATCGACGTACCGTCAACAATTGATTAGCGTAAAGGGTAAGACTCTCGCTCAGCAACCACTTAGGTCGAAGTTCGATCCCTGGTTCGGTTTTGCATTTTTTTGTCTTTTCTATTGCCTAAGGTTTTTTTTTATGTTCATATTTTAATTTTTTGTTTTATTCGTTAATTTTGAAAAATACAAAATTTTTCTTTAATATGTAAAATTGTTTTCATATTTTAATTTTTTTTTAAGTACAATTTATTTTTCATTTGAAAAATTTTTGCTATGAAAAATTCTATTTTATTTCACAAAAACTTGACCAACCAAAAACTCAAGTCAGCATTTTGATCAATATATTAAATTTCCTTGTTTAGCGTTATGGCAAAGGCTTCGACTTACCAACCCAGAGATCAGCGGTTCGAGGTTCATCCGAGACGAGAAAATTAAAAAAATTATTATTAATGTCACTGTGCTCGGATTTGGTACTTTTTTTTACCAACAACATGGCGACAAATCTTGTAAACATAATTGGGGGGCGCTGAATTCAGTCCCATAAACCAATTTTCTAAATTGGCTCTAGTTTTTGAGATATCGCGGTTTAAAAATTATGACTTGTTTGATTAAAATAATATATATATTTAGTTAATTTTGCTATACATTTATGCCAGAATTGTGACCACAACTTTAATTACTTGTATTTAGTAGAATGCCTGTGCAAAAGTTCGCCGCAATCGCAACGGTAATTGGTATTTTATAGATGCTTCTTTCAATTTTATTCTATCACATTTATTTAAAAAAATTGAAGCATACTTTTAGGGGAAGTGAAACTGTTGACATTCGATTTTTATACCCGACACACTCTGTGACGAGGGTATATTGCGTTTGTGTGGTTGTGTGTAACACCCAGAACCAGCCGAGATAGCCTTTACAAAATATATATAGAAATGATCAGCGTCACCAGGAGATTCGATTTAGACATGTCCGTCTGTCTGTCCGTCTGTGCGTCTGACTGTCTGTCTGTATACAGTTATCTTATCGAAGCAGTTGAGCTATCTCGACTTTTTGTGTGCGTGGTCACGGGGACATAAGTAAGAACAAGTTCGAGAATGGACCTGATCGGACCATTTTTAGGGGTATCTCCAGTGCTAGGGTCTGTAACGAAAATCCCAAAATCTGATTTAAAATCTGAATTTTTCAATAAATTTGTCATTTAGGCTACTTTTTAACCTTTCGATGAAAAATATATAGCTTACTGCTTAGCTGTGTCTGGAATTGTATGGTCAGGTTCGCCTGACTATAACAGCCTTACTTGTTTACTGTGCCCAAAACTAAGGTGACTTTGCATTTATTGTGCAAATTCTTTATTTATCCTTCTCTATCCGCACTTTCCATTCTTCGAAACAGTTAGAAAAGTCGATATCAAGGACTTCAGATACTTCTTCGCAGTGGCTTGAATCTATTCTATCTTATTGAAACAGTGTCCCCGGAGCGATCTTTTGAGCTTACTGCTCAGCTAGAAGTCGCACGGCGCCACATCAAGTTAATGCGCTGGTTTTTGAACAATATGACTCGAGTTTTCTCGAAAAAACTTAGAATAACCAACGCAGTATAAGAAATTTCGAATTTTAGCATATGTTGAAGCCTCTGATTAGAGTTCAAACAGTTTGGAAAATTGGGCGTGGCAAAGGGGTGGCTTTCATAAAGAAATTTTTTTTATTTTTATTTAAACATGTGTGTTTGTGTTGGGTATTGTATTGACAGGCTCGCCTGACTACTTATAACACCCCAACTTGTTAATTTTTTGTCTTTTACAGAAATAGGCAAACCAATACTTTTGATTCTGTCTTTAATTTTTGTTAGCAGTAGAAAAGTCATAAACTGACTTTTTTATTATAAGCAGGGTTCGTATTTAAACATACATGGGCTGCTTATGTTTGATCATTTCATTATTTGTTCGTGAGCAAAGTATTCCTACACAGCACATGACACACAATGGGAATATTTATGTTTCGAAAAGCTTATACAGTCAAAGGCTAAACTCTAAATACACCCCATAAAAAACAAATTTTAAGCAAAATCAACCATTTCAAACAATTTCAAAGTATGCAGTTTATTGAAAGGTCATATATAATATATGTTAACAATAAATAAACACGAAACACACCTAAATTCTCGCATATAGTTTATTTACTCCACTCTCAACGTCAATTACTGCCTGAATATGATTTGTTACACTAGCAATCATATGAATAGGTACACATTTTCTTTCTTAATTAATGTTTATTTTCTTAAAAATTAGACGCTGGCAACTCTAGTTTCTTAAGTTATTTTATGCACAAGACTCTCTCCTTTGAATACATGAAGAAGAGGAATGGCAAAACTTGACAGTTATTCGCCTTTTCTAACATTTCCCCAAATGTACTCAAAAACTTGCTTCTGAAAGTGAATCAATAGAATAGGTACAACATTAACAATTGCGTTTTCTAGCAAATTTTAGAGGTAACATTATGGTTTTTGTATTTATTCGTAAAAGTGAAATAATTTTGTTAATTTCTATAGAAAAATTGGTCGTGGAAAAGCATTAGATCAGGGGTCGGCAAAATGGGTATGTAATTGTGTGAGTGAGAGCAGAGCGGCTACTAAAAATAGCCGAAAATAAACAAAAAAATTCTGAAACTAGCTAAAAATAAAAGCTAGAAGTAGCATAAAAGAGCTGAAACTGACGGAAAAAGCTATAAACTTCCGCATACCCGCTCTCGATGTTGCATGCTCGGCTGATCCCGTCAAACTGAGACAAGAGCGTAAGCAATACATGTGAGTAGCTGTCGCAAAAATTGTTCCTAGCGTGCCGACCCCTGCATTAGATGCAGAAGAAAGAGGAAAAATTCAAGCTTACAGAGATGAGGACCTTTCTCTTCGCACCATTGCTACAAAAATAGGCAGAAGTCACAACGTTGTAGCTAATTTTGTACGTAATGAGAGTACCTACGGAAGGAATATGAAAGGTCGCATTCCGAATGCAATTTCACCTGCTCAGAGGCGATTAATCATAAGGAACGCATCAAATTCCCATGACACTGCGAACAAAATCAGGCAAAAATCGGGAGTCAAAGCCAGTATAAGCACTGTTAGACGCGTTATTCGTAGGTCTCAGAATCTGAAACGTCTAAAAATAAAGAAAAAACCACCACTTAATCTATCACGAAAAGAAATACGACTGCTTTTTGCTCAAAGTCATATGACGTGGAAAAGTGAGTGGCATCGCGTTGCTTTTTCTGATGAAAAAAAGTTCATTTTGGAAGGACCCGATGGTTAAAGCTTTTATTTTCATGATCTACGCAAAGAAGAGCACTACCTTAATCGATTTCATAGGTGTGAGGGTGGAGTTATGGTGTGGGGAGTAATCTCTTATTACGGAATAAGCGAGCTGCAATTTTTTTCGTCGAGAATGAACGCGAAATCTTACATTGGCGTGCTTGAGAAAGCTTTCCCACAATTTTCTAGCATTTTTGGACCACTCTCTTGGACTTACCAGCATGACAATGCACCAATTCACACCGCTCGATTGGTTAAAAGTTGGATAAACACCCAAAAAGATCCTTTATTGGAGTGGCCTCCGTACTCTCCTGACTTAAATATCATCGAAAACGTTTGGGGCTGGCTTGTAAGAAAAGTTTACGAGTAGGGAAGGCAATTCGAAGACAAAAAATCATTAATTGAGGCTATTAAGAAAGCTTGGAACGAAATAACACTCGATTATTTACGGCAGCTGTATGATTCAATTCTTCAGAGGATTTATGAGGTTATTTTGAACCATGGAGGAAGTACTCATTATTAAAACTATTCAGATTTCCATTAATTTATATTGTCTGGATGACATTTTTGTTCAAATAAAGCAATTGAGTTGTTATTTCTATTTTCAATCCTCTGTACCTATTCTATTGTCACTTTCAAAAGCACGTTTTTGAGTACATTTGGGGAAATGTTAGAAAAGGCGTTTAACTGTCAAGTTTTGACATTCCTCTTCTTCATGTATTCAAAGGAGAGAGTCTTGTGCATAAAATAACTTAAGAAACTAGAGTTGCCAGCGTCTAATTTTTAAGAAAATAAACATTAATTAAGAAAGAAAATGTGTACCTATTCATATGATTGCTAGTGTATAAATATAACCAGTTTATCTATTTCGGATGCTGAAATTTCCCACCAAGGCTCTTTTAGAGATTTTGTTAAAGATTCAGTGGTCTTGGAAGCCGATTAATCAATTTATCTTGCTACCAACTCCAAAAAATTCAATTTTTTCAAATTTGCCATGCCATTCAGGTCTTACAAAGCCACTTGCCTACTTCAAGGTTTCAAAGTATTAAGAAATGTCTAAGAATTGACCAAATAACAATATATTTGGGATAGTTTAAAGGGCTAGAGAATTATTGAAAGCGAAAGTCCAAAAGTTGGGTTAAAAAAAATTGTCACTTAAAACGTTATTCGCGGCTCTGCTTCAATTGTTGAACTTGTCCATTTTAAGCTACTTTTCGGATATTTCCCACATGCATTTTTCGACTTTTGGCTCGACGACGTCTATGTGAAGCATACACTCTTATTTCCTAACACACATTTGCTGCAGTAAGCCCCTAGTCGTACCGAAGCCGAGGCACTTAAGGAGAAAACTGTCAGTTGAAAGAAATGGAACGCTGATATCGTTTTATTCGATTTATTGGTGTTATCAAAATATCGAGAAATATTTTACTCTTTTTTCCACATAGGGTAAAGTAAAAGGATTTTTTTTTGTACCTACTCTGATTAGTTTTTGAGTACGATTTTTTTTTGGCATGTTAACATATATTTGACTGGCAACGCTGCCCCAAAGTTCTCTTCAAAGAGCAGTTGTACAAAAAACAATGCAAACTTTTCCTACCGGGTAGCATCGATTCTACTCATTGTTGGGCAGCGTGCAAACTTTTTTGGTGTTTTTTTTCCGTTCGTTTCTTATTTTGATTTTACGTTTGCTCCCTGCTTGCTACAACAAATCCTCCAAGTCCTTCTATACTGATAGAAGTACACACAAACACACACACACACACCAAAATACACATACAAATGTACAGCACAGACATTTTGAATTTTTTCGAGTGTGCAGTCAAATCGTTTGCAATCAGCTTGCTCGGAACGTCGTAGCCAGCGGTGGACTATTATCAGATTTCGTAATAGCTTTACGTTTATTACTTTTTTCAATTTTTTCGTTGTCCCCACAAATACTCACGCACACACACACACACATATGCATGCAAACAGAGCATAGCACTCCATCTCCATATAATGTATGGTAGCTCATCTTAACTCTAGCATCATCAACGTAATTATCATCAGAAAGTTTAGGTCGCACGTTGAGCATTGGCGTGAGAGGTGGGACTTGGGCCATGGGTTGTTGGATGCTGAATGCGGCTGCTGGCCGCTGGCTGCTGGTTGAGTGTGTTCATGTGCCGAGGGCATGAATGAAATCCATAAGGATATGACGATATATGAGCATGTAAGGATGCTTTATAGCTATTCAAGTTTTTGAGTTTCTGGTATATTTTGCGCGGATTTTGTTTATTTATTTCTGTCATTTTCTTTTCTTTTCTTTTCTCTTCGGGTTTTTGTTTTATGTTTTTGTTTTCGTTTCTGTTTTCATCGTACGTTTTGTTTTACTTTTTTCCCCTGCTGCTTTTTACCCTCTCTCTCATTTCGGCTTTCATAATAGTTGCGGCTGTTGGCTAACTGACTGACTGACTGACTGGATATCCGACTGGCTGACTGGGATATTTGGGTTTGTATGGTGAAAAGTTATGCATAGTTAGGGAAACAGGACCTTAGTTTAAGGCTTTCTTTTAATGGTTTTGCAGTTACTGGTTTATTCGTGCATGCATAATCGCGCTCATTCGCTTTATTCGATTTCATCACTACTAAGTTGAGTGTATCTGAATGTCCTTCACGTCGTCTTTCATCGAATTCTTTAGTCGGTCGGTCGGTCGGTCGGTCGGTCGGCCCGTCTGACGTCAATTAAAATATTCACTTTATAGTTTTTATCCTTGAGCCAGCGAGATGGGGCTGCTCACTTTTAATCCTTCACTCCTTTTTATCAATGTTTTCGCTGCGTTTTTCTACCCACTGCGTGCTACGTTTACGTGTATTCCGTTTAGCTCGGCTATGCAGTATCGTATCCTAAAGCACGTTTTCTTGCTGCCTCCGCTTCCGAACTGTCTTGCCCTGTACTGTCTTTCCTATGACTGCTTTATACTGTCCGCTGGTGCTTTCAGATGCTGCTGGTACATTTTGCTGACTGTCCTTGTGAGCCTTTGCCCCAGTCGCGATATAATTATTTACGTTCCCGTTGATGATGATGTTGAGATGCTGTAATAGTCAGCGTTGTCATCGTCGTTATGCTGTCATCAACGTTATGTTGCTGCTTGTTCTTGTCATTGTTTTTTTGTTTTATTGCTTTAGACTTGATTTAGTTTCAGCTCTTGCCATTTTTCTATGGCATTTGATGGCATTTCTCTCTGTATTTACGGCATTCATTTTACTTTTATTTTATTTCTTCCCATTTTATTTCGTTTCGTTTCATTTCATTGCGTTTTTTTTTCTTTGATTTTATTAAACTTGTTTTCATTTTTCCTTTTTTGTTGTGTTCGCTTTTATATTTTCTATCTTTATTCTAGCTGCACGCCATTATAATATTTTAAATTAATTACAACAAAAACAAAGCGAAGAAAAGCGAATAAAATGAATAAACGAAAAAGAAAACGAAAAAGAATAATCAAAATAAATACAAGAAGTCAAAGTGCAAACACCAAAAAGGGGAAAATTCAAAACAAAAAAGCAACTGAAAGGAGACCCTTCACACTGTATTTATTTTCCGAGCTTTTATTTGTGGAGCTGCACGCTCGGCATTCTTATTTATCTTTATTTATGTGTGCTTGTGTGTGCGCCTGTTTGGTTTGCTTAAAAGTGAATTAAAACGAATTAAGCATGAACTGAACCGCGTGTGTTTGTGCACGTTTTTTCCCATTGTTGTTTTTAGTGTGCTTGGTTAGTTGGATTTATATGATTACTCAGCGGAAACGGAAGTGTAAGAAGATGACGGCCATGTGAGTGCATGTTGTTCTCTGTATATTTGCGGTAAGTTCCTGCGTTATATTTTGGCTTTTAATTAGTCGCATTGTTTGAAATTATATGATCGCAAATAACAGGAAAGCATCAATTATTCAATAAAGTATATCTAAAAAATTAAGGCATAATTTAACAGATTTTATGAGATAAAATAATTGGGACAAATATTATGAACTTAAGCAGCCGTTTTATTAAGTACTGTATGAAGTAAGAACCAGAATATGTCCGTGGCATGAGAACTACGTTTTTATTTAATGGAACCATTGCTTCCTTAAAAATTGTTCATTGTTTTTACCTCGAAAAAGCTTTTTTCAACTTTAGCTCCTCGTCCTTACAATCAGAGGCTATTTATTTTCTCTTCAAAAAATTTATTCTACTCGTATTTACCTTAAATTCATGATGAAAGCTTTTTCCCCCTTAAATTCATCATCCCACAGAAATGAACTTCATTTCCGTCATAAATAAAAAAAATTTGCAAATGCGAGCCCGTTGGGATTTTTCATAATTTAAAGCAATTTCTTGGCCATTGAGCATTGGGTCTTCCTATTTGGCTGTAAAAATTCGATGCATTGCAGGGAGAGAATTTTCGCTTGTTAAAAATATGAAACGTTTCCATTTCTCACGGAAATCAATAACATTTTCCGAACGTGATGCTGAGCACCCGAGAAAAGTCATTAAGTGAGTTACCTGAAAAGTGTTAACATATATGGGCAATTCCACAGAAATCGATGAGAAGAAAAAAAAATTTTTTTCGATTAAAGTTGGAAAAAAATATCAATAATAGTTGAACAGATATGTAATCTATACGTTGCTGTCAAATTCATATAGTGCATCCTTTTTTCGCAAGTGGACACGCGTGTTTTGTGAAAAGCTTAAATTATTCGAAGAAAAATGTCAAACGTCGAAAATTTTCCCAAGGTCAGCAAATAAAACATGTATATATTTTTCGATATATAACTAAGCCCAATTACGGTTAACAATCAAGAGCTTTAGATTAAGCTGGCAAAAGTACGAAAAGTATAATTTTAAGCGACTCAGACAGTGTTGCATTTGGCCGCAAAGTTTGTGTAACATACCAACGCTAAATGCAACAAAGTTAGTGTCAAAGTAAAGCATGTCGATGAAATAAATGCTCTTTATTTTTTCCTCTAAGTATTCGAAATTGTTCAAAGAATTCCGTTAAAAAAATTAAATTTGTGGGTTATTTTTAATTTTAAATTGCATTAAAAAGCTGTAACGTACCAACGCTTTCATGATTGTTAGCCTGACAAGGTACCGGTCGCAGTTTCAAATGTGCTAAGATCTATGTAACTTGAAAATTAGTATGTAAATTTTTTATTCGGGCATGTGATTGGATTCCCTTTCCCCAAATTTTGGGGAAAGGGAATTTCGTTCCTCCAATAATTTGAAGAATGTATGGAAATTTTGAAAGAAATGACATTGTCAAAAACAAAAGAGCGGCTATACGATAAAATTTTCGAATTAAAAAATTTCGAACATATTTAAATTCCCAAGTATTTATTTCAATTTCCCGGGGAAATGAATTCCCGGGAATCCAATCACACACCTGATTTTTTATATTTGTTGGATAGAAGTCTTTGATATGCACAAACCATCCAAACCATCAAAATTTCCCAAAGGGGGGTGCAAACCCGATATAGCCACCGTCGATCCAACCCTGTTTTGGACATACACAGTTTTAAAGGATAAACGATCACGCCTAATTTTTTTACTTGATGAGCAGGAGGTACCCTCATTTGATGAAACACCTGGGTGTTTCAAACAGATGCAAAAAGATAGTATTCCCGGCACACAAAGTCTGCCGGGCATAAAAAGCTTCTATACTATTCAGAAGGTTAATTTTATAGATTTAGGTCAAATCTTTTGTAAAAATTTTTTTTACTTTGATATCTCTACGACAGTTCGATTTCAAAAATTTTTATGTAACATACCAACGTAACGTACCAACAGGCGTATAATATTTTTTTAAATTTATCAACACATATTTCTTGGGTTTTTTAATGAAAATCATCGAAAGTAACCTTTTTTACATAATTCATAAAAATTTTGTAAAACTACATTCAGTAGGAGAGCAGAGTTTTCACAATATCTGCCGCTCTCTCAAAACAGCTAGAAAAATTTGTAACGTACCAACGCCTTTTAATCAGCATTACCGGGATGCCCCATGGACTTTTTTCAAAATTAAATATTGTATTTTCTAGAACTCATGCCTATCTTTATTTACTGGAAAAGCTCGACATCGTGTTTAAAAAACTTAAGAAGTTATGTGCCCAAAATTAAAAAAAGTGTAACGTACCAACAAATGGAATTGCCCATATGTACAAAGTATCATAGTACAGCCGATTTTAATAGTGCAAATAAATATTGGCATGATAATATACCGAAGTAAATAAAGAAAAATTTATACAATTTATATACATAAACATAAATATACGAGGGCGGTTCAATAAGTACCCGTGTTAGAAATGAACACACAATATTTTCAAAACATTTTTTTCTATTTTTCAACATTTTATAAAGATGCACTTCTCCCAACGTAGCTGCCATTTTTGTAACGCCTCCAAAAAATAGGATTTGTTGAACTCTCCGAAATACGCCTCTGTCTCGCACAGAGAAAAAAATCAACCAGAAAACTGGTTAAATCAAAAGGAAAAACATACAAAACGGCTTCAACAAGGTATATTTAAAAAAAAAAAATTTTTTTTTTGGAAATTTTAAAGATTTTCCTTTTGAATCAACCAAATTTCAGGTTCAATTGAAATGATAGTTTTCAAAAATTGATTTAAATTTAAATTGTTGAACTAACCACGGACATAAATGAAATGACAAGATAATTTTGAAAAGAAAAATTTTTTTCTAATATACTTACAAAAAAAGAAATGTCAAAACAGATTTACTTAAAGTTCAAAGCAAATGGACACAGAGCCATCTGCTGAACATAACCCCAAAAATAGCCATCGGATGGACTACATCCGAATTTTTCACTCCGTTGTCGTGACTGCTTTCGCAATGTTTAAAAAGTTCTAAGCAGGGTTGGAACTTGGCGAAGAAGAAAGTGCAGCAGTTTTAACAAAGAAGGGCAGTAGATTTGAATTTTGCGTAGTAAAAAAAAAATCATTACAAATCGGTTTTTTATAACAAAAATATATTTTATTCTTTTCAAATAAAAAGAAAAACTAAACAAAAAGTACATTTCATGTAAATATTTCTCCATACTGCGCGTCTTCCAATGTTCAGCGAAGATTTTTGACAAGATTTTTTTCTGTTATATGTATCAGCTTTCAAACGGTTAATATCGCGACATATAACCTTAAATGGAAAATCCAAGATGTTAAACAAGGACAACAATATCATCTTTGTTACAAATAGAATTGCGGTGTTGATAATGTATAACCAAAATTGGTACTTTTTTGGTAGTTATCGTTAGGAGTTTTGTTTGACCAAAAAAAAAAAAAAAATCGAGTGACACCATGGAAGAAAATCGCAGTAGATTTTAAGCTTTTTGCAGTGTCGCAGTAGATGTCAAAAATTTCAAAAAAACGCAGTAGATCTACTGCAATTGCAGTAAAGTTCCAACCCTGGTGATGATACAAGACGACTTAGAGAGTACCGATTATTCATCAAAATGGCGACGACGCACAGTGCTTCGATCCCATACATTCGATGGACAAAAATAGAAAGAAGTGTCGTAGGGCAATGAAATTTGGCACAAGTCCCTAATATGGCTTAATTAAGAAAATTTCGAAGTTTCATCAAAATTGACCCCTACCACCACCCACCGCCCATACCACCCAAAGTTATTTTCGGCTATAAAAATGGATATTTTGCCAAAAATTTCTTAAAAATTGGGGGAAGAGTATATACATATGCGATCTTATCAAAAAATAATATTTCCTCCATTAATTTCGTAAGATTTTTATTACTGTTTTCACGTTCGCGTCTTAAGTCTTTTCGCAGACAGTTCTGTTAATAAAACGAGAGAGATAAAGCAAGGACTTAAGACTCAATAATCAGCCACATTTTTCTAAAATTGCAACGAAAAACAACGAAGGTTAAGACTTATAAATGCATGCACATTTGATAAATATTGAAAAGCATACTTTTTGGCTGCATTTAATAATGTTTATTTACAAAGAAAACTTTAGTATAAATCATGAAAAATATACATTTTTAAAATCTAACTTTTTCTTTATTTGTTGTTTCGATAAAAGTCTGATTTTTTCATAACTTATTAGAGGAATATATAAGGTACTAAAAATAGGAATAAAAAAATACCCGTTTTTCCGTATTTTTTTTTTACTCCATTAAAGTTTTGTAATTTTTGAATAACCAACCAAAAATTTGTGATTTTCAAAGCAAAAAACCAAAATGACATTAAGCTCCTTTGCCTTAAAATTTATTTTTTATTTATTACTTATATATTGAAGAAGTCAAAAAATTAAGTTTGAAGTAATTTCACGTAAAAATAAATTTTTGAGATTATTTTTAGTGAATCGACTTGAGCAATTTTTTTGTTAAAGCAGTTTTGCTTAAAATCGTCTAACTTCAGCGCCCTCTAGTGGTGATCTAAAGAATCAAACCATAAATATTTTTCTATAATTATATTAGTTGTTTTATTATCTTTCCGAAAATATATATTTCATCAATATATTAAAACAATTTTTTTTTTTGATTTTTGTCTATGGGTCGAAGCACTGTGCGACGTCGATAACGAGTGACAACGAGTCAACGATGACATAAACGATGACCAATGCTATGTTCTCCCTATAGGGAGTTACATTCTTAACCCGATACTTTAACTCAAAGCGTTCATATGAGCTTCGAGCGAGTTAAGGTTTACTAACGTCATATATGGGGCATTTCACGCTCAAAAAACTTCATAACTTGGATTTTGATGAAACTTGGTGGAAATGTTGCTCTATGAAAGTACATGAATTGTGCAAAAGGAGGAGGGGAAATATTGACCCCTAAAATATTGAGCCGCTATTCAGCTCTGGCTGCTGAACTTCTCAAGTTAATAAAGCTGAATAACGGGTTCTGCGTGCTTGGCGCGTGGGTCGCGCTGGGTTCTCCACCTCTATTTAGTCGTTAGTTTTGGAGATCCCATCTTGTTCAAGATGTCATTTTATAGAAAAAAAGATCAGCTTTCGCTTAAAATTATTTTAAAAAATACCAAAAATGTCGCATTGGGCGATGGCCGCTGTTCTCATTACATGCATGCGATAATGTCCGGCTAGAGATTTTGACAACTAAAATCACGCAAGGTATATTTGAAATGTTTAAAAAAGCTGAAAAAGCCAAAGACGCACCCTCGAATATCGATGGTTAATATTACATATAATTAAAGAAACAATGTTTTACTTGCATACTCGTACATAGTCCAATTCAATAAATTTTTTATCGTTCTATGCTCGCTTAAGCTTTCAGCCATTCAGAAGCCGAAATTTCACATGAACGTCAGAGATACTATAACGCTGATCTCACTAAAATGGCGATTTTTAGGAGAGAAATTGCTTGGACAGATTTTGTGGAGAACGGAATGGAATGACCTACAAGTTTTGCCTGAAGTGTTTTACTGTAGCTTCTGGTTTGTTGAAAATCGCCAAAATGACCGTGGTAAAAGAAACTTTGACAGAAGAGCCAAGTGAAAAGGAAAATCAATGAACTTCACAATGTTAAGGGCATAATTTAAATGTTGAATAATAAAAACTGTTGAAAATATGGGACAAAGAATAAGCTGATAAAAAGTTTTAATATCTATGTATTATATTATTTTTTGGTATGGGCACTTCAAAATGTTGACGTTAAACAGATGGTTTTTATAATTGCGTTTAAAAGTGCGATGGGACTGCATACAATTTTCTCCTTGCAGAAGAATACAACACGTTACTTCGCGAAATAGACCACTAACTTGATATCAATTTTAAGTTTTCATGAATTTTGACAATCAGAGTCGTAGTCCTCAACTCAGTTTAAGAGCTTCGAAAATTTTAAATTTCCGAATATATTCCTTAAGTCTCCATGCCTGTTAAACTCAATCAAATACCTTTGCTTTATTTGAGTTTTCAAAAATTTTCGTATGAAATTAATAATTCTAGTTTTAGCTCTCTAGATGCCTATTACACTAGTTTACGAAATTAAAAAAAATAAATGTACAGTTGATCTCGCTCCACTTTTTTCATAGATTTTGGGTCCCTGAATCCGAAAACCCCATCGAAAATTTTTTGAATGGATTGGTTTTTGAGATATGACCATTTGAAATTTTGGCTCTTTTTTTTCAAAAGTACTTTCATTTGATGGATCATATCTCGAGATAGAAACAAACTACTTAGTTAAATAATGTACTAACTTAAAGAATATAAAATTTTAAATCAAAATATGTCCCTTTTTTATGATATTATGGTACAGTGTCAATGTAACATAAGCCAAAAGTTCAAAAAAATATTTTTTTCTATTCATAATTAAGAAAAAAATATCATGTTTAAATTTAAAAAAAATACAAATCCTAAGACTGTATTTTTTTTTAAAACCACACGTATAAAATGAACCCTTGTGAAGAAAACGTGATACCAACGAATAAAATCTATGGGTTAATATTGAAGTTATGACCATTTATGTGCAACTTTCAAAGTGCTTCTTTCGTTTACACCAACGAGTATGCTTTAACATTTTTAAAATTATGAAAGTCTCTTTATTTATTTTACTCAATAAAGTATGCTTTACATTTTTTAAGCTATCAAAATCAATGAAGCAAACGAAAATTAGAAATAGTTTGATGTTTTCTTTTGTCTTTTGTTCTTTTCGCTATTTGATTCGCGTATAACAAACCAAATATAATCTCCCATCATTCTTTCGTTCCAAAATACCTGGTAGCGTCTTTCGATAGTCTTCATTTCTTGATGGAATCTTTCACCGTGCTCGTCACTGACATCACCAGGACTCTCAGGAAAAAAGTCCAAGTGGGAGTGTAAAAAATGGATCATTTTTGCATAATTCTCTTACAAATTCGTTACAATAGCCTTAAAATTCGGGCTTTTATGGTTTCCAAGAAAATTAGGAACGGCTAATTTAAAAGAGTTCCAAGCCGCGAGTTCATTTGGAGACAAATATGTATGGAAAATGTTGTCTTCAAGCAATTTCTTTATTTGTGGACCATCAAAAACCCCGTCCTTAATTTTTGCCTCAGACAAACGTTTAAACAGAGACTTAAGGTAGATCAACGCTTGACTTTCTTTTTTTAACGCCTTCACAAAGTTCTTGATTAGTCCAAGTTTGATGTGCAAAGGAGGAAGAATCACATCCTCTTTTTTAATTAGAGACCAATTCTTGACGTTATTTTCACCCAGTTTTACCCTTTTTCGCTACCAGGTATTTTGGAACGAAAGAATGATGGGAGATTATATTTGGTTTCTTATACGCGAATCAAATAGCGAAAAGAACAAAAGACAAAAGAAAACATCAAACTATTTCTAATTTTCGTTTGCTTCATTGATTTTGATAGCTTAAAAAATGTAAAGCATACTTTATTGAGTAAAATAAATAAAGAGACTTTCATAATTTTAAAAATATTAAAGCATACTCGTTGGTGTAAACGAAAGAAGCACTTTGAAAGTTGCACATAAATGGTCATAACTTCAATATTAACCCATAGATTTTATTCGTTGGTATCACGTTTTCTTCACAAGGGTTCATTTTATACGTGTGGTTTTAAAAAAAAATACAGTCTTAGGATTTGTATTTTTTTTAAATATAAACATGATATTTTTTTCTTAATTTTGAATAGAAAAAAATATTGTTTTGAACTTTTGGCTTATGTTACATTGACACTGTACCATAATATCATAAAGAAGGGACATATTTTGATTTAAAATTTTATATTCTTTAAGTTAGTACATCATTTAACTAGGTAGTTTGTTTCTATCTTGAGATATGATCCATCAAATGAAAGTACTTTTGAAAAAAAAATTTCAAATGGTCATATCTCAAAAACCAATCCATTCAAAAAATTTTCGATGAGGTTTTCGGATTCAGGGACCCAAAATCTATAAGAAAAGTTGAGTGGTGTATCCTGTACAAAATGGCTGTAAACTAGTGTTATTTGAAAGTTTAAGCCTTCAATAAGGTTAAGCTGGGGTTGGACACAATGAGCCTAAGTGTTGATAACCCATCAACTTGATAGCAAAAATACATAAGACATTTTTATATTCACATATAAAAATTAAATAATCTAAAAGCCATCAATGTTCTATGAGAACTTTTGAATTCAAAGACTGAAGAACAATAATATATTACCATAATGAAAGCAACCGAAAATAAAGACACAATACTCAGCCGTATGGCCAATGGTTTGGCTTGGTCAGTTGAGTTCTCCTGTGCATCCCGAGCAATGTGCTCTGGATTTTTGTGGAAAAGGATGTTAGCCTCTTGGCCCGCATGCCTAATTACAGAAAAATCATCAAAATAATTGGAAATAGCTCAATGCGTTATCAAATTTTCATCGATTTTAATGATAATAAATAGGAATTTGGATTTGCAATTCAATTCAATTCACTTAGGCTTAATTGAAACAGGCTGCGAGCAAAGAACCACAACTGAAAATAACGAAATAGTTTCGGTATCGATTTAATCTGTTTGGGGTTGCTGTTATTTAGCTCAACGGATGTGGTTTCAAACCACGAACTCGCTATGAATTCGCTTTCGAATGCGTTAATTCAAAACGAATGCATGCAGGGTATTGTAATTAAATTTAAACAAAAAAAAAAAAAAAAAAAAAAAAAACCTATCCAAGATTTCCGCCGTAAACATTTCAATCAAAGCCAGTTAGAGTGATATACATACATACAAACGTGCATTGAAGCGAATCTCATAATATAGTGCCCGACGTTTGTAAAGCTTATTTTGTTAGCGCAGACCTAAGGTCATGCCACATAAAAATTTTTTAAAAGCATGGTTGAAACCATTGTCGAACTAAGGCACATGCCAAAAGGCCGCAAATTCAACGCATCCACTTTTCCGTTTCTAGTAGATTAAAATGACAAAAAACCTTGATGGCCTGCAATAAACTTCAAACCTGAAATTTAAACAAAGTATCCCAATTATGGCAAATTTAAGAGCAGATATTATGATATTTCCTAACAGATTTAAGTACTGGAGGTACATCTAAAAATAGCCTGATGAAGTCGCATCTCGCGTTGTACCTTATGTTACTTCTGTGTTCCCAAATTAGTACACGGGTTTTCATTGAGGTACACTGAGGGAAAAAACGTGCTAAATTTAAGCTTATACGGTCAAAATTTAATCATTTAGGCCTAAATAGTTACTTGCGAAATTTCTTAATTTAAGAATAAAAAATTAAAAACACTGTGGTAGTCGAAAAAATGTTCATAGTGCTGACTCCCCCGAGTACAAGCTATATTTCTTCAATTTTAAAGGCTTTGGCCGCTTTTTGAAAGTTGGTTAACAATACCAGACTGAAGTATAAGTATAATTTAACCCAATATAAACAATCAAACGCATTTCCTATTGGTTTATGAAAATTCCTAGGGGTTTATGAAAATTTGATTTCTGAATAAAAGTCGTTGAATTTTAAAATTTTATGTCTAACAAAAAGGTCATCAAATGAAGTTAAATGGTATAATTTATAATCAATTACTTTTCTAATGGGACAGTTTTTTCGATAGATAATTTTGTTTTAATGGTTTTCAAGGTTTGACCAATTTGTTCCATTTCTTGGTTTATGATTTTAATTGCATGGTCGTTGGAAAAAATCAATAACATACGTGATCAATAGTTTCATGTCTTTATTTGCCATTTGCATTAATTTATTATTTTTCTGTCAACATTGCGATTTTTCGAGGTACCGAAAAAAATTCTTTCATTACTGACTCTACATTAACTGGAATATTGCGTTGGATATTTAAAGCCGCAAGTCCATTTAGACGATCTTCTTTTATTGTTGACCTCAAGTACGTTTTCAAGCGTCGCAGAGTACAAAATGACCGTTCGTTTCCTGACGTGGTAACAGGCAAAACGGCCATGATCTGGAGTATAATATTAACATTTGGAAAAGCTTCTGGCCTACAAATGTCAAGAGCCTGTAACGAATTTTGAATATTTACATATTCATTTTTACATTTTTTACATTTTTTACATTTTGAACCCCCACGAACTTGCACGACTCGGGGTTTTTTTTTGGATTTAGGTAAATGTTAAACAAAATTTTTTCCTTCGTCGCGTTTGAATATTTCCTTTTAATTTTATAACTTATAGCACGTTTCCATGTGGTGCTTAGCTCTGAAGTTTTTAGCTTAAGCAGTTCGATAAAACACTACCGTTTCCACTTGCACGAAGGTGTTTGAGCTTCACAGCTGTTCGTGTTTTAATACCCAGCGTAAGCAGGGTATACTAGTTTTGTGCAAATCTTGTAACAGGGAGAACTAAGCTCCGGAGATATAGACAAATATATATAGAAATGATCAGGATCAAAAACTGAATCGATTTAGACATGTCCGTCTGTCCGTCCGTCTGTCCGTCCGTCCGTCTGTCCGTCCGTCCGTGGTCGGATCTCCTCCGAAACGGATGGACCAATCAAGTCGAAATTCGGCACACAGGTATATTGGGGTCCGAGTATGATCCTAAGTAAAAATGGGAGACATCCGCCCACTGCCACCCCCACAAATGAATTAATTGTGTTTTCAGTAATATGCTTGTAACTTGCGAACCACTCAACGCATTTCATTGATTTTTGGTGTACTGGTAAACTGCGAAAAGGGACATATTCTGGAAAAAATGGACGCCGTCCTCCTCGAGTCACGCCCACAAATAAGGGCTTATCGTAACCTGTGAAGTAAAAGGCTCACAAACTTCAAATTCACATCGTATGTTGACCAAGGCGATTGAAAGGTGTAGATTTATGGGGCCCGCCCACTACCACGCCCACAAATGGAGAAGCAAATCATGGTGCGCCAATAATGTCGGGACGCTGGGAATTCAAAGTAGGGCTTGACCGACTTTAGCTTTCTTTCTTGTTTATCAATGGACATATAATATGTCCGAGAAGAGAAACCCCTTTTGGCTTCCTCACATGAGGGCCGTTCATATATTACATCAGCATAGTTTTGACCATTTTCGAAAAAAAAAACCACCTTATAGATAAAATTCTGAATCACTGCCTGCACCACATTTTGTCCAGGGATGCATAATTCGCTTGCGATTATTTAAGTAAGTTGCTACTTTTTGACGGTGTTACATGCGTGCGTTGAAGTGCAATTTTTGCTATTTAAAGGTTTTTTGTTTCTTGTGAAAAATCAAAATTACTCAGATTTTGATAATGCAGCCTCAATTTCAGGTGTTTAGGCATACCCAGTCGAAATTTTTCAAGCGCTTTCTGTAAAAGCAAAAATAAATCACTTCCTTATTATAGACGTTTGCGCTTTCCTGAAGGCACTTCTATAAATCTCTATTTAAAAGGAATGCAAAGCGCACACAGTAGTTTCATGAAAATACACCAAAGAAAAAAAAATTAATTTTTTAATTTAAAAATTTATTTGATGTTATTTTGAACTTATAAACGTGAAAAATCCCCGACTTTCGATTTGGCAAGAACGTTGTCGAGGGTGAACACTTGACTTGAAAACATTTTTAAGTTCTGAAAAGCGATAGAAGTACTCCTTCAACTCAACACAATCTTCGAGAATGTAATTTTTTCCAAGCTAATCTAACAATATCGTACATAAAATTCAAAGCGCCGCAATTTTTTGCTTCACCTTGCAGAGCGCTCCGACGGGCATTTTCGATGAAAAATAAAATTGATATCGAAACAATTTGACATAAAAGTACTTGGAAGCTGTCGATAAAACTGCTTACTTGTAACTTACCTCAACGAGCCTAAACGCTTCTTGGATGGGCAATTGAAGAAATGTTTAGATCGTTTACATTTTCGGGTTTCTTTAAGGAATATTAAGCGTTTGTATATATATATTTTAGGTTATTATGCCTTATGATGGTTTGTTTGCCTTTCATAGTTTCACATTACTTTAAGATTAATTTTCGTGCAGAGCCTCCGTGAGTTCCCCTCATAAAAATTTTGAAAATAATGCTTGGAAGATGATAATTCGACCATCCTTCAAAGGCTATGCGTAAAATGTCATGGGCATATTTTATACCGCACAGCATTTATTTCATACTCCGCAATTGTACAAGTAGAACAATTTATGCATGCACACATAAAAAATTAATAGAGAACATTTTTCCGCAATTTTTCGAGCATCAGTTCGAATAAATTAAGTTTGTGTCAAATATGTTCTTGAATATTAAACAGATGCCACAAAACTTCATGGCTTGACTTCAAATTTTGCGCCTTCCATGAAAATATGTTTGTTGTTTTCAAAATGAGATTGAGCTGGAAGTCCGCAGTAAGTTGGGGATTTATGCTCTTTTTATATTCAAGCGGAAAATTGAATTTGGTGGCGTTCTTTCAGCTTGCATGCAGTGATTTTGTATTCCGACCGGCAGACCTGCCTCTTAAAAATGTCTTAAAATCGTAACTTTTCAATTGCTGGTAGACTTGAAGTGAGAAAAGATTATTTTGATTGCAAAGGCGGTATTTGTTATTTTCTTTTTTTTTTTTTGTTGCTTCTCATTTTTTGGCACTTTGAAAGTTCTCCCGAACGAAGGCTTAGAGTTCTTGAGACTTATGTGACTTTTATTAACGCTTAATTTTCAGGTAATTTAACTGAGTTTTTTTTACAGGAAAACGAGTGGTAAAAAACATTTTTTTCTCTTTTTTTTCTCGGAATTGAAAAGTTAAAATTTGTGAATGGGTACATTTAGCAGACTTAACTGTTGGGAAACTTTTGAGTTAGATTCGGCTGAACGGTGCGCTATCTTCTGAGCAACCACAACATGTTGACTGAGCGGAGTCAATTTCCGATGACGAAATATATGAAACTGGTTTTTTTTTTTATTTGTCTATTTTTTTTTTGTGCTCAACATGTTGAAAGACACGGGCATTTCCGCTAGTCGGTCAACCAGAACGGAAAAATAAAAGTTTGATAATTTTAGAATTTGATTGTGAAAAACCTTAAAAAAATGTTGAAATGTTTATAATTCAATGGTGGTTTAAAATATTTCAGTCGTTTTCATTTGTAAATTTGTTTTTTTTTTTTTTGAAACAGTATTCTTATTTATTGTAGATATCACTCCTTGGATAAAAGAGTCTAACAATAAGTTTTACAATCTTAATTCTATTTTACATAATTACGTATCATTAAGCATATTTGGATCATACACTTATAATACGTATTATAATTTGTTCGGTGGCCTCGGTTAGGAAAAGCTGGGCATAAATCTGCTTGAGGTTAATTTGTAAATTGATCTGCAAAGTGAAAAATTAAAATTTGTAATATTTTTTTTGTAAGACATATTTGTATTTAATTATTCTACATGCTAAACATGTGTTTTGATCGCATTTTTTTCTGCAAAGTTTCTCTCCTTAAATCAATTTTAGAGCAACCAAGTAAGGGTGTTATAGTCAGGCGAGCCTGACAATAGAATATCGGACACAGACACATATGTTCAAATAGTTTTTCTTATCAAGAGTTATTTAAGGCCAAAAGGGCCCCATATACTGACTTTTGTTAAATTTCTTTATGAAAACTGCCCGTTTGCCACGCCCACTTTTCCAATTTTTGTTTAATTATAATCGGAGGCTTAAATATACGCTCAAATTCTAAGTTTCATTAAAATATTTCGAAAAAGTCCGATTTTGAGGCAATTTTGGGATTTTTGTAGCAGACCCTAGTACTGGAGGTACCCTTAATAATAATAATTTTTTGGAAGGATGTTAATGACTGCAAAGGAAGCATACGTGTCATCTTTTGTTCAAGTCCCATTTGAATTTCGGGTGTAGGAGACACCCACTTTTCCAATTTTTGGAAATCATATTACTGGCCTTTAAATATGATCAAATATAAAATTTCATCAAAATATCTTGAAAAACTTCGATTTTAGAGCAGTTTTTGTTGTTTTCGTAACAGACCCTAGTACTGGAGGTACCCCTAAAAATGGTCCGATCGCAATAGGTATTACTCCCTAATCGATTAAACCTCAAAAATCATACATTTTTTTGCTAATATTTTAAATATTTCGAAGCATACTTCAGGGATAATAAAAAAGGGTCTGGCGGGTTAAGCAAAGGCATGCGGCATCATGAAAGGAATTTTTAAATTTTGTTGATTTTTCGATAGGGGCCATCTAACAACACTGTGGAGACCACTTTTTAGATTTTTATTTTGAACGGTCCTTGAAATATCCTTGAAAATCCGTTTTTATAAGCCTTTTTTCAAAATTTTATTTCTCAACAACCAATTGAGATAGAGAGACGATCTAAGCAGATTATGTTAGATAATAAAACAAAGGAAGCTAAAAAATTTTTTTTTATTTTTTACACTGAGAAAATTTTTTTTTACAAAACTAAAAAGAAAATTTTGAATATTTTTTTCAGTGTATTCCCAGTTTCGCGCCACTCTATAATTTTTTTTAGAAACACCCCTTAGTATTTACTTTCATTTAAAAGAAAAAAATATTTAATTCAGATGGCGCAGCACTGCGATATTCAGACAAATACAAGGGTAAATAGATCCTCCCAGTATTGATAAGCTGGGGTAGACCTGCGTATGTGGTACATTTGTCCGAAATCCCATACAAAAGGCATCACTCATACGAAATGTAGGACATTAATTAAATATTCGATAATCCGCGCGCTCATATAATTTTTATCTATTAAATTCCCCACAAGTAACTTTTGTTCGGTTTAGTTTTTTTTTTTTTTAGAACAGTAAGAATTCCTGTTGACATCATTTTCTTAATTATTCAACTCATCCTAAAGTGGTAGATGTTTCTGTATACCTACGCAGTTAAAGTAGCAAAAGAGGGCAAGTGGTTGGATTTACAAAAGATTGTGGTTTAATTTTGTGTTTTCTGATCACATTTTATTGCATATATTTTTCCATCCCACAATACCTTATACCTAAATATTACTTAAAATCATAAAATATAAACCTACCCCTATGAAAACTATTAACAAACGAACTTAACTTATACAAAACACTGATCTTACATCTCTACCTGCTTTTGTTAAAAAAAGACTTCATCCTGAGAGGCTTAGTCGTCATCATCGCTGAATTCGTTGATTACAACGTTTGCATTATTTTGGGAAAATAATTTTGATAATAGATGATTTTGGAGCTTCAAATGGGTATAGCTCCCTAATTCATCATTTTATCATGACGGTGTTTTGGGAAGAATTACTTGGCATATCTCAGAGTACATTTTGGTGTTAGCTTAGAATACCAAACTTTAACTCATACATGGATATAGGCCAAAAAGTGATCAAAAAACTTTAAAAAATTTTTTGCATGAGGGCGTACCGATAACTCAAAAACAAATGATGCAGTTCGATTCATCGTGCCCAAAATAGGGGGAAACCGTTAAATTCGCTCTTGTCTTTTTTTCCGACCACCACTACAATATTAAATAAAACATTTTAAAACGAAATTTATTCAATTTACTCTGGTTTCCTCATATAATTAAGTGTTATAAACATTTCTTCACGCTTGTAAAGCCACAATATATGTTAAGGTAATAATCGGGGAAAAAAAACATGGAAAAAACATACGTTCGCGACCAGTTCTTAAGCTAATTGTAAATAAACCAATAGAGCTATTTTGTTGTGAAAATACCCAAAAGCAAGCTGCATTTATCCTTTTTCAAAATAATTTAACTGCTTTCCAAAATCCCGTTCCACTTCGCAGAGTTTAACATTTAAATAGACTCAGGAAAATTTGATTTCTATTTCTCGTACGTTCGGGACCGCATGTTTTTTGGAATTATTATAAGAACTAAAATTCGATGAAGCCTTGCTTTTTTAGCTATATAAAGAGCTAGTTAAACGTCTAATTGCAGAAAAAAGGGGGGGAAATGTTGGTTTTCTATGTTTTTTTTACATCAAAAGCATACGAACGTACGTTCAGGACCTGTGGAAATGCCCATATGATTCAGAAAATGAAATGAATCGAAAACGAGAAAGGCTTCTCCAATTCGTATTTTGCGTAATTCACTTCATAAAGCCCCAATAATCACTACTTACACGAGTACAAATAGGAAATAGTGATGATAGCGTTCAGCGAAAAGAACAGTTGAGAATATTTGCTCACTCAACAGCTGCGCAACAGTTGAGTCTGCTGAATGAATTAAATGAGAAGCTTCCAAGGGTTTTATGAAATCGAAATCAAAATGAAGGTATCCTTCCACCAAACATTTGGAAGACCGTTTTATGAGAAGATTCATTTACGAGTCTTTTTCGAGCCCCCTTCATGATTAGAAAATGATTGTTCACATGATGAACAGCTGACTCGAAAACGACTCTCCGATATGTTTCAAAAGCGAGTCGTATTCAAATTAGAAAAACAAAATATAGAGCATTCGCCAATTAACCACGTAGGGGATTGAAATATGATCATTCAAATTGTTTCTATCTTTTATTTCACTCAATATTTGACTCAAAATTGAATGGAATGGAATTTGACTTTAAAGTTATAAACGAAAAATTTCCATAAATTTCGATTTGGAAAGCTTGGTGTCGACGGGTGAGCACGGGACTAGAAAATGTGAGTTCCTAGGTTCAAATCCCACATAAGGCAAGGGGAAAAAATTGTTGAATCTATAATATAACATACAAATATACACGGAAAAGCCAAAAAATGGTGGATTGATTTAAAAATTTTTTAAATTTTTTTTTTTTGGAAAGCAATTGATTATAAATATGAGTCATAGAAGACTCCAAAATGATAGCAAATATGAGTCGTAGAAGACTCCAAAGTGATAGCAAATATGAGTCGTAGAAGACTCGAATAGTAACAAATATGACTCGAAAATGACTCGCAAATGCTGTCAAATATGACTCCCCAAGAAGAGTCGCGGCTAGGGTTCCAATTTCTCCCGACAGAAGTATCATTTTTGATCAGAAAACGAGCGCATATTTGATATTTTTAATCAGAAAGGCGACTCGAAAAAGACTCGCTTTTGAGAAAAAAATTCAAGAAATGCTAGCTGGGCTAGAAAAATCCTAGGCAAATAAAAATTTCGCAAATACTTTTGATCCAATTGAAATATCTTGCCTATGATTTTTCGTTTTTAAAATTTGACACACTCTGTGTCGAGCAGGGAGTAAATTTAAGAGTTAACAATTTTACTTCGATGTTAGAAAGTCGAGGACAAAAAATTATCGCAGCACAAAAGTGTTGATATCCTCTACGCCCTCAGGACAATTTCAACAAGAATCCTGTATGCCTTTTATTTTCCTGCGTAATTTTGAAGCACTAAAAAATTAACAACTATTTATTTATTTCAGTCTATGAATCCAAGCTCTTACAGACTAGCACTTTCAGACTGATTAATTGTAACCAATATATCTAAATTTTATTAAAAATAAATTGCAAATGCTTTAAACTAACTTTAACCTGTCTCTTGAAAAGTCAAAATCAATGTCAACGGAGGAAGAAATATTATTAAAGAGGCCTATAGAACGTTAAATATAACTTTTGATAGAATCAATTTTATTAAGAGCATGGCCACCTAGAACATAAGAGGATGTCATTGTTTGACTGGATTTCGAAAACAAAACAGGCGCACACTCACCCAGATTTAGAGAAAGGTTATTTTTAGAACACCAATCAAACAATGAATTCAGATCCATCTTTAAGGACAATGAATCATTCAGACTACTGATTCTACTAAATATTTTTAAAGCATCAGCAGAAAGCATCAGCAAAATGCAAAAAGCATCAAGCAAAAAGATGTTATAGAGTGAACTACATCATTAATAAATAAGAGAAAGTGTAGAGGCCCAAGGATACTTCCCTGTGACACACCAGAGGTAGCCAAAATAGGCTTTGAAAGTGAATTGTCAACTCTGACAAAAGAGAGTCTATTATTTGAATAAGTCTTCAACCAAAGCAAAAACATTGAGTGGATGTCTAATATTTCAAACCTTTTTTATTAGGATATCATGCGATACACAATCAAAGGCCTTCGAGGAATCTGTATAAATTGAGTCTACATGCAATCCTTCAGAAAAGACAGAAATAAAAGATTTAGTGATAATTGTAAGATTCGTAACAGTAGATCTTCCAAAAATATATCTATGTTGTAGCGGTGTAATGACACTTTTCACTGCAAAGGACATTTTGTACTTTACAATGCACTCAACGAGCTTACTAACATTAGAACTTTCGGTAATTGGCCTATAGTTTATTATATTATTTTTAGTTGCCGACTTGAAAACTGGTGAAATAAATCCTTATTTCCAGTCATCGATCAAAATGCCCGATGCTAACGATTTATTGAATATAATCTTCAAAGGTAGCGAAAGGTTTTAGCAAAGTTCTTGAGAATGGTGCAGAGAACCCATCCAAATCAAATTTGGAAGAGTTCTTTAATTTATCCAAAACAGTACAAATAGATTCCCCAGATGTGTGAAAATAATTCGATGTGGAAATAATCCGCAAAAAGAAATTCGCGGTTTCAATAGCAGAAAGTGAAGTTTGGTCATTTTAAACATAGATTTAGGAAAGCTAGAGCTCTTTTTCTTTGAGTTCATAAAATGCCCGAACTCTTTGGGGCTTGATTGTATTATGAATTCATATCCGGCGATGTTCATATTTAACAAATATTTGTCGAGGAAATTAAATTCACGCCTAAAATGCATATATTTCATGAAGAAGATTGCATTACCTGTGACAGGTAAAGGTATCGTAGCACATTTGAATCTTATTTTTAGAGCACAATCAATTATAGTTTCTAATACAATATTCTTAAAACAATTAAACGATTAAATGCTTCCACAGGACACACAGTATCCAATAATGCATTTCACTGGAAACTATTTATCTTGAGATTCAGGAGATCAAAGTTGCATTTGTTGTAATTATACTTAAACTCATTACATATCCAAATCAAGAGGCAAGAAGTCATAAAAATGCAATATGACCGATAAAGGAATATGATGCACTGTTGTGGGTGATAATTAGACAGCGGATAATATGCAAATGCATATCTTTAACGGATGATAGGATTTAAATTTTGTTTGCACACAAATTCGTTTCATAAGGAAATATTGCAAATGAGCCCTATTTCATTTTGCATATTTTGCATAAATGCATATTCCTGAATATTCTAGCATATTTCCAATATGCAAAAATATGCAGGAATATGCACGTATGTGCACTAATATGCACGCAAAAAACCTTATGAAATAATTGTTTTCGACTTGTCTTACGCGAAATATAATACAACTGTTGATTTAGTAGGCAAATGCAAAACCGTTGCAAATATTTGTCATTTGAAACAACAGTGCACACTTACCTTCCCTTAATGATTCAACGTTGCTTAAGCGACAAAATCAATTTCAAAGTGCTCTAAATAGTACCGCTCAAGTTAAACTTAAGCCCCCAAGGTTGGCCGCTTAGGCGAAGTTTTCAATTAATAAAATAAAAGAAGAAAAAAAACGCGACCAGGGTGGGAATCGAACCCACATACTTCCAAATCGTAAGTTGGCATCTCAGACAACTACGCTACGAAGCCTATGTTATCAATGATTTTATTTTCCAAATGTCAACGAAAATAAAATATCTCAATTTTATATACAAAATATACTGTTTTTATTCTGCATATTCCTGCATATTCTTGCATATGTTTTTGCATATTCTTGCATATGTTTTTGCATATTTTGGATATGCAGTCTTAAATCAAAAATAGGCCTTTCAAGAAGTCCAAATTCAAAATTTTATTTCATTCTGACTTAAAACAAAAAAGTGCATAAAATCCGCTGTCTAGTGATAATGTAAAAGGAGCCTCCTGTACATTAGCATGTACGTTCTCACTAATAAAGATCAAATCCAAAATTCTTTTAAGCATATTAAAACAATGATTGATTTGGTAAAGATTAATATGAAATAAGCTATCATATACGTACTGTTCAATGTCACTAGAGACATTTAAAGGGATAACATAGCTTTTAGTCATAGAAACACTTCAAACTAAATTATTTAAATTGAAATCACCGACGACACATAAGTGATTATCATCGATTATGTTTGATGCGATAAAATTAATATTATCAACGTGCATTTTATACAAATCAAAGCTACTATTAGGCGGCATAGAGGAAGCAATCAAGAAAATTTTACCATACTGGCCACCAATAACCACGCAAAGCTGATACAAGATATTAGGTGTAGTAAAAAGAAATCCATTATTTTTCCAATAGATGGCGTTATTTATCTGAATCTCGCGTTGTATAAGTCCGATCGTGTTCCGCTAGGGGGCATTAGAAAGATGACAGTTCCTTCTAAAAAAGCTTTATTGACACTTTTTTGATTGATTGATTCAGTTTTGTTTGAGAGCTTGTCAAAGATGGACATCAGCAAAGAGAAAATTCGCTACATTTTACAGTTTTTCTTCGATAAGGGAGAAAACGCAAGCCAGGCGGCTGAAAATGTGAATAGCGTTTATGGACCTGATACTGTAACAGCCAATCATGCGCAATTTTGGTTTCGTCGATTCCGTTCCGGTAACTTCGATGTCAAGGATGCACCACGCACTGGAAGGCCAATTGTCGAAAATGTCGATAAAATCATGGAAATTATCGAGTCCGACCGTCATGTTAGCACTGTTTCGATTGCAAAAGAGCTAAAGATTGCACAAAAAACCGTTTGGAACCATTTGAATAAGGCTGGATACACAAAGAAGCTCGATGTATGGGTGCCACACGAGTTAACGCAAAAAAACCTCATAGACCGAATTTCCATCTGCGAATCGCTGCTGAACCGCAACAAAATCGACCCATTTCTGAAGCGGTTGGTGACTGGTGATGAAAAGTGGGTCACTTACGACAACGTCAAGCGAAAACGGTCGTGGTCGAAACACGGTGAACCGGCGGAAACGGTGGCCAAGCCAGGATTGACGGCCAGGAAGGTTTTGCTGTGTGTTTGGTGGGATTGGCAGGGAATTATCTACTATGAGCTGCTCCCATACGGCAAAACTCTTAACTCGGAACTCTACTGTCAACAATTGGACCGTCTGAAGGAAGCAATCGCCCATAAGCGGCCAGCTTTGGCCAATAGGAGAGGAATTGTGTTCCATCAGGACAACGCCAGGCCACACACATCGATAGTGACTCGCCAGAAGCTCCGGGAGTTTGGTTGGCAGGTTCTTCTGCATCCACCTTATAGTCCGGACCTGGCACCAAGTGATTACGATCTGTTCCTGTCCATGGCGAACAATTTTGCTGGTGAAACATTCGCTTCAAGAGAGGCTTCTGAAATTCGACTGTCTCAATTTTTTGCTAATAGGAACGAGGGCTTCTATGAGAGAGGCATAATGAAATTACCTTTAAAATGGCAACAAGTTATCGAACAAAACGGCGCATATTTGACCTAAATCGGGTCATTCTAACTATCTTAAATAAAGCCCTCAATTTAATGCAAAAATAATGGATTTCTTTTTACTACACCTAATATAATCTCCATTATGCAACGTTACAATAGATGCAGAGAAATTGCTTTTGACTGCAATCAGAACACCACCACCCCTTCTGCAACCTGTTTTAATTGGATCCCGATCTTTATGAAACACATGATACAGATACGGATCCAAAAACTCTTCATCAAAGTAATCATCATTAAGCCCAGTTTCCGAAATAAAAATTATATCATAGTCAAAATAAGCAGTCATGTTGCGCAATATGTTAAGTTATTCTTGGTACGCGCTCTCGAAATAATTTGATTATAAATTTTTAATAGACTAAATTTATGAAATAGCACATGAATTTGGTACTCACACCATAGTGTACATTACAGCTGCCATTCGCAACTTCGAGATCGGTTGAAGCTCTGCATCTTTTCGAAAAAAACGAAAACCAGGCACTAATACACCAGCCGGCCAATGAGAGGAGTCTAAGAGCTTGTCATAATCCGAAGACGAGACACCAAGTTTCAAAGTTATGGTACTCTTTTAAGAGAGTCGCACTGAACATCTCTTTTTATCTGCTTATAAAATGCAAGCCGATTCTTACCCATAGTAGCTTTCTTTGAAACGAAATCTATGTTGTTTTCTTCTGTAACCGTCGGCTTAATAGAAGATAAGTGCAGGCACTTCATGCGAGAGATAACAGCAAGATCAGAATTGACACACGATCCAACAACAACAGCGCTCTTCATTCGCTTTCGGTTGTTTTTTCCCTCGGTTCACTAAGCCCTATAAAATATAAAATATAAGGGAATATCAATAGCATTACTATCAGTAACGATATTGTTAGTAAGATCAGCACTGAGCACTGTTGCCAGATTTTTAGGGGAATATTCCCCTGAATGTCTCAGAACAAGGCGAAAGCTTAATAAAACTTAATTTTTAAATACTCTAAAATGAAAAACTTGGTCGCATAAGGTCCCATAAAATTTTCTCTGGCTACTTTTCTGCGCTAGTACTCGACTAAAGATAAGAAATGTCTTCTATTTAATTTAGGGGAGATTCCCCTAAACTGGCAACAGTGGCACTGAGAGAAGATCCAAAGCCAGCAGAAGAGCCTGAAATTTCAAGATACGGGGCACTACTACTTTGTAACAGGCTAGCAGCAGCATTACCAGCCCTTATATCAAAAGATTTAGAGCAGTGGTGTTAACGCCATACATCATTTGATGGCGCTCATTTCACACGTATTGCTTAGGTAACGTGTCCAAACTAAGTACGTGAACCATTTTTTACTACTTTTTAAAATTTACACTGGCATGACTACGGAGTCGTTGGTTCTATGTCGGGTCTCACTGACCATGCAGTTCAACCTAACCTAACCTAATACCCGAAGAATGCGAATTACATGCATCCGAGAGCGAGAATTTCCCAAACAACAGCGAACATTTTTGGAACACTTGGAACATTTTTGGAATTTAAGGAATATCAATTGCATCATTTAAGCTTTCAACGCAAATAAAAACAATATAACGCACATTATTAATAAGTTCAAAATGCTCAGTTTTTATTTCCACACAATTAATATGAAAATAACTTTTACAGTTAAAGCACTTTAACTGTGCGTCTACGCGATTACAGCGGGAGTAAAGCAACGACATAACGAAACGCTGACACTGAAGAGAACATGCACCCGCACTTCAGCACGAACAGTTAAGAACTATTTGATATCAATCGATTGCTTATAGTCTCTAGAATCTCTAGAATCTTAAGGTGTATAGTTTTGCATGCCTTGAATGCCTGAAGGTTGAGATATAAGCCGAAAACTACTATCAAGTATTTTTATACCCGACAAACTCTTTGCCGAGGGTAGATTACATTTAAGCGTACGTATGTAACACCCAGAACCATTCGACATGTAAATATGTAAATAAATATGATACGCATCGCCAGGAGATTCGATTTAGACATGTCCGTCTGTCCGTATACAGTTTTATTATCCATTTTAAAGAGTGTCTCCAGTACTAGGGTCTGTCACAAAAATACCAAATCTGTCGCAATATCGTAGTTTTTCGAGAGTATGGGCGGAAAAAGGGCGGTTTTCATAAAAAATTGAACAGAGATTAGAACAGGAGCCCTACTTTACCTTAATGGTAGTGTGACCTGGTTCAAACAATGTTCTAACTTACTAAGTGTGTCGGGTATCCTATTTTGAGGTTCGCCTGCTTAAAGCACCCATATTTGTCGTTGATTGATTGGTTTGAGTTCCAATGGAGGGAGATATGCCTTCATCTAAGGAAACTGGTGCAACTCTTTATAGGACCAAACGCGCGAAAAAACGATGTATCGGTTGTCATCTTAGTGTTGCGCTAACGACAGTGAACAACTAGTATTTCATTAGTCTTCGATTTTCCCTTCTTTTTTTTTTCTTCAAAGTGCTGTTCCGATGCGTGACGGAAAATCTAGATTCGCCTGTAAAAAGACCTTAGAAGTCACCCTCCTACCAGCCTTCTAATAATCATACCGAGCCAAAATCATGTTCCCTCAGTACCATGCTGATAATTGAAACTCTTCAAAAAGACGTCCATGAGAGTCGCATTTTTTTCCATGAAAGAAACTCTATTTGAATTGAATCCAAAAATGTCGATGCAATGTTATGGCACATCCGCTACGATGGAAATTCTCATCTGCCAAGATGACTATTATAGGTCAAGTTTTAAGATTGAAAGCCTGAAATGAGATTTATTTTATTTAAATTATAATTCCTGTAACACGGAAGACATGATTGGAAATATACATATATGTATGAAGCGCTTTTATTTTCCGAATTAAGCATAGCCGATCAAATCTGATTGCAGATTCGGACCCAGGGGATTACATAAGATAAGACCAAAAATAAAAAAAATGAATATCGCAGAGATAGCCACGCCCCATATTTTCTTCATGCCCATCTTTAAATATCTAGATGGAAATATTAATTTAACATGAACGCATTAAAATGCGTTAGAGGCCAGGCCATAAAAACTCCATTGAAGCCTTCAGTTTAGAGTTATGTGTTTAATTTCTGCTTGTTATTGGTGTAGTATGAATTTGAAAACTCGAACAAGAAATATCTTGCAAAAAAAATCAAAACTAAAAAGAGAAGAAAAAGTGAGATTTTTTTTTTTTTAGCTGAAAGAAGAAAATCATGGTTCAATTCGAGATTCGGTGAAAGAATATGAAGAAACTTATTCCAAATTTCATAGACTTCTTATTTTAAGTTACCGATTGAAGCAAATCGAAAAGTTTTCGTTCCGTAATCTGTTTTTTACTCTCAAACACGACAGCATTGGCTTGGGCTGCGGCAACAAATTGCAAGCATAACAGCAAACAAGCAACAAGAAAAATAAACATAAGGACAACAGCAACCGAATACTTGTGTAAATTGCATACGAGTTCCACGGGACGTATACGTAATGTCCTCTTCAATGTGAGACTGAAGCACACGTATACGTCACAGGAGTCAAGTTGCTTTGAGTTGAGTTTCTCGGGTTTTATGCTTTTTACAGCTGCAATTCGCAACAAATAAACAAACTGGCAAACAGACAAATAAGAACGAGTTCCTACAAACGAGCATATCCACACACGCCACACACGCCCACACACACACACACACATCGATACGATAGACGTATTATATGCAACGGCTTAAGCCAACATTTGCTTGTCTAATACCCTACACACACAAAAATACATAAGCATGCCGCTGGCTGCGACCAACGCAGATATACTACAACACAGCCATACTCGAACGTCAGCATTCACATCAACAGATAAATAGATAATGCGCAAATGCATTAAGTAATTAATACTATTTTGATCTTATTAAATGAAAATCATTTTCAATTAGCATCGCTCAAAGTGTGCTAAATTTTTCCTATACTTCCGCCGAACGGAACGTGAAAGGAACCGGGACGACGTCAACAACGATGCCGATGACGCGGGTGACGGGGACAACAAGATGGCAACGTTCATAGCACGGCCAATGCCGATAATGATGCCAATGGCATCATCATGCCGAACGACGCCATCATGACATCAAAGGTCGTGCCTGTGGTACGCGAAATAAAGCCGTTTACGTATCGTCGAACGAAACACTTTTGCCTTCATTGTTTTTGTTGGTGTCGCTGCTGCTGATGCTGCTGCTGCCGCTGCTTCTGCTCATGCTACTTTTGCTGTTATCGTTGCTATGCTTTTGTTGTTTTTTTTTTTATCAAATGGGATCGTGGCGTTTGCGTTAACCTATTGCACCCCATTCCAACGTGAAACGACAGGCGCGTAAACCGGTTTGATTGGAAATAATCGATTGATTGCACCTGGTACGTATGTTTGGGGATATTGTTGAAAAAATAAAAATCATTGAGAATGGATGAACAGTTGAAAGGGATTGGGGAAAAGGTGCAAACACAACGTGCCCCCTCCCAATTTTGACACAAAATTCTCGCAATTTGTTTCCTTGCCACCCCATCGTCGATGGACGTGAGTGTGAATTGAGTGCGAATCGAAGGGATTTACTTGTGCTTGGATAAATATATTAGAAATGTTTTGCAGGTTTCCTAGCTGTTTCTACGTTCACATTTACGAAAATGTTATTTTCTTTTTTCTTCACATTGTCCTTTGTTTTATTTCACTTTTTTCCTCGTTTCATTTCGTTTCGTTTCATTTCATTTCACTTCAGTTTTTGTTGTTTTATTTTCGCTTCTGGTCACTTTAGTGCTTTGCAATAGAAATTCGGTCGAAAAATATTTAATTTAGCTAAAACATTGAACTATACTCTCCATGGACATTTGGCGCAATATTTATTGGTCATTCATGCATTCTCGTATTTTATTTCAGTCATTTGCAAATGCATTACTTAAGGCTATATTTACAGACGTTAGCAGAGGGCGCACATTTGCTTTCCACATTGGGATCTTAAAGCTTTCACGATTGAGTGGAGTAATTGGGAAAATATATTTCAAATTAAATTAGCATGTGAGGTGATGAGAAACGCATTTTAAGTTGATGAGTTTTCCCCTTTCACAGAGCAATCGTTTGAATAATATGGGAAAACAAAGATATAAAAAAAAAAAAAATTAATATTAATAAAATAAATAAGTAAATAAAACAAATTAAATAAAATTGCGAAATTCTGTTTCATTTGAAATCGATTACATGACAAGCCATCGAGAATTTGTCACAGTCAATGTCCTTTTTTTGGTACTCGCAGAGTTTTTGTTCGTACGAATGGAGAATACACCCGTGTTGAACCGTTTGATGGAAAGAGAGGTTTGGAATTTTGTTGTTAATTCCGTGCTTTGTTTATTTAAAACTCATAATACCCACAAATAGGATAGACACCATGCAACTAAAGCCCATATTATTGGCAGCGTCAGAAATAGCCGAACATCCGAACAGCGAAGCGAGCAAAAACAAAAGCCCATTTAAAGTAGCAAACAAAGAGAATTTTAGAAAATGAAAACCGCAAACCACAAAAAAAAAAACAAAAAAAAACAACAACAACAATGCATAACAAAAATAAAAAAGAAACAAATATGGAATAAAAATAAAGGAAAACGGCAAATAATAAACAAACCAAAATCAAAAGACAAAAAACCGGCCAAACCGTTTATTGCGGCTTCGACGTGGAACGAAGTGTACACCTTTTGTGGCGCTGTTTCCATTTGTCCAAGCCTGAAACAAATAGTTTCCGCTGGAGCAGAATACCCCAACAATATGTTGAGTAGCGAAATTGAAGCTCGAAAAAAATCTGAATGAAATTGGGCACCAAAAAGAGCAAAAGAAAAATCGACGCTTTTGATTTTGCGTTTTCGAAAGGATTTTTGCCCAAAATGAAGAACTGGATTACATTGCATCACGTCCGACGGAAATGACGCAGAACAAAACGATGCCTCACTGTTCCAGAGCATGGGAAATTAGCTGAGTGCGAGCCTCGAAAACGAAACGAAAAAATAAATCCTTTTTTTTTCATGCGGAATAGCGAAATGTCGTTATGGATTGCAAAAAACAATCCGAAATTAAAATCCGCATTTCGAGCGGACAAGATTAATCAGTTCGTAAATCGACAAGCATTTTCATTTCGGTTGCGGTTTTCTTTCCAGTTTAATTGAAATTTAATTATTAGGTATTTATATCGAGGTCATATATTGGATTTCTGCAGCGCACCACGGAACCATTTGAAATGGACTCCTGAAATGGATTTTCTACGAAATCCCATGCTTCAATTATTCCGCTTTACCGCGAACGTTTCGCTTTAGCAAGGCTTTTCGATTTTGTCTCTCAGCAATGACGGATTAAGGTAGAATTAAAATTCAATGGATTGAGAACCTTCAATACATAAGTTTGAGTATAAAGAATCATTCCTGGTCACTAGAAGAGACCACTCGATATACCTATGTGCGTCCGAAACCAAATATTTTAGGCTATTTTAAAAAGAAAAGGCATTGACATTAGTAGAAAATATTTCGAGATTCTTTGATTTTCCAATGACCATTGCAATCAAAAAGGTTACTTACCATTGACTTTAACAGTACCTTGAAGCTGTCTTTGAATTTTCAATGGTACACTCGTCTCATTTGCCACTACACGCAAATAAATAATTCGTGTTTTGGCAGGATGCTTTAAACGAAGTTCTTTTGGTTTTTTTTTTTTCTAAGCTTTTTATTTGGGACATTGACGTGTTCCCTTTGATATAACTGCAACTTCGATTGCTTTTGCGTTTGATTCTCATTGCCTGTTTGAACTTAAGCCAGATGTTGCTTTGATTACCCAAAAGTATGATGCGGTGCAGTGGATGGGATGATGCCCTGCAACCCGAAGGGCTCGAAAAAAATATGTTGTTTTTTTATAACCAAAACAATGTGGCACGTTATTTACAAAAAAAGAAAATTCCAAACGAAGTTCAGTTGGCACCTCCCAAGTAGCAAAATGTGGTATTCATTCGGTATTTCATTTCTTTATTCAAACTTAATATGATCAGTTTTTGGTATTTGAATCCTCCCTTCTTTAATGTCACTTAAATCGGTTTTAAAGTAGAGCTGTCACTTTGGTTTTAAATTGGTATTTAATATCCTTCTTAAAGCAGTCTTAGATGGTTCTGAAATTAGTAGCCATATTCGAAGCATTAAATCGGTATGATGGGACGTATTTAATACTTCGAATATCGTACTTAAATTAGTAAAGTGTTTTTCATCAACGTGTGCTGTCAAAATGGAAAAAAATTATGGCCACCCTGCATTTCAGTCCGGTGTCGACCACCGAAGGGAATGATGTACGCTCGGATGTTAAACTTTTCCTAATCAAATTATTATATTTTTATTCCTTCTAATTTGCAGCAATACTTACGATTGTACGAAATTTAAAATGCTTACGAGTTAATCTTTGCAAATTATTTGACTTAAGAAAAGTATATACTAAAACCCCACATAAAAACACATTTTTAAGCACCAGCGCATTGATTTCAGCGTAATTGTTTTACAAAAATATTTCCTCAATTCAAACAATTATGAAGGCGCGTGAATTTTGAAGGGGGTAGCAGGTGTAATTTCACCGAAAAAGTCGTTGCGTTTGTAAAATCGCTTCAATTTGGCGTAACAAAAGCCAAAGTCATTTATTTTACTTATCATAGCATTGATGAGCACAAATATCTTGTCAATAAAATTTTAGACAGAACCAACACCCTCTGCGAAATATGTTTTCGTTTCATTTTATCATTAGTATTTAAATCAATGGGATAAAAAGAGATAGAGAATGTTTTTATAAACTCATAAGCAGTGCTGGAGTTAAGAAGCCTTTAAGAAGATAAAAACTAGAACTTTAAACTTCGCTTTCCTATTTAAGTGGCAATTAAGATAGAAATACGCTTCTCAATTTCTTCTATCGGCCCGCCCACCTGGGCCCTTTTGCACTTAATTTGGACTTTAATATGTTTTAAAGACGGAGTGCATACCTTTTGTAGCCTTCTTCACTACTTCTTTAAGTTATGATAAGAAACATTTTTGTTACTTGGGCTTTTATCGTTTATTCGGAACGACAGAATTTAAGCGTGTGGTTCGATATTCCATATCAAACGTGGTTCGACATTCCCCATAAGCCATGTTCTACAAAATAGCTGCCAATGAGTCACAGAACCAAACGTCATCCCAATGTAAGTGCACTTAATACCTTGCATTAACTTTGAAGATGGTTTGCTTAGCTTGACTACTCACGTCACCAGAAACACATGGGGCATTTCACGTGAAGCGGGCAGCGAAAAAAGGGTCATGTTCTGAAAATCGTTCATATTTGGATCAGTTGCACCTCTATGGACTGTGAGTTAATGGGCAAATTTTTTTTGATATATCACCGTTAGTTTTCGAGATATAGGCCTGTAACAATTGATGAAATGAAAATAGCTTTTTTTGCATGCAATGTTTCGAAAAAAAAAATTTTTTTCAAAATATAAATAGTAACGGTTTCTAAAGAAAATTTATTGAGTAATTCAAGGATGAAAAAAAAATTTTTTTTTTCAGTGTAGCACTGGTGGTGAAATGGTTAAAGCACAATTACAGCAACTTGGACCTTTTTGATTTTTTTTATATTTTTTTTCGAATTTTAGCTGCAGGTGTTAAGAATATAACATGTAAGTTTGAAAATGGAATCTCTATTAGTTTAGGAGGTACAAAGCATTGAACATGCGTACCCAGCAATTTTCCCATAGCAACAACGAAGTGAGCGCATTATTGACAAGCACAACTTTTTCGTTCCGTTTTGAACTTTTGCATCTAATGCGCTCGCTCGTTGATTTATTTTCTATCGTTTTGTGTTTAATAAATACAATTTGACTTGCGAAAACATATGTACATTGTTTATGTACTATTACGTTTATGCGTTAGCTATACGCAAATAAAAATAATTCGCAAATAGTCAACTCACTGGTTATACGGCAGTTCAAATACGCAGATAGCGAAACTTTTCAGTGCTGCCCGACTAAAAAATACAATTGCGTGGCAACATATCCATTTGTCGGAAACCTATGTTTTGCATGGGTTATATCGTCAAAAATAAGAAAATCGTCAAAAATAAGCGGCAACACCTTGAGCTTTATTTGCATATAGCTTCGTTATTCCCGACTTATTTGCAAATAAGAATTCAACTCAGCGTTTATGTGGGGAAATTTGCTATTTGCAATATTTTTATTTGCAAATAAGGCATACGCATAAAATTAGTATAATATAGCGCCTATCAAACAATAAAAATAAATTTTTACATATACTCGAAGCAAATTGAACTTCAAAACACTTACCCATTCCTGCTCCAGTGATCCACGTTCACTCAAAATTAATAAATAGAGCACTTATGAACCCCCTGAAAATGGTATGAAAATTTCAAAAACACTGATGAATGTTATTTATTTGAAAAATTTAAATGTGTTATTAACACACAACAAAAAAAAAAAACAAGTAAGAAAGCTAAAGTCGGTCAAGCCCGACTTTGAAATACCCAGCGTTCCGACATTATGAGCGCACTATGTTTTGCTTTTTTATTTGTGGGCAAGGCAGTGGGCGGGCCACATAAATTTTTTCCCTACACGTTTCATTCGCCTTGTTCAACCTTTGTTGCGAATTTGAAGCTTCTACGCCTTTTACTTCAAAAGTTACGATAAGCCCTTATTTGTGGGCTTATTTGTGGGCGTGGCTCGAGGAGGATATGTCCCTTTTTTTAGTTTACCATAACACCAAATATCAATGAAATGTGCTGAGTGGTTCGCAAGTTACAAGCATTTTACTGAAAACACAATAAATTCATTTGTGGGCGTGGCAGTCGGCGGATGTCTCCCATTTTTACTTAGGATTATACTCGGACCCCGATATACATGTGTGCCAAATGTCGACTTCATTGGTTTAGCCGTTTCGGAGGAGATCCGACCACGGACGGACGGACAGACGGACGGAGGGACAGACGGATAGACGGACATGTCTAAATCGATTCAGTTTTTGATCCTGATCATTTCTATATATATTTTTCTATATCTCCGGAGCTTAATTCTCCCTGTTACAAGATTTTGCACAAAACTAATATACCCCGCTTACGCTGGGTATAAAAATCGGCCCAGCCTTACCAAAGCAAAAAATGTGAGATAACAGAAACCCTCAAATTCATCGCATAAAATTACCCCAATCTCAACGGTTTGATACGAAGATTTACGTGCATTTCGGTAAATTTTCGCTGTTAATACGTTACGCACCCTTTGATATGACTCTACGCAATTCATCTATTGCAAAACCGACATAAATACCGGATATGAGCTTTTTCCTCAAAGATCGAAGCATTATATGGAAGAAATCACTCCCACTTGTCTTGAAGGACAAAAATTCTGATCACAATAGAAATTGCATCATTTACATTTAAAAGAAAATTATGCCTCCTAACTGCGCTCATTTTTATGATACTCTACCCTATGCAACATAATTGGCATGAATTTTCCGTTTAATATATTTCTATTTAAAATTAGTCTTCGGATAATTCCACGAGAAACGATCCCTCTCGTGGGACTGTATTTATGAATTGCCCCTTCATATTTTGAAAACTTTTTTTATAGCTATCATCATTATTCTGCGATAAACGTGCAACCTTTCACTTGATTCAAAACGCCCCAACTTACAATTACTTTTAAGAAATGCACACTCAAAAAGCCCTATATGACATAACTTTATAAAAAAAACGAAATACAATTTTGTTTGAGTACTCCATTTTTCTATGGTTTTAAACTCAAACCGCATCAAAATAAATTTCATTTCATTGTTTTTGTGGTTTTTATTAAGTTTTTTCTCTCCGCAGTAAAATTCTAAATTTGTTAGTTAGGGCCTGTCTATGTTACATTAAGGTAACGATATAATGCGCCCGCTTCGTTGTTATTGAGGAAAATATGCTGGGTACGCACGTTCAAAGCATTTTATCTCCTTAATTAATACCTGGGCTTTAAATGAGTTAAATGGTTTTCAAAAAGTCGTTCGAATTTTCTTTTAAAGATTTCATTAAATTTTTAATATAATCGATTATAATCGGCCTGATTATGTGTTCCGACGGATCGAATCCGTTCGGATTTTACAAATTTTTATGAATGACAAAGAGTTTTTAAGGGTACCTGCGTTACTAGGATCTGTCACAAAAATTGCGAAACTGCCCCAAAACCGGAGTTTTTCGAAATATATTTATATATACGTATGGTATATCTTAAGGTTCTTGTTGCCTGTTTTAAATAATGTTCCAACAATCATTTCTGGGTCGGGTATTTTATTGTCTAAAACATGAGATTTATTGTTTTAAGAAGCCTTAGCAAAGTGGATTTAGATGTCCCTCGAGATGCAGCCGGCTAAGCCAAAGTGCAATGCAATGCCCTTTTGTGCCCTTTTATTACCGCTAAGCGACTTCCATTCTATTCCCCACTTACGTTGCAGCGACGACGCACGGACGTAATTTTGCCCTATTTAGGTTAGGTCTAAAAATTAAATTTTTTCGTTATATAAGGGGGAAATTGCTTATATTTAAAGCAAAACATTCAATTTTTCGAAAAAAAATTGAACCATCGAATCGTATATCTCACAAGTTGAAGCGGTCACCAGCTCAAAGTGGTCGATTTCTAATTAATCACTTTTTGAGATTATACCGCATATTTTCCGGATTTATTTATCTTTTATCTTTGTTGAACGAATGACGTCATAAATGCGTTATGAATGGCAAAAGTGCTCAGTGAAGTATAACGAAGGCTAAAAACGGGAGAAAGCAAAGGAAGAATGACATAACTGAAGCAATATAAAAACAACGATGAAAACAATTCGATGACCCTAACGAGCTACGCTGAAAGGGTCCATAAAGGAGCATATTTTAAGGATGACAACAAATATAGAGAATGACAACACAACAACAACAAAAACCAACCAGAAATAAATGAACATTAAAAGAGCAGACCCAACGGAAGAAAGTGAATGAAAAGCGAAAAAATAACTTGGCAAAAAAAAAAAAAAGGAAAAAGCTGGAATACAAAACAATCGCATAAAGCCATCGTAATCTCGGGTCAAAGGCCATTACGAATTTTTATTTTCAATTAAAGGCGAATTTCTTTAATACCCCCATATTTATAGGCGCTTCTGTTGTCATTTTTTTTTGCAGTAATTTTTTTTTTTTTAGAGCTGTTATGTTGCTGTTACCATTACAAGTGCATAAAGGACCCTTTTTATACACGTACGGGACAAGCAACAGAACGCCCCTTAAATGCCAATGCCTTAAAAGGGTCTACAAGAATATTTTCGCAAAGGGAGCACGACAACAGAACGAGAGCAACAACAATAACAATATTGGTCGCATTCACATATACTATTTGAGCACGTACACACGAGAGCACACAAACACATATGTACATACTGTACGCACACACACCTCCGTCACATTAATTCGAAAAAAACACAGGAAGGCTTTCACACAGTCATAAAATGCAAACAACACCGCATCACATCGTCGTGTGGCACCTACGAGGAGCGTCGAATCGAGTCGAGTCGAGTCGATCGCGTCGCGTTGCGTCGCATCGCATCGAGTCGCGCTGCGTGTAACAAATTCAAATGCGATTTTGTATGTGGAGCTATTGTTCTTCTCCTTCGTCTTTTCCTCATTCTTCTCCTCTTTCTTCTTATTGCCAACTTCTTCGGGTCGTTGTTGGTCTTGCTGTTTTTGTTTTTGTTGTTGTTGTTGTTGTTGTTGAAGCCGGTCCTCCTGTTCGATACACTATTGCAGTGGCCATAAGTGGCAGCCCGACGAAGCGATAAAGAAAGCGCAAAAGAAAGCACAACGACGAAAAACTGAAAGAGGATCTACGAGCACATAAAATAAGGAAAACATTGCAAAATCGTATAAACATACAAATGTACTTTTCAAACTCGTAGATTTTTATATTCACAAATAGATAGGTATGTGGAAACACAATCAGAGCTACAGGGACAGGTACTTTCGAGTGTTTACTCTTCCGCATTGATGCAGACGTGGCATAGAGGAAATTGACTTTCGGGGCATTTTAAGGATTTACCATTGTTTGCAAGAAGATTTTAATTCTTAATCTTAAAGCATTATTTTGGGTAAAATATTGGAAGAACACAAGCGAAAAGGGAAAGCGTCAGGCAAATCTTTCATGACTCGATCGTTAGACATCTTTGGTAATTATGAAATATTTTCGGAATGCTGTTTTTTTATGAGACCATTTTTTAGTCCGCTTATTGTTTATTTGTGAATGCCTTTCCAACCAGTTTGCAAAATTTTGTAGTCAAAAACAAAAGAAATTGGAAAAAACAACAAGCAAACAGATTCTGGAAATTGCTTTTGCCACATTGATTTTTGAAGGAATATCCTTGAGCATTCCATAAGGTAAGGTCAGCTTGAAAAATACCACCTTGCACAGGTCGAAATTTGAGGATCCTTACAAATGAAACAAAATAATGACAGGAGCCTTTTTTCCAAAGTTTTGTTATCAAAATTGATTGGTATCCTTTCCGAAATTCATCAAACAAGCAGTTCCAAGGCCGATGACGAATAATTTAAAACCTCCAAGTTTTCTTTGTACGCAATTCTCATTCCTCCTTTGTCAAATAAACTACGCCTGCTCTACACTACCTCCATTACTTTAGACAGATTTTTAGTGTCAAGTTCGAAAAGTCAGTTTGTGCCAATTTTGTACTCAAAATTTAACATGGGAAACCCCAAAAAACACAACCGGACCTTTTATTTTCAAAGTATCCCTTTTCTTTTTGTCCCTGCCCTTACCGTCGTCGTCGTCGTCGTTGCTTTATTTTTCTTCTGAGGAGCCTAGTGCCATACACAAGTCTTACGCAGCGTCGGAGAAGAAAATGAAAAAAAAAAAAGAAAAACAGCAAAAAATCATAATAAAAAGAAGAGGAAGAAAAGAATATTTTAAGTGCTTAAAGTAAAATGATGTCGAACGAACTCAACTCGCAAACTCTCGAAAAAGTTTCTTTCAGCGTTGCTGCTGCCGCAGTGTGCCGCAAAGGAACCCTCCGCCACGTTCACTTCAACAATGCTTTTCGTCTTCCGCTGTGCTTGTCTTGGCTTGCTTGCTTGTAAATATTGTTTTGTTTGAGTGTGAGTTGGGCGAGCCTGTGGGGTGGTTGAATGCTTCAGGGGGAAGAACTTCGCGTAGCAGCTGCAGCTTCAATCCTTATTTATCCTTTGGCATCCATCCGCCCACCGCAATTGCCTCCGCGCATTCCACTTTACTTCTTCGTTGTTCGCACTTTCGATATGGTGTGTTGTCGTTTTCGATTTCAGTGTTGCCACTGGAGAATGGAAATAAACGCAAACGAGGTATCCCAAGAGATTATTTTTGTAAATTTCGGTTTTCAAAGTTAAGTGGAAATTAAAATTAAGCAATGTTCATTACTAATTTCTTTTGGTTCCTTTTCAAATGATTGATTGGAAGAGAAAATGTATGAAAATTATTGAATCAACAATCATCTAATCACTCATTACTTTAGTCTTACGGAATTGATGAAGGAAAATGTTTTGGGTTACTATATTTGTAATTACTGCGAGCAATTGTGAAAGCTTTTTTGTCGTTCCATCCTCCTTCAAATAACTATTAACACCGTTTCATAGTTTTAAAATGATGTTCGAGATATCTAATAACGCAAGGATAGTTACGAATAAGTCCAATAAAAACACGTTCCGCCTTATTCATCCACACTGAGATGATAACGCGCAATGAATGCAAGAACGTCATACATATCTCAAAAACCACAATTTTTAAGTTAGTGATGAGGAAATATTTGGTGTATTATGCCTCACATTGTGTAAAAATTTCGTATCAATACTTAGTATACTGTCTTTATGGGAAGAGAATAATCTCTTCATTTCCCGTCAAAATGCAAGCGAATTGAAAGCTTTAAACGCGTATTTCTCAAAATGAATTTTTTGAGATATGGCATTCTTGAAGTAAATGAGCGATATAATAGCGGTCACTGGAAACATTTTTTTTTTTTTTTATTGAAGTCAAATAGTTAATTTTTCCATGATGCCATCTTACGAATTTGTACCTAAATAATTTAACTAGAGTGAAAAGCAACCAGTCAAAGGTTGAGGAATTTATTGACATTCTTTGTTTTCAGGGATAATTTTGATGAACGAAACGGAATATGGGAAGAAACTGACTGAAAAAAACAAACCATTAACATTCTTTTATTTCACATTTCTAGGCCGTCTCATTAACACTGGGAGTCAATGAAAGCATTTGACATTTTCTTCCGATTCTTAATTGCGATAAGTGAAACACTCCAGTTCTTCAAAAGTTTGTGTCGACTGACAAATCACACAAAATGATTGCCTACGGCTGAAGTTAAGAAGGGTAAAATCAAAAAAAAAAGAAATAATGTGTTCATGAGGACCATAAAATCAAGCATTTAAAAATTTTACTATCGCCACAAAACATCCCCAATCCCAATTCCAATCGCATTTCGAAACCGAGCTAGAGAAAAACTCTCTTGTGTCTCCCATGTGAATTACTTCACTAATTTTATCCATTGAGTAGTTATTTTGTAACTAATGTTTCTCCGAGTGTATGGGGAATATATTTTTAATTAAGGCCGGAATGCTCCAAAATTTTACAAATATTTGAGCGTATTTGATTCAAAAGCCCATAGAGCTTCGAATTCCCCCGTGATAAGCTTTTGCAGGGCAATGATGACTGGGCCAAAGCAAAAAATTTGAAATATTTCGACTTATCTCGCAAAAACAATGAGATAAAATCGTGACTTGGCAACTCTATCTCGATAGTCTCAGCGCGGCAATGCTGGCTTTGAAGATCTATAAAAACTTTAAATGTATTAGAGGCGCATTTTATGCTTTATTTTTATTTCATTTGGTTTATTTCTTACCCGGGGTTGGGGAGAAAAAAGTGACTGTGAAAAATCCTTGGTCTGCTTGGAAATGTTGATGTTGTTGTTTTATTGTTGTTATCGGTGCTTTTCTGTTACTTTACGACCGTTATTTTCAATACACTGCTGTACTGCTTTGCTCACAGCTCACAGCTCGCAGCTGGCAGATCGTCGTCTTGTTGTTGTTACCTAGCAATTTGGTGTAGTTTTTGTTGGTGTTGTTGCTTGTGCTGCTACTGTTGGATGCTATCAATGTTGTCCATGCACCAAATTGCAGGAAACGCAGAAAAACACAAACAAGTCTCGGGGCGTGCGTGCATTCGTTTGTGGGTGCCAATTTGCAGTTGTTTGAATGACGGGCTTCCAAGTTTGTACGTTTGCTTATGCCCGTGCGTGTGTATTGTGTGCATGTGTGTTTGTGTGTTTGTGTACGTGCCTGTGCGAGCGAAAATCGCGCATCATAACGCTTCAAATGCTTGCGCACGGATATGCTCAGTCAAATAAATGCACCGACCAACACCAAAACCAGAACTAGCGCCGAGGACAGCAGCAACAACAAGAGCTGCAACAACTGCAATAGCAGCAACGACAACAGCGAACTGTGAAAATTGCAAACAATTTATGCATCTCGTTTTTTAATTCGTTGCTTTCCCAATTTTTTTGTAGCTCCCAAAAGACCGACATACAGATGGGCAGATAGATAGATGGGCGGATAGACAACGGAACATGCATTCTCGCGTGTTCATCGCATGAGCGTGAAATCAACGCATAAAACCATCAAAGGATACCGCGGAAAGATGAGCACACATACTCCGCTTAGAAATAAAGAATCGTGCACAGGGACGAAAGGCAACAAAAGCAACAATGAAAACAACAACAGCAACAGCAACAGCGATGAACACAACAATGAAAGTAACGATTTGCAACATTGCAATATCTGCACGCTGCTCTTGCCGTTTTTATTGTTGTTGTCACTATCGCTGCGGTGTTGTTGTTACAATTGCAATATTCCCAAAACAAAAAAAAAATTTTATTGTAAAGAAAAAACAAAACAAGACAAAAGCAAAAACAACCACATTATAACGCGACGAATGCCGACGAATGTAATGCGATTGTGAATATTGCATCTCGTCTGCGCTCTCCGCTCTGATTGCTTTAGTTTTGTTTATTGTTTTGTTGTTTTGTCCTGTCCTTCTCTCACATTGTTTTTCGCCCTTTTGCGCTCTTTGCTTACTCAAGCATTTGCTTCTCTTCTCGGCGCTTTACACTGCTCTTCTATTCCGTTCCATTTCAATCCATTCTATTCTATTCCATGCCATGCTACATGCTATTCTTGTTGCATATTCTCTCGACATTTGTTCACATCTCTCAGAGGATACATAGTTTTTCGCTCTCTCATCGTAGTCATTGTCGCTGCCATATTTTCACCGCATCTCGCAATGTGTGCCGGATACGGATATGAATCGAGAAGTTACGGCGTTGGCGGCAACTACGACAACGCAACTAACAACAACAATGCCAGTGCAAAAAACTGCAAAAACAAGAGCAACAACAAAACTAACAACAACTAAACGAACCGAACCGAAGCGAACTTTTACGCACGAAGTATTGTCGCACGGCGGCATTGTACTCATGGCGCTCTCAGGAAGAGGCATGAACATATTTAAAGTCCTGCGCAAAATTGATTACGATTGGGTATAATATTTATGACTTTCTTTCTTTCCAGATTTTCTTCTTTTATTCCGTAATATGTGGTCTTAGATATCCTACTCCAGTTCAAGTAATTAGGGTTACATAGCATTTTTTCAAAACGAACATGGTGAAAATTTTCGAGCAATTTCAAGGTTAGACATTTCACTTCGCAGTACCAAAATTTTAATTTTTAAAATTGTTTTTTAAAAAAGGAAAAAAAAAGTTGTAGTTTTTTAAGGTCTTATGCCGGTTTTGGCTAAAATTTTTGTTAACATGAATCACTGTTAATTAACGTTTGAATTTTTGACAAAATATAATGACAAATGACAAAACTTTATGAAACTTGAAGGAAACGAATTGTCAAATTTAATGACGAAAACTTTCTGTTAATTTTCTTTACTTCGTCAAAAAATAGTTTCTGTTTTCGCTCCATTTCTTGCTGTAAATAAAAAACGGAAACACAGATTTTTCTAGTAGAAATATTGAATTTTCCGTTCTTTCTGAAACGAATTTTGACAGGAGAGGCAAGTTCGAAAAAAATTAAATGGATAATAAGGTTCAATGTGTAATTTTCAGAATTGAATAAATTAAATCAAAAATTTTCGATTATAAGAAACATCTTGACGTAAAATATATAGATATATTGATTGTCACTATTGCATTAAAAAATGAAATTATGCTACGTTTTCTCCTTTAAGGAATATTTAGAAAATTCCTGCTGAGATTCCTTACAGAGCTGGAGAGGGCCCTTAAAGCTAATGCTTCAGTTCCAAGGTGTATTTAATAAGGTGGTAGCAGTAGCACATCTGTCTTCTTCTTATTTTATAATTTTCCCATTTAAATGTCACAAATTTTATTTTTTTCAAAATTTGTTTTCGTATTCATTAGTTGATATCAAAATTTCTGTATTCACTACAACATATTTGACATTTGGACGTACTCGGCACAACAAAAACCTCCCTGTTGTTTTTGTCGAGTTGTATTTGTTGTAGAACTGCTATCACCTTATTAAATACACCTTGTTCAGTTCGGTTAGAAATAAAGCCTCCGAAACTTCCAACAGAAATTTTGATACTTTTTTCTTTGAAAAAAATTGATATGGTAACCCAGGTGGAGATTCAGAAATAATTTTTTCAATTAATTTCTGAATCTGATAGGTAAGTATATACATATGTATACATATGTAAATTGATTTTTGAAACTATAGGTCTGTTCGCGTATTGAACGAAACTGCCCAAAACTACCCAATTTTGCCCAATTTTCTGGTGAAAAAAAAAATGATACTTTTTTGTCCTCTAGAAATTCTCGGCCACAATTTCCGAGATCGATTAAAAATAACCTGCAGCCAATCTACTAAAAAAAAAATGTAGGAATTAGCTAAATATTTCAATTTCTGTATGGAACTGCTGTCAAAAATGTCTTTCAATGTTATGTTTTGCTGTTATTATAAGTTTGCAAATGCACTCAGTTATGTTTTTACACGGTTTTGATAAAATACGATGTAGAAAAAATTTATTCCTTTTTACACCATTTCATATTTCGATTAGCGCGATTGAACTAAAAGAATTTCTGTTACAATTTTGTTGACCAATAACCAAATATAATTTTGAAAAAATTTTTTGTTTTGAGCTTTTTGGTCCTTTGGGTTACTGTAAACAAAAGTGCTTTATTTACTTCTTTTGCCCAACGTTTCGTTCCTTTTTGGGAACCTCTTCAGAAGCGTTTTTTATTTTGAAAGAACTTTTACATTTTCCGGGATATGATTGTCAACTTTATCGAGTTCCAATCGTCAAAATTAATTTAAAATGTAGTCAAGAATCAAAAATTAAAAAATAAATAAAAATAAAATTGCAAAAATAAATTTAAATTTCAAAAACTGGACTTCACTCTACACTTATATCACAGCCTTTAACAGAATCACAGAATAAACTAAACTAAAAGAATTTCATTGAGAATTTTATGAAAAGTTTTCAAAAAGTCTTTCAAATACCTGTTTTCGAAAATTCGCAATTTATATTACTTGCATATGATTTATTTTCCTCAAGAATAATAGAAAAGAAGATTGCGCACAACAAGTCTCACAATTCTTTCTGCGCATAAACATTCGTCATAAATAATTAGCTGCTTTAAAACTTTAATTTTAAATAGTGCCGGGTAAATGTTTTTGAAATTTATCTGTAAGTGAAACAGTAAAACAAAACGTGAAAAGGTTGAAAAAGCGTAAAAATTTAAAATTAACACACAAAATTTCGTTCATTAATTGCTAAGCCTTCTTGATTAACAAGTTTTCCAGGTTTTCGAGGAAAATACACGTTTAAGGGAAGACCCCTAATATAAAAATGCTATTCAATGCCTAATATTATAATTTGCCGTAAGCCTGTTACAACTAGCCCCAATCACGGAGAAAGATGTAACACCCAAACATTTTTGTAAACCGTTTCTACAAAAAACCGTTACAGGGTTAATCAAAGATTTATTTGAAAACGATAATTGAATGGTTGTCAATTGGAATACCACCGCTAGATTTCATAAACTTTAAAGAAGGAAGCTTTTATAGCGTGAATCAAAAAATTGTTACAGCATACCCCCGCTCTCCTATTGATGTACTTCATTTCCCTATTCACACATTGTTATTACACGTTTATTCTGCGGAAGAAGTCCACCGTGTGAAAATTTAATTTGGTGGAGCTTGGCGACTCCGATACATAAAACGGCGCAATCAACAAAGTCTTCTTAGATCCTTGTTAAATAGCAAGGGATAAAATATAAATGGATTTTAGAAGACTTCGTGAATTTCCTAAATATTTTTATTTCGATATTTTAAGGCTCAGCGCTTCTCGTGGTGCTGAGAATGAGAAACTAATTTAAAGAAGTTACGCACAAAAATGAAAAATCTGTTGCTGATTTTCTTCTCACATTCTCGTTGAGAATTAAAATGCAAACAAACCACATTCAAGTACTCATACAAAATTTCCAACAGTTTTAAAATTTTTATTCCTTACGTGAACATAATTTTTCGCCGTACTGTATTTGAACAAAACCAAAAAAATTGTGACAACATCGCAAAAGCTCCTGCTTCACACCAACTCCCTGGGAAGAACGAAATACGAACTACGAAAACGACGAGCGATGTGAATACTGAAACGCTAGGATGCTGTTGGGTTGCCGTGCGAAAGCAACAACAAAATACGAAAAACAACGATAATAGCGAAGCCCGAAGGAAGAGACGAGCACAAGTGTGTTGACGATTACGACTACGACTACGACGGCGACGACGACGGCTCCGACGAAGCGGACGACGACGACGATGGCAACGACAAGTGACTTCAGTTTTGACTTCAGTTGGCGCTGTGAGCGGGAGTGTGTTGTCCCTCAGTCGCTGCAATCAGGTCGCACAGTTTGGACGTAGGAAGGACCGTGCTCGCGTCGCATCGAATGTTTCATCGTGAATGCTTTCGTAGCGTAACGTAACTTGTAACTTGTTCGTTTCCCGTTCTCGACATTGGATCCTCAACGTACACTCGCAATATTTCGCGGCCGTGACGCCGTCTGTGACATTGTATGCATTTTTCTTTTCGCTTAACGTTGTTTTCGCGGTGCTGCTTCTTCCTGGTGGCACTGCTTCACGGGTTTCTTGGAATTCTTGCACACACTTGAAGCTTGGATGCTGTTGTTCTTGCTTTTGATGCTGCTTTTTCTGCTTCTAGTTCAACTGCTGTTGCAACATCCGAAGCTGGTCGCCTTCTAGAGGAGAAGAGGCCTCGCAGCCGGCGAAACTTGTCGTACCATCACAAGAAGCGAAGCGAATAAAAGAAAAAGATTTAATCAAAAAAAATAAAAAGGAAATAAAGTAACGCAAATAAGTTTCGAGCCATTCGAAATCGCTGCTATAAACCGTACACGGACGCGGACTCACGTCTCAATCCTCGTTTAATATAAATGCGTCGTGCAGCATCAACAGCTTCAACAGCAAGGCTCTCGAATGCAGTCACGCACGCTGGTTGCTTGCTTCTCATGCGGATGGCTAAAAGAAGCGTGAATTGACAATATTAAAAAATACTGAATGGAAATCAAGTGAAAAATAGCACGAAAAAAGCGAATAAAATAAAATTTAAAAATTAATACAAAAACGAAAGATAACACTTAAAAATAAAAAATTAAATTAAAATAAAAAACGATAAAACAGTGTGGAAAAAGTTAGTTGTAAAAGCGAGAGACCGCGAGACTGACAGATAAAAAAGTGCACAATTAAAATTCAGACAAAGGAGGACATCATGTGCTCGTTACCGGATATGAGCTGTGAATTCAATGGCACGCTGTTGCTATCGCCGCTGTCGGTGTTCTTGTCGTCATTATTGTTGTCACAGTAGGTGTGAAAATTGTGCGTGTACGTCCTCTTACGTGTATGCGTGCGTTCATCAGCCCTTGTGGTGTTAATTATCCTTAAATATTTTAATTAAGACAAACTTCAACGCCAACGGCAACGGCAACGTCAAAGCGAACCCGAACGCGAACGCAAACAGCGCCATCAACTACCATTAACGATAGTCCGAGCAAAGCCAACAAGCAGCCAAATAGTCTACCGCACACAATTAGCGAGTTTTTTTGCAGGTGAGCATTAACGAAAACCCGGAAACAAACTGAAATAAAAAGACTCAACGAAAAAATAGAAAACAGAAAACAGCTAAAAAAAAAAAAAAAGAACAGGATACAAGAATTGAGGGGAAAGAACATACAAATTTGAAAGCATTAAAGGTGAAAAGTAGACCAAGGATACGATAAACGTCGCAAAAAGCAAGACGCTCCACCATGGCCAACAAATTCTCATGAACTGGCTCGTTTGTTCCCATTTTCTTGATTTACATATTCTATTACGCGTGTCTTGCACTATTTCCGTCAATTTATTCGCAGCCTCCTTACATCCTCCCTGCTATCGTGCACAAAAATTTCCATTTTTCACGAATTCTTTTGCTGGTTTTGTGGCTTTAGTTATTAAAACTGGCGAGCTTAAAGAACAGGTAAAACGTCTTGCCAGCGAGCATTGCCGGAAAGTCGGGTAATGGACTGCAAATGTAGTAAACGTAAGGAACGAAGGTAGACAGTCGAGGCGAAAGACATAAGCAAGAGTAATTTGTTTTCTTTCCGACTGAAGCAATGAAATGCGATACGGGCGCTATGGAACAGGTAAGTGTCGCCGGAGCCCAGATAACGTACATATATCAGAAATAGCTGCAAATATTGTATGAAGGCAGAATTAATAAAGTACTTCATAGACCAATAATATTCCTGATATACCCAGTTCGTTTCATGAATCACCTAATCAGCTTCCGGTTCTTAATTGAAAAAATAATAAGAAAATTTCCTTTTTCAAACAATCCCCCAATTTTGTCTAAACGAACATCAAAATTATTTGTTGTTTTGATTAAACATAGAAAACACCTGGCAGAGGCCATGCTATATAACTGTATCCCTTAAGCTATTCATTTACACATCCTTAGCATCATCGCTAACTGCGACTGGAACACGAACCACTCGGATTCGGAATAATTTCTTTAGAAGACTAACATCCATAGGAACATTGATCCTTCTGATCAAATAGATGCACTAAGAATCTTCTGAAGAGTTTTTTTTCGCGTGCATCAAGTAAACTGGTAAAAACTAGTTATAAAAGCGCAGGAATCTGGTCCATAAGATCAAGAAACGAAGTTAGAAAAAAAACTTAATTGAAATATAATAGTTTAATTTTATTGTTGCATAATCGACATACCTCAGTGCGAGAAGGTGGCATTCAAAAACGTAAGTGGTGATTGAATAACGAGACTGACGAGACGAGCATTGAAGATGGGATCATACTTAAATAAATAGAGATTTTTTTTCTGTTAAAATACGGAACACTGTTTGGGCGGTGTTACTTAAAGTGATCTATCCACATTCGAGCATGCTCGTGCGCGCGACTCGGCTCGATGCAATGCTCGATCGTAAGTGGTGATGTTGGCGAGCCAATTCATCAACCAACATCACCACATACGATCGAGCATTGCATCGAGCCGAGCTCCTCGCACGAGCATGCTCGAATGTGGATTAACCACTTAACATGGAGTAAGCGAACTCCATTCCTTGGAAAAGAGCTACTATTTTTGAAACAGCAAGTTCCAATGGCTGCATAGATGGTTGTATTTGCTCACTTTGGTAAACATCTTTTAAAAAAATTTGTTTGACATATAAGACTTTTCAAATTTTGTTTTTATTCAAACCCTGTGCAAAGAATTAAAAGTTGACATTATGACACATTGTCATGAGTATAAACTTCTCACACAAGAATGCCACGCAAGGCATTATAATACCCGTATGCTCGAGCATCAGAACGCTGGCATATCGTGTATTTATCAACGAATTTCGTTCATTGTCTATTGTTAGCTTGCAGGCAAGTCGCTCCGTCTTTGAGTGCCTCATAACTCTTTTCATTTGAACGCATAGTAGCAGATATACTTTCACTTGTCTCTCAACGATGATTCTTACCAAACAATACTTAAAATTTGTCAACCTTTTGTGTCTAGGCCCATTCAATGCCATTTCATATTTACAGTTCGTACGTTGCAAACAGACTTTTAAATCTGAGATATGTAGATATGTCCTGAAAGCAGCAGCGCTCCGCATTTCGAATTCGTCTATCTTTGCGACCTCCTTCTTGGTTTTGTTTTTATTTTTCTCGTTCGTTAAACTTTTGCGAAAACTCTTTTTATACAAAATTCTGCTTATTAATCACGGGCACAATTGATTTAATATGTAAATAAACACTTCGCTTGAAAAATGAATTTATGTTGTCCAAATTTATAACAGTTTCTGTCATGGCCATGCTTCGTCGATTTCATTCAAAAGTTACAAAACATTGTGCAGTGTTCAGGGCAGGCTACCGCAATCTGGCTGTGGACATTGGGCAATTGTGTTATGTTAAGCCAATTGGCCTTAAAGCTCTCTTCAGTATTCAGGAAAAATTCTACAGCCTTTAAAAGTGGTATTTCATAAATTTAATACAACAAACGGCAACATATTTTGTCAGAAATAAATAGAATCATTAAATGCTTTGTTTGTGAGAAAACGATTAGAAGTAGCTATGATGTAAGTATGTACAAGGGATCAATTTGTAAGCTACTGATTCAAGTTGCGGAGTATTATCTTGCAGGTGATTCTAAACAGTAATGCTCCATGAACCATGGGTCAACGAAGAAAATTTTCTGTCGGATTATGGAAAAATGAAATTTTTTAAACTTATTTGCAATGAATTTGCATCAAATTTTTCATGAGGTTTTGCTCGTAAGCATTTTAGAATACGCTAAGAATATGCTTTTGAATTTTCTTACATATGCAAAAATATTGTTTTCTGAGTATTGAAGCATAGAATAAGAAATTGGAATATCCATTCTGAAGATACCTTTACACGAAATAGAAAATACTTTCAATTGTGTTGCCTTATAATATCAGAAAGAAAAATAAATTTGGCTTTTATTTGAATTTGAGAATTTATTTAAGTTTAATCAAGCAGAGTTTTTTGAGGTGAAGCTTTTCTTTTGAAAATCCTGCTTAATAAATTTAATTTTATGCGTTTGCTTGCTTGGGCATTATTGCTCGAAAATAATCCCATATTCATGATTTTGAAAGTGGTATAAGTCAAAAATTTTAAAAATCTACTTTATCAGCTATTTCATATCAAATCCTAATAAAGTAACATGATCTGAAGAGATTAGCAGTATGCCATGAAAATTAACTCGATAAAATTGGTTCCTTTTTTGGTTGATAAACAAAATGCAGTTACAGTTTGTTTTGATAGTGGTATAAGTCAGTTTGTTCACATTAACATAGCTTTAATATGGTTAAAAATTGTTCAGTTGTCTGATAATAATGTTGAAACAGTTGATCATAAATTTATGGTATCCGGCCATTCTTTTCTGCCAAATGATCGCGATTTTGGTTTGATAGAAACTAAAATTAAAAAATCGAATTATTTATAAATTCCTGAGCATTATTATAATTTAATAGAATTATGTAAAAAGAGAAACCCATTTTTGGTAGTACAAATGGCTCAGAAAGATTTCATTTCGACAAAAGAACTTAAAGAATCAACAAATAATAGAAAGATAAACACCAATGGAGAAGCTGTGTCTTGGCTAAAAATTCAATGGATTAGATTTCTAAAAAACGAGCCATATAAGATGTTTTATAAAACTTCCTTGGATGAAAATTCTGAATTCAAAGTATTAGACCTCTCACCTAAAAGAGGAAGACCTAGAATATACAAAAATATTGATTTGCCTCGATTATACACAACCACAAGACCAATAACCGAAGAAAAACGTAAAGATATGATGGATTTACTACCCTATATCCCGCCAATTTTTCACAAACACTTTATTTCCCTAAATACTGATAAATAATTTACTTATTTACAATGAAATGAATTTGAATAAAATTTTAATTGGTAATAAAAATGTTTTCTTAATGATGTAAGTCATTTATAAAGTCATTCAGTTAATTATGAAAGTGGTATAAGTAACTTTAACCATACAAAACAATAATTCCTTTTAGATATGGTTATAATTTTCACAACTATAATTAATATTTGTTTGTTGTCACTACTTTACTGTCGAAAAATCATATTCCATAATGCAAAAATATTTTTTAATCCTTTGAAATGCAAATCTCTTAATATAATATTATATATCAAAACAAGAAAAATATGACTTATACCACTTTCAAAATAATGGGCTCATTTGAGATTTTTTTTTTAATTGATCGACTTTTTTCTAACGGCTATGCAGAAAAGTTTTGAATGGGTGTGTTGTAATAAAAAGATATATTTAACTTTAAGTCAATATGATTGATTAAATTATATCAAATTAAATTATATTTGAGCTGCACATGCTTTCTGTTAATAGCAAAAGAAATGTGTTTCCATTTAAATACACTCAGAGAAAAACGTCCCATAACAATATTAAAAGTACGATCATTGTTTAAATAGGACGCTTTTCAATAGTATTTTACTATTAAAACAATGGTATTCTAATGAAATCATTGGTTTTCTGGTTATTATAACAATAGTTTCGAAATAATTATTATTAATAGGACAGAAATACGATAGGTTTAACAGTATTTTGCCACTAACAGTTAATAACACGTACTATTAATTTCATGGTACGATACCATTAATTTTCAATGGTATCGATACCATCAGTTCAACGTGAGATCCGATTAATTTAATATTATTTGCATATTAATTCAATAACATTGCTACTATTATTTGAAATAAGGTACACATCATTAAAATTATCAGAAACAACAATTAATTTAATATGATTTATCCTGTTGATTTATGATTTCACGTTCCGCCTTGTTTTTCGAATGGCGAAATGAGAATTATCCGTCTGTATCTGTTTTGTCTGTGAGAAAAAAATATTTTTATAAGGGAAAATTTATTTAATTGCCATCGATGAGATGATTCTTGAAAAATGAAGAAGTACAAAGAACACTTTCACCATAAATCTATGCTGACATATGCTTTTGGGCCTTAGTCGATATTTTGTTTATTATTCATTTCATATTCAATTCATAAGACACAATTAATAGAAAATCTTTCTTTCCTTCTTGTATTGAAGTAATACGCATAAATGAGTAAGATATTAAGGGTCCTCATGCAACGCATTTACACCGTGTAAGCTGAGTGAAGTTCGTAAAACTGTCAAATTTTGTATGCAATTTTGATAGATTTACTTACTTCACTCAGTTTACACGGTGTAAATGTGTTGCATGAGGACCCATATTATGGTTTATATCTATCTCTCTCCCTTTTTGTCATTTCGATTTACGTTCGTTTTCGTTTCGTTATTTTCGTTGCATTCATATGCCCAATATAGTTCGAATACATAAATTCGAATTTCGAAGTTTAATAATGATATTCCACTATTGTATCAATAGGATATTCATATTGATTTTCAATAAGATATGTCGGCTTAATAGTACAACCAGTTGGTTTTTAATAAGACATGCTATTAAATTAAAACTGTTAGACTATTAAAATAATAGTACAAATGTATTATTATAATAGCTATTTCAAAACTATTGCGGTTATGGTCCAAGTAGGGATTCCAATCCCGGGATCCCGGGGCATTTTTGCAATTATTTTTAACTGTCGAGGTAGAAATATCGAAATATAATCAGATTAAAATGCTTTAAGATATAACGTTGCAAGTGGGTGTAATACGTTAGTGGACATAAAAATCTATACGATGGTTAATTTTGTACGTTTAGTACATTAAATGCGATAACTACATGTTTTACGTAGCGTGCCATCATTTATATCTTGTTTAGCCTCACAGTTAGCCGAATGATCTCCGATCAGCTGCAGTGTTGTTAAATGTAGGTACAATTCCCTCACGACTTTGACAGCTGGGTTTGGTGGTAAACGAAAAAACTGATTAGAAAATAATTTGATTTGTGAGAGAAAATCGATTTTTGTATTTTAAACCATTAAAATACGCAGTCGCCAGACTATTGTAATTCAGCTATGATAATGCAAATATAAGTAAATAAAATCGTTAGGATTTTTGTTGGGAAAAATTTGTGTAAGCAAAGGAAAAAGTAGTGATTTTTTGGGGCTGTGTAGGGAATATCAGAAAAAGAATTTAACATCACTGATTCAGCTGTTATGCTTCAAATAACTGGAATGTTATTAAGTTTATGTTTTTTTTTATTATTGTTAATGTGAAACATAGCTCAAATAAAAAAAATTTAAAAATTTATTCGTTTTAAGCATTCTTCCTAATCCCGGGACCGATCCCGGGATTGAAATTTTGGAATCCCGAAATCCCGGGATTGGCATTTTGGCCATTTTTTGGAATCCCTAGGTCCAAGCCACATTGACTTATTTTAATCGTACAAAACTATTGGAACACTGGGATTCGCATTTATTTTACGGGATTTTTTCTCTGAGTGTACTAATATATAAAAAACACCACGGACTTCAATGATCATACGCATTTAGATTGAACAACTTTTCGGTCCGCTTTTGATAGGTGGCTCTGGCTGTTATGAATATATTATAGTGGAGGAAGTGTCACCGGTTGTGGACATAGTTGTGGTTTTCACTTGCAATATTTTTCCAAATCATTATTATGAAATGTTATGCACACAAGTGGAAAGCCAAAGGACTAAGCCAACTTTTCCTCGAAGTAACTACAAAGATTTAATCGATCAGGAAAGTTTTATAAATAAATTTTTCGGAGTAGTTTTCGGCCAAAAAACAGGGACCGTAACAGTTATGATTTTTATAATACCCATTGATAGTTCTAAGCTCGTAGAATCAAAAGGAGACCCATTTATAACTTTCACGTAACCTGATAATCGAAGACAGCCACGGATTATTTTATTTTTAAAGGAGGCTCTGTATAAATGCCCTTAAGCCCAAAATACAATATTGCGAAAGCCCGATGCGAGAGTGCGCGACGTCACTAAAATGTTTTGCCTGACGCATTTCAATTTCCAGTGAGAGTTTTGCGTCACGCAGATGACAGCATAATTTCGATTCTAGTAATGCAATATTTGAACCAAGTACCAATCTAACGAGTACCGAGTACTCATAAAATTTATACGTTATCACCTGGGCTAAAATTTTAATAAAAAATTTTCAAATATTTTCAAAAAATTTTCAAAATGAACCAAAACTCGCGAAATACTTATTTTAAAAGCTGTTTTTCACGGAACAAAGAACAGAATTTGTTTTATTAGTTTAAACGAGTACCCAATGGCGAGTACTCAAAAAAAATCTACATCTTAACCTGTCAAATTGCCTCGCAACGACAAATATTCAATTTTTCAAACTTTTCTCGCTACGAGGTCTCGCAGTGCGATACGAGTACTTTGGAGCTTGAGCCATATAATTGAATTTTTTTGAAATTTGTGTGCGTCTCATCTCCGGCTCTCGCATCGGGCTCTCGCATCGGGCTATCGCAATATTGGATTTTGGGCTTTAGAAAAGCTGAGAATCGCAGTCTCCGATTGAAATTCAAACATTAAAATTTAGTTCTTCATTTCAATAACGAAAGCTGCTGAAAATGAAGCATCGTTCACATAAAATCTGTACGCACGTTCACAATCGCCACGCCCATGCGCATTTATAACGCTAATCCCACGTTGTCGGGATCAAAAATTGTAAAGACTCTAAAATTACCCAAAACAATTGTTCGCAGTGTTTTGAAACGATAAAATGAGCGATTGACTGTGGAAAGAGCAAAAAAAATTGCGAAAAAATAGCCAAGACGTAATGTGTTTTAAAAAAAAAAAAATAGAAAGGTCCATTGAGAATAATCCGGGTCTCTCAGATGCTGATCGTGCAAAACGTTTTGGTATATCTACGAGCACGGCAAGACGCATTCGTATTGGGGCAGGATCAGTGCCGGGTTAAGGTAGGGCTAGCTGGGGCTATAGCCCCGGGCCCCAACTGACAACGGGCCCTAAACGTCCAAATAAAATATCATCAAAATATTTCAGAAAATATTTTTCGAGTAAAATCGCTTTAAAGTTTAAAAATTAGTGAAATAAAAAATTAAATTATACACAGAGAAAAAAACACGTAGTAAATTCAAGAGTGCGACGCTCTTAAAGAAAACGCTCTTGAATCTAAAGGATTTAGCTTTTAACCCAACAATCCAAACGCTCTTGGCTATCATTTAAGAGTGAAAGTAGTAACTTTAATAGTGAATCCGTAGATTTAAATACTTTCGCATTTAAAGTTCGGATTTTTACAGCTAAACTGTTATTCCAACTACATTTTATTAAATTTGTTAAGACCGAAACTATTCAAGTTAAGAGCACTGAGCACTAAATTGCATTTCTTTTATTTCGGTATAATTCTTATTTGTTTTATAAAAAAGGACATATAAGATAAGTATTCATCTTAGAACTTTTTAAGCATTGCGAAAGCAGTCACGACAACGGAGTGACCAAATCGGATGAAGTACATCCGATGGCTATTTTTGGTGTTATGTTAAGAGGAGGAAATACATTTTCCTAAAATTATTTGTGCGAATAGATAATAAAATTATCTACAGCTGTGCATTTTTAATGAACAGTGTCACTTTTGGAAATAATTAAAAGTTTTCAATTTTAAATCAATTTTTTTTTTTTTTTTTTTTGGAGATTTTAAAAGCTGTGCATTTCAAATCTACCGTTTTCGCGTTCGGAAATTTTAAAAGCCACCTTTCTTAACGCAACAATTTCGCTCTTAAAAATAATAACAGTGATAACATTGTTGGTTTAAAAGCTAAAAACTCTTGAGATCATTTTAAGAGCGAAAATTGTTGGGTTAAGAGCGAAATTGGTATAATTTACAGTTATTTTTTTCTATGTGTAGCAATAGAAACTAAAATATAGCAATATACGTAGCTTTTTCAGAAAAATTTATTCGACTTATGTTTCGTTTTCATACAAAGTAATTAATTAACGGGGGTTATGTTGATGGTTTTTCATGTGATTGATAAATCTCGAAAAAAATATATATAAATATTAAATACTTATATCAATAAGGTTTTCCTTCAAAGTCCACTTGGCCCAAGGAAAAAGGACCAATATCATGGAAACTATCAAGGAAAAACGAAATTCCCCATACACAAAAATCTTGTTTTTTGGCGTTTTCAGAGCACGATGCCACCTCTTAAAAACACTTTGTTTTGGAAATCGTTTATACTGTTAATTTTTTCGTAATATAAACTTTCAAAAACCATTTGGCCCACAAAAATCGCTAAGCAAATTTGCCTGTACTGAAGTAAAATATGTTACAACATTTTTTAATGAAGTTCATACAATCTTGAAATGTAATAAAAAAGAAATTTAGAGTATACTTTTAGGGTAAAATTTTTCATATAAAAAATTCATTTCAAAACAAAAGCTTATGCAAAACGTGTGCTATAACGAAATCAAGCTTTTATGAAAACTTTAGAATGTTTTCCTTGCGTTAATTGTAAGCTCTATGCAAAATTTAAAGACATTCTGACCAAAAGAAACAATTTTACATTAAAAATTTATTTCGAGTTGTATGGGGGGTAGGAGACGGGCTTGACCGATTCTGATGAAACTTCATATTTTTCTTAATTTTATTGAGATAAGATCCACTGCCAAGTTTCATCACTCTGCGAACACTCCGTATAGTCATGGGAAGAAAATGGAAACGCCCATTTCCCGAGTTTTATCGCTTAAAAAAAGGTCCAGAACAAAAGTGTATGGGCATTTCCACGAAAACGTACCCTGTGCAACCGCAAAAAAAATTACACTTTAAAACATTTTTGTTCTGCTTATTCAAAAATATATAGATGTATCCTTTTTTTCATGTAGAGTATTATATTAAAAAATATATATGGTTTCCCAACTAGCAAAATAGTTCCAAAATTTGATATTTTCTTACCTATTTTAGGGCAGAATATTTCATTGCCCTGCCCTAAATGGGGCATAATTACCTACGTCCACACGACTTTCATTCGACGTAAGTGGGGAATAGAATGGAAGTCGTCTGGCGGTTATAATAGGGCATAAAAGGGCATTTCGTATTTAAAGTTATGGCATTGAGAAGGCATTTCGACCAAAAATAGGTCGAAAAGAAGTCGAAATTACCAAATTTTAACCTAAATTGGGCAAAGAATAAAATGAAAAGAGCGAAACGAAAACGAACCCAAAACGAAACGACAAAAAGGGAGAGATATAAATAGATAAGATCTTACTCATTCATACGGATTACTTCAATACAACAATGAACGAAAGATTTTCTATCAAGTATGTCTTATGAAATGAATAATAAATAAAATATGGACTTGATTAAAAAATATTTTGCGATTCATAAAACCTTAACGTAACAGGTTGGCTGATAAGTCCCCGGTCTAACAAAGAAAAACACATTTTTTTGTCAAAATTCGTTTTTATTATTCAACATAGTTCCCTTCAAGAGCGATACAACGATTATAACGACCTTCCAATTTTTTGATACCATTTTGGTAGTACTCCTTCGGTTTTGCCTCAAAATAGGCCTCAGTTTCGGCGGTCACCTCTTCATTGCAGCCAAATTTTTTCCCTGCGAGCATCCTTTTGAGGTCTGAGAACAAGAAAAAGTCGCTGGGGGCCAGATCTGGAGAATACGGTGGGTGGGGAAGCAATTCGAAGCCTAATTCATGAATTTTTTGCCATCGTTCTCAATGACTTGTGGCACGGTGCGTTGTCTTGGTGGAACAACACTTGTTTTCTTCTTCATATGGGGCCGTTTTTGCCGCGATTTCGACCTTCAAACGCTCCAATAACGACATATAATAGTCACTGTTGATGGTTTTTCCCTTCTCAAGATAATCGATAAAAATTATTCCATGCCCATCCCAAAAAACAGAGGCCATTACTTTGCCAGCGGACTTTTGAGTCTTTCCAAGCTTCGGAGACGGTTCACCGATCGCTGTCCACTCAGCCGACTGTCGATTGGACTCAGGAGTGTAGTGATAGAGCCATGTTTAATCCATTGTCACATATCGACGCAAAAACTCGGGTGTATTGCGAGTTAACAGCTGAAAACACCGCTCAGAATCATCAACACGTTGTTGTTTTTGGTCAAATGTGAGCTCGCGCGGCACCCATTTTGCATAGAGCTTTTTCATATCCAAATATTGATGAATGATATGACCAACACGTTCCTTTGATATCTTTAAGGCCTCTGCTATCTCGATCAACTTCATTTTACGGTCATTCAAAATCATTTTGTGAATTTTTTTGATGTTTTCGTCGGTAACCACCTCTTTCGGGCGTCCACTGCGTTCACCGTCCTCCGTGCTCATTTCACCACGCTTGAATTTTGCATACAATCAACTATTGTTGATTTTCCTGGGGCAGAGTCCGGAAACTCATTATCAAGCCAAGTTTTTGCTTCCACTGTATTTTTTCCCTTCAGAAAACAGTATTTTTTCAAAACACGAAATTCCTTTTTTTCCATTTTTTTTCACAATAACAAAAGTTGCTTCACAAAAGACGCTCTATCTCACAAACTAATTGACTTACAGACGTTAAATTTTGACACGAATCATTTGAAGGTTGCCACTATATAAAAATAATATGCATTTAATACTAGCGACGCCATCTATGTGTCAGACCGGGGACTTATCAGCCAACCTGTTATATGCGAGCTTGGATTTATGGTGAAAGTGTTTCTTGTACTTCTTCATTTTTCAGGGGCCATCTCATTGATGTGAATTAAATAAATTTTTCTTAAAAAAAAAATTATTTTTCGTATAGAAAAAACAGATGCAGAAGAAGAATTCTCAATCCGCCATTCGAAAGACATGGCGGAACGCAAAATCGGGCCACAAAGTCGAATTTCCTTCATTTCCTTACCTAATAGGCAGTGATGACCACCACTACAGACAAACGTCCGAAAAATGTTAGTGTATAGTACAACAAAAACATAAAAATACAAAAACTAGCTTCTCTTCTGAAAAAAAGCGGCACAGAGCCTACTCGTTCGGTATCATTTTTAAAACTCTCTCTTCATATACGTACACGAACTTCTATTTTTTGCTTCTCTTTTGCCTTTTTGAATGCCTTTTGGGCATGCCTGCTAATAGGTTAAAATGACTTTCAGCTCTTTCTTTATAGTTATTTTTCCTTAAATTATCCCTGTTAAGGAATTTATTACTTATTTTTGCTCTAATAAGGCATTTAAACTATTTTTTGCGACAGCCACTCACATGTACATATTGCTTACGCTTTTGCCTCAGTTTGACGGAAACAGCCGAGCATGCAACATCGAGAGCGGGCATGCGGAAATTTATAGCTTTTACCGTCAATTTCAGCTCTTTTATGCTACTTCTAGCTTTCATTAAGACTCGCGGTGCTTCTTCGCGTTTAGAGTATGCATATGTTTCTAGCAATTGGGAACCAAATGGAATTTCATTCTGGCCGAATAAAAATGCATTAATTAAAACTCACACTTCGTATGCTCTCAACGTTACTTTACATAATGGTCCTTTTAGGTCAAAATAGGACATACGTTTTTTTTTGTAGCTTTGTGTTTTTCCTTCAGAGGCATTTCGACCTAAAAGTCGAATAATCAATGCATCTCGACTTATACGGCAGAAAGGCAATAAAACAAGTGATTTTTTTGACCTAATATCGCCCTAAAAGTCGAACGGACCTGATAGTTGAAATTAAGTAAAAAATGTGGTCCATATGCCTTAAAAAACTTACCTAATTTTGGATTCAAAGTTATGGCATATAAGAGGGCATATAAGAGGGACTGTTTTACCTATTATCGACCTGAAATATTCTTTAAAGTCACATTGACTTTTAAGTCGTGACATAGGTTGAATTTAGGTAATTTCGACCTTGTAAAACTTACTTTTAAGTAAAGGTATTTTTAAGGCAGAAATTTTGTCAATAAAGGCCTGTATCGAGCAGACATGAACTGTCAAACTCCATATAAAAAAGTGAGCTATGTTAAAAGCCCGATAAATGGATTTCCGCTCTCATTTAGCAAACCCATATCCAGCACGAGTGAAATCAGTGTTGTGAAAATTACTTCAGGGTTGCAATTTTTCGCACTTTTGGAGAAAAGTGGAGACTAGTTTAGGTAGTGAAATAAAGTGTTTGACATGTAATCCACCGCGAAAAGGCTGAATCCGTTGCACGAATCGCCCAAAAAATTAAAATGCTGAAAGCTGAAGCATGGATGGCGGCGAAGACCAATTTTTTTAAGCTGGACCATCGGTATCAAAAAGACGGAGAACAACTTTCAATTACGAGCAAAAACAACTGCTCTGTAATAAAGTTAAAGAATTCCCTTGCATGTGGGATATAACTTCCGGATCGCACAGCAACAACATGGAAGTATCTGCAGCTTGGCGCGAGATCGCCGAGTGCTTGGGAATATCAGGTAAGAATTAATCAGCATCAATGTTCGTAAAACATTGCCATTATTTTCCAAAGAGAAAGCAACATAACCTAAAAATAACATACCACATGTGTGGCGCTGGTTTCCGAGCTTATGCGAATTATTTCACTTAACTTTTAAATCCAAGAAATTATTCGCTTTCATTGACAATGACAGCTCACATGTAAACAAAACTCAGCTGACTTTAGCGCGTGCGTGAGCGTGAGCGAACTTAACCATGATTTTTTTAAAAGGGCGCATTGTTATTCACAGTCCTTTTGATTTTCGAGCAGAACAAAAATTTCAAAAGAAAAATGGTTGAGTGAACAACATTTTTGGTTGAATTGAAAGGAAATATGTTTAATTACATTTCTTTTCGTTCGGTATAATTCTCATTTGTTTTATAAAATAAGACATATAAGATATGTATTCATCTTAGAACTTTTTAAGCATTGCGAAAGCAGTCACCAAAACGGAGTGACGAAATCGGATGAAGTCCATCCGATGGCTATTTTTTGGGTCATGTTCAGCAGAGTGCTAAATGGCCATTTGCTTTGAACATTAATTAAATTTTTTTTGACATTTCTTCTTGTATAGGTATTTTTTTTTGGAATTTTTTAAAAAAATATCTTGTCATTTCAACTATGTCCGTGGTTGGTTCAACAATTTAAATTTAAATCCATTTTTGAAAATTATCATTTCAATTCAACCTGAAATATGGTTGATTCTAAAGGAACATTTTTTATTTTTTCAACAAGAAAAATTGTTAAAATTAAAAATATTCCTTGTTGAAGCCGTTTTGTATGTTTTTCCTTTTGATTTAACCAGTTTTCTGGTTGATTTTTTTCTCTGTGCATATTTCCTTACTTTGCTTGTTGGGTTTGTATACAAATTAATTTTGAAATAGTGCTATTTAAAATTATCGCAAACCAAAAAATTATCCCTTTATTGAGCTTTCGCTACAACCTGTTTTTGAAAACGTAGCACCACAAATAGATATCAGCTGATAGTATGTAATTTTATCTACTGTGCAGAAAAAGTAGAACGCTTTAGGTTATATGTTGGAATTTTTACAGACGGTTGCAAAGTTATTCTTAGACTGTCACTCCCGTTACCGATAAACTACAAAAAGTTTAGATTATCTTTTAGCAAAAGAATATAACAAAGAGTTAACCTGCAGATAATAAGAAGGTAATTTAGTTAAATAATAATCGACATCTAATAGGCTCATTATGATGTCGAATTGCATAAAAGGATTTTTCTTTTGCGTGAACAAAAAATTATCTTTAGTGAAGGTATTTTAATTCGGCTAGTCAGATGTTTTAGAAAATTAACGTTGCAAGTTGAAAAATATTTACAACAGGTCGCATCTTTTCATATACTCGTATTAGGGATTCCAATCCCGGGATCCCGGACGTTTTCTAGTCCCGAAAATCCCGGGATTAGTCTTCGTTAGTCCCGGGGCATTTTTGCAATTATTTTTAACTGTCGAGGTAGAAATATCGAAATATAATCAGATGAAAATGCTTTAAGATATAACGTTGCAAGTGGGTGTAATACGTTAGTGGACATAAAAATCTATACGATGGTTATTTTTGTACGTTTAGTACATTAAATGCGATAACTACATGTTTTACGTAGCGTGCCATCATTTATATCTTGTTTAGCCTCACAGTTAGCCGAATGATCTCCGATCAGCTGCAGTGTTGTTAAATGTAGGTACAATTCCCTCACGACTTTGACAGCTGGGTTTGGTGGTAAACGAAAAAACTGATTAGAAAATAATTTGATTTGTGAGAGAAAATCGATTTTTGTATTTTAAACCATTAAAATACGCAGTCGCCAGACTATTGTAATTCAGCTTTGATAATTTATTATTGTTAATGTGAAACATAGCTCAAATAAAAAAAATCTAAAAATTTATTCGTTTTAAGCATTCTTCCTAATCCCCGGACCGATCCCGGGATCCCGGGATTGAAATTTTGGAATCCCGAAATCCTGGGATTGGCATTTTGGCCATTTTTTGGAATCCCTAACTCGTATGTATATGTGTACAGCATAGAATTTAAAAAACGAAAAATTTTGTATTAATTTTATTAAACGCGGATGCAGTGTTGGGCGAATTGTCTACATATACATTGTCTACACGATTTTCTACATGTAGACAATGTAGGTAAACAATTCAATTTTTCTACGTAAACAATGTCAACAATGTAGACAATGTAGACAATTTAGGAAGATATTATTCGATGTCGGAATCATCTTCATTATCTTCAAGCCTTAAGCAGTAATAGACGTGCATCAGCTTCGTAGACCTGTCGAAAGTTAGCCTATTTCTCAACGAAGAATGTACATGTCCCCAACTAGAAAACAACCGTTCGATTTGAGCTGATGATGCTGGTATTTTCAAAAGCTTTGCTGCGAGTTTAGCAAGAGTAGGATGCTGCATTTCAGCCATCCCCCAAAAAACTTCTGCTTTATGTATATCTTTTTGATATAGGTCCTTAAAAAAACCAGTTTTATTTTTAAAGCTATGCCAGTCTTCGAGACCCGCGTTGTCTAAATTTTTAAACAAAAAACCGTTGATTTCATTAAGATTTGATTTACTCAGTTTGTCATATTTTGGATGCAAATAGTATGCTGTTAATGCGAAAATGTTCAATGCCATATTTTGGCGAGCTTCAAGACTATTTTTGAAATTTTCTGGAAGCTTTAAACTGAAGCCAGATATGAGCTGCATCAGCAATAGAAAAATTTAACGACTGGCATTTGTTAATTAATTCGCAAATAGGATCGAGCAAAAGAATAAAATTTTTCACTTCATCAATAAATTCCTCATCAAAAATCAGCTTTGAAATATTTGGCTTCACTTTCTTGGGAATATCATCTGCAGCAATACGTTTCATATAATTTAAATTGTTTAATAAAGAAGAGTAAGAGTCTCTATGTGAGCACCACCGCGTATCACTAGGAAGCTTAATTCGGTGTCCACCGCTGCTGACAATGAATTTCTCGAAATCAACTTGCTTAAACTCTTTTAAAACGCTCATTACTTTATCATTCAAGCCTTTCTTGATAATATCTTTAGCAAGTAAATTACCAGTGTGGCTATTACACACAGAGAAAAAAATCAACCAGAAAACTGGTTAAATCAAAAGGAAAAACATACAAAACGGCTTCAACAAGGAATATTTTTAATTTTAACAATTTTTCTTGTTGAAAAAATTAAAAATTTTCCTTTTGAATCAACCATATTTCAGGTTGAATTGAAATGATAATTTTCAAAAATGGATTTAAATTTAAATTGTTGAACCAACCACGGACATAGTTGAAATGACAAGATATTTTTTTAAAAAATTCCAAAAAAAAAATACCTATACAAGAAGAAATGTAAAAAAAAATTTAATTAATGTTCAAAGCAAATGGCCATTTAGCACTCTGCTGAACATGACCCAAAAAATAGCCATCGGATGGACTTCATCCGATTTCGTATCTCCGTTTTGGTGACTGCTTTCGCAATGCTTAAAATAGTTCTAAGATGAATACATATCTTATACGTCTTATTTTATAAAACAAATGAGAATTATACCGAACGAAAAGAAATGTAATTAAACATATTTCCTTTCAATTCAACCAAAAATGTTGTTGACTCAACAATTTTCCTTTTGAAATTTTTGTTCTGCTCGAAAATCAAAAGGACTGTGAATAACAATGCGCCCTTTTAAAAAAATCATGGTTACGTTCGCTCAGTGCATGTACTATGCCAAATAAAATGGCTTACAAGTTTTCCCATTTTTATCATATTACTCGCGTTATCAGAAACCACTGCGTAAACGTTGGTATCGTATTTACATTTTGCTATATCATAAGCTTCAGTGACAATTTCTGCAAGTCGTTCGCCAGTTTCACTTTCTCCAGAAAGATCCCAAGCATTTAAAAAGGCTTTTTCCCCATTACATACATGCAGCATACATACAACTGTTTTTGTGTTGGACACTGCATTTTTCCAACCATCAATTAAAAGCACTGATTCCGAAGAAAATTTTTTTTTCGGGGTACATTTCACGTACGTGCTTTCCAACAATGTTGTAGATAACTCCTTTCTGGTTGGCAATTTTTTTCCATACGCTGGACGCAATTTTTGCATGAAAGTTTTAAAATGTTTAGAATCCAAAACTCGAAGCGGCAAATTGCAGCCAAATACGAATTTAGCTAAAGACAAATTAAGATCTGCCTCTTCCGACTTTGAGAGTCTGTCCACAAATTGTTGTATTTCGACAGGTTTGTTTTGTCTCTTGTTTGTAATAAAATTTCTGACAATTTCTGATTCCGATGACTCCAAAGGTTTTGAGAAGTTGCAAGTTAATCTTTTGCTGCTGGAGAAAGATGGTGATACAGGTGACTGCGGTACCGAAATATTCTGCAAAGCTGATTTTTGCAAAGAAACTCCAGTTCTGGAAGCATTACTTTGGTCAAGGGATGCATCGCTTGTGCACGAAACATCCATGCAGCATGTGTTATCAATTTTAGCATCATCTATAGACATCTCTTCGATCTACGAAAAAGTATTGGTTTGATAAATATTTAAGACTTTAAGCGCACTTGTTACCGTTTCAATATCAATTGATCTTTCACCACACATAACTACTTCTTTTCCAAAATTTTGCAAACATTTCTAATGAAAAGAAGTTCACAATTTTGATTCTTATTGGTTAAATCATTAAACGTACCTGTGCCGCTTCAGGCGATCAGCTGCAGTATTTTTAAGTTCTTTATGACACACATTGCAAACTGCCACATACTTGCCATCTAATTTACATAAATTGAATCCCAGTTCATTAAAACATTTACTTTGTGGTCTTCCACTCATTTTTAAGTTTTTATTTTGAACAATTTCACAACACCGCGAGCCGAACTGCTGATAGTGTTGACTGCTTCATAATTCCCAAAACGTATTGTAAATTTAAGTAGCAGCTATTGATACGAATTTCAATTAAAATCCGAAGAATTCTAGCTGAACGAAGCGAAATGCAAAATAATTGGGAAGAAACAGCAGTACGTTTGAAATTTTGCTGGTAATGTTCTTAAAAACGCAGGAAAATATCTGTTCGTATTCTCTTTTTTTTCAATAGAGGTACATATTTTAAAGACACATATTGTCAACACTAATTTCTATATTGTTTACATTGTTTACATTGTCTACATTGTCTACACCATTGTCTACATTGTTTACGTGATTGTCTACGTCGACACGTAGACAATTACAAATTGGTGTAAAATGCTCAACACTGCGCGGATGTCGCGGGATTTAGATGATCTATTCCACGTGATGCGGGATTGAAATTTTGGTGCGGGATTGGATTCCCCAGTTGCGCTGAAAATTATGCCGTCGTAAAATAACTTACTCGGCAACACACATCTGCTGTCCCAAAAAAAAAAAAATCGGTCAAGTGCGAGTCTGAGTAGAGCGAATTTTATAAAATATAATTTATTATGTAGCATTTTTTTCACCAAACGACAGATTGATTGTTAGCAAAAGTACGTTTTTTGATTGAAGTTCTGAGTCCACTGAATAACAGTGTAAGCACGTGGAAATATTAAGAAAGTGGGTATTTACTAAATATCTTGAAAACTATAAAAAAAAGATATATAAACAAACTTCATCGAGAAGTTTTGATCTTTCTTTGGAATTCATACAAGTGGTGAAGGCCCGGGGCCTCCGTATAATCCGGCCCTGATGCCACTATTCAAAAATGTCAATACAGTCGTATCAATGAAATAACGTGGCAGTTAGACCCAAAGACCTTAATCCCCCGAACTGTCCGCAGCTTCGGTCACTCCAAACTTAAAAAAAATGCTAAACCAGCAAAAGACTCGCAGCAGATGCTTCTAAAGTGGAATCGATTCAAAAGACATACAAAAGCTTATGTTAGGAATAAAAAAAAAGTACGAGAATTTATTTATAACAACTTTGTGATTTCTTGCTCTAAAATAACCGAGCTTTTAAACTATGCTAGTTTCATGTCCCAACAGGTATACTTTTGGATCGTAGACTCGCTTTTGTGCGTACCGATTTTAGGTGAACAATGCTTTATCTTACTAAGCCCGAAGAGGACAAGAGAGGAAGGATTTCCAGATTTCCTTCAAAGGACAGGATCAGCCGTTATAAACAGAACAGACTGTAGTCCTCCACAGGACTTTATCTATATTGTATAAATTTCCACTCTGAAGAATACAACGATTTCCATCCGTAGAGCGAAAAGGCAAAAAACAAAAATAAGTACTAAAAGAGGAGCTAAGAGCTAAGGTTTTTATTTATTTTAATCGAAGCAATGGAACGTAACCATGATTTTTTTAAAAGGGCGCATTGTTACTCACAGTCCTTTTGATTTTCGAGCAGAACAAAAATTTCAAAAGGAAAATTGTTGAGTCAACAACATTTTTGGTTGAATTGAAAGGAAATATGTTTAATTACATTTCTTTTCGTTCGGTATAATTCTCATTTGTTTTATAAAATAAGACATATAAGATATGTATTCATCTTAGAACTTTTTAAGCATTGCGAAAGCAGTCACCAAAACGGAGTGACGAAATCGGATGAAGTCCATCCGATGGCTAATTTTTGGGTCATGTTCAGCAGAGTGCTCTATGGCCATTTGCTTTGAACGTTAATTAAATTTTTTTTTGACATTTCTTCTTGTATAGGTATTTTTTTTTTGGAATTTTTTTAAAAAGTATCTTGTCATTTCAACTATTTCCATGGTTGGTTCAACAATTTAAATTTAAATCCATTTTTGAAAATTATAATTTCAATTCAACCTGAAATATGGTTGATTCAAAAGGAAAATTTTTTATTTTTTCAACAAGAAAAATTGTTAAAATTAAAAATATTCTTGTTGAAGACGTTTTATATGTTTTTCCTTTTGATTTAACCAGTTTTCTGGTTGATTTTTTTCTCTGTGTAAGAGAATATTTTGAAGTTATAGGACGATCCGGAAAATGCAAGGCATGTGGAGAAATTATTCAGCAGGATTTTACTACCAACTTAAAAGACATTTACGGACAAAACACACCATATTATTTGATGAATACGCGGAAAAAGTAAAAGTCAAAAAGATACCCAGCTATGTAAATGATAACAAAATTAAAATAATTTCTGAGTTGTCTCTAAATGACGTGGTTGATGCGTGCATTAACCTTATCACAAAGGATTAACAGCCGTTGTCATTTTTTGATTCTGATTATTTCGGAACACTTACGAATCAAATATTTGACGGACTTAAAATGCAAAGAATAACGCCGCGAAACATTATGGAGTTTGCAAATGAAAAGTGCAGAACAGTAAAATGTGAAATTAAAAAATTGGTTGGTGGCAAACTTCTTTGCCTTTAAATTGATACCGCCACTCGCAATGATGGCGTTCTTTGCATAAATGCACAAATTTTAATACAAGATAAAATTGAAATAATATCTATATCAATGGAAGAAGTAAAAGGGAGGCATACAGCTGAGAACAACAAATTGAACATTTTAGGAGTAATGCAGTCTTATGATATTAAGAAGGAGCAAATTTACTCTGAGTAGGGAAGAAATGTCCCGGCTGGAAATTTTACCTCGGCGCTAGCTAGGCCCTATCTAAATAGTTTGCATCTTGCGCTTACTTAGTAAAGTCTAGCTAGCGCCTTCGTACACCGAGAGAAGAAGGTAGTTATATTAACTGAAAAATCAGGTTAAAATAACCGAGTTCACCGTTAATTCTTAGCTTATGTGTAGTAGCGGTCAATTCAACAGTACAAACACAGTCAATAAGGATATAACTACCTTATGGTTGATATAACTGTCTCACGGTTAAATCAACTGTCACCAGCGACTGGGAAAAAAAATTTAGTTTTTGCTTTGACTTTTTTTTATCTTCTTTTATTAATATTTTTTTTTTTTATTAAATTATTATATTTTTTCTTTATTTATTTGTTTCTATTTAAATCTTTTTCTCTTTCATCTCTTTAAATTTTCTCGCCCCGGCCGAGCCTTGAACCGCTGACCTCCACTTCGCTGGGCGAACGTCTTAACCATTACGCTAAACGAACGAATTTAATTTAATAGTCAAAATGCTCACTTGAGCTTATGGTTGCTCAAGTTTTGGGGAACGTGCTTAAGGAATTGTTTCACTCCCAAAATTGTTTGCTTGAAAATGAACCATTAAAAAAAAATTAAATAAATTAAAATCTTAAAAATGTAGGAGAAAATTTTTGTCTTCCAAAACAACTACACTCTGAACAAAAACAAAAAACTGTAATTAAACAAAAAATCCAGAAAAATTCCCGTCGCCAGCAGGGAGAGAACTCCGAAGCTCACGACTATCGATTCACAGCTTAAACAACTGAGCTATCGAAAACTCCGGAGGCGGTTGATCAGAATGCGAACTTATACGTCTAAGTGAACGAAAGCGATTTTGAACATAAAAAGTAACTGTTTTTCAACTGTTCATTTGACTGCCTTTTTCAGTGCATTTAACGCGGAATACAGTTTTTTTGACCACTCTTACTTTAACTGTTCTAAGTAGTTGATTTAACTGTTGTTATTTCTCTCGGTGTAGTTTGTTAATGGTTCGGCGAGCTATCGCCCGACTAGTAATCTAGCTAGCGCCCGGCTAGTAATTTGTGGCTAGCGCCTATATCATATGTCCATCACTTTTTTTACATAAATATTTATTTTCACGTACCCTTGACGGGATATTGGTTAAAGTTCTTACCTAGTTCGCACCTCATTGGTTACGACCAGTGATGCCATTTCACCCTTTTTTTTTTAGTCAGATCTAGCCGATTTTCAATCGGCTTATCCGGTAAAATCATCTATTTGCTATAAGCTTAAAATCTAGCCTTGTTTCTGTGGTGAATAGCCTTTTTTTTAGCCATTTTTTTGTATTTCCTTGTTTTAAACCAAATTTTCCGGTGTGTTTCCGATGTGAACACAAAGCTTTACAGGTTGGGACCGAATACACACCAAACCATGTCTACAGACACGGTATGCACGTCTATATCTTGCTAAATGAAAAAAAGTAAGTACTCACATGCAATTCCGAACCAGATACCAGTTTTTATGCATTTCAACAAGGACTGGAACGATATACTGTAGATGAAGCCATACGAATACTCGTACATATATACTTTTAACAATTTGTTAAACTTTGATTTCTTTGATATTGTTGTGTTCTGTGTACTTATATTATAAGACCATTTCTAAATGAATGTGCCTGGGATTTTTTTACTTAGAAATTTTTCTCCGCGAAAAACGAATTGCTCTTAATGTCGATAATAGGGAGAATTTGATGATATTTGCTAAACATTTTCTAAATTCTTGCTCCTTTTACATTTCCTTCTCTGCCTTCTTAGAATGGGAGATGTTTTTTTTTAAATCAGCAGGGAAAAATTCCTCGGGAATATTTAAAATCGGACGGTGTTTGATAAAGCAGAACCAAAATAAAGTATAAAAATAACAGACGTTTTTGGCCGTTTTCAAAGTTTTTTTGGGCCTTTTTTAGCCTTTCTTGAGCTTATCTAGTCGTAGGAGTTGGCATCACTGGTTTCGACATCGCCTCTGCGCAAAGCCGACGCTCAATCAGTTTGATTTATTCAAATTTTAGCCTTACAAATATATCCTTAATTGGATTACATAATGAATTTAAAAATAGAAATTAATTGTTATTTCATTAAAAATACTTTGTTTAAATATTAAAGTTTCATAAAAAGAAAAATGTTTGTGTTTTAAATTTCTGCTAGCATATCATTTCTTAGTTTAAGTTTCAGTTTTAAAAATTCAAAACAACTTTTATGCAATATTTCTGTAAATTGCTCAAAATATATAAATAATAATTAAATAAAACTATTTTTTCATAGAAGTATATTTAATTGTCATTCCATTTGCAAAAGTTTCATTTCGATTTACACCTTAAATTGATATAAAAAAATTTATTTTCCCTGAACACTTGTGCATCGTTTTGCGTGAACCAAATTGATGGATTTTTACTCAAAACATCATAATTGTTAAAATGTAAAATAGAAAAATAATTTATTTTGAAACTATTTATATAAAAAACGCTATAGTATTTTTCATATTTTACAATTTAACAAATATTTTTAAAATACCTTAGGAATAACAGTTTTTGATGTATTAAGTTTATATTACTTAATTTTTCATCTTAATTCTACTTTAGTTTACTATATGCTTTTTGCATATTTGATATATATAAACAAAGTTTTTTCGCCTCGGAAGCCTGTTTTTGCATTTGCAATTTTACATTTAATAGGGGTATTCACAAAGGCGTCGGAAAATTGTAAAGTCGGAAAATCGGAATATTTTATCTGTTTAAAAAGTTGTGCAAGATGGAAAAAAAGTTTAAAAATTTTTTAAAAAGTCGCAATTTTCCGACTTTCCAACGTATTTAACACGCCTTTGTGAATACCCCTAATTTAACTAAAAATTGTATGGAAAAATATATCTTGAAAAACCATACATTCAAACCTAACCTATTATAATAGTGTTCTTAAAACTATCTTAAAACTATGAGTAAAGAAAAGAAAAAAAAATACAAAAATACAAAAAATTATAAAATGGATTCGAACCATTCGGTTCGTTGTTTACGGGTCATCGTGTAGAGAAATGGGGTGTTGTCATTTCCTGTTCTTATAAATGTTTGGTTATATAGAATTACAAATTTTGACGGTGAGATTTTATCCGTCTTATGGTTCGCACTAGTTGCATTAAAAACCTCCTTAATATATTTGTTGCTACTCTTTTTAAGGTTTTACATAGCTTTTTTTTACCATTTTTTACTAAAAATTCCCCTAAGCTGGTCATATTCATTTTTTCATGAATATCTTTATTCTTTAAATTCCATATATAAAGGCCATCCTCGTTCCTTATTGTTCTTTGCATTCCACTGATGTGCCTAAGGCACTTTCTTTCGAGTGTTTCGAGATTTTTAAAGTTGTAAGAAGCTATATTATACCATATTGGATACGCGTAACTTATTATGCTTCTGATAAATGTTTTATAAATACACTTTTTTTGGTTTAAATTTAGTTTAAATTTTTTGTTGAAAAGGTGCATGTATTTGCCATAAGACTGTTTCATTTTCTTTTGCATACTGAGAAAATGATCGTTAAAATTTAGTTTGATATCTAGGACCACGCCTAAGTACTTAACTTTTATTTTTTCCGCAATCTGTTTTCCATTAATTCTAAGATTCAATTTTGTTATTGGTTTTCTACAGTTTGGAAAGCTGGCTTTCCTGGCTGGCGAATTGCTTTGCTTTTATTTTCATTTATTTTAACTCCCCATTTTTTATAATAATCATTTATGGTTTCTAAATATTTGTTTATTTCTTTTTCTCCCGTTTTTATTTTTGGCGTGGAGGTGTAAATAACTACATCATCTGCATATGTTATAACCTTTGTTTTTGCATTTGTCGGTTCGGGTATATCTGCCAAAAACAAATTGTATAAAATTGGCGATAATAATGCCCCTTGGGGCACGTTAGATTTTATTTCATACGGTCCTGAAGTCGTTTTGTTTAGGTGTACTTTAAATTTTCGCTCTTTTAGAAACGAGGCAATTAGTTCAATTAAGTTTTGGTCGATTCCGAAATCAATCAATTTACATATTAACCCTTTTACATATACAGAGTCAAAAGCTTTTTCTACATCTAACATCTGCGCAAAGCCGACGCTCAACACACAAAGTTCTCCCTTTATATTTCTTCGAATTTAAGCTAAGTGAGAATTATAAAAAAAGTTTTGTGTCAAATTTTCTCTCTGGGTTTTAGCTAGGCGCTAGCTAGCGCCAGGTTAGATTTACCTAGTCGAGAAAATCTGGCTGGGCAGAGGCTACAGTTTTCTATGTATCTGGGCTTTATTTAGAGAAAACTAGCTAGGCCCTGTCTAGATTGTTCTAGTCGTCGCCCCTTAAGGAACGGTTCTAACTAGGTGCTAGCTAGCGTCAGGATAGATTTATTCAACAGGAAAACCCATCTAGGCGCTAGCTAGGCCCTAGCTAGTAACTAGGTGTTATGTGTTTTCAAGGATTCATGAATCAAACAGGATCATGAACGCATCAACGAGCATGCGTACTTGTTTTACAACTGGAGCAGAAATTTTTCATATGTTTTAAAGGAGTCGTGAATCATGCATGATCATGAACGCATGGGTTATGAATTCTACTGGCATGAATTCTAGTTTAAAAACAGGGGAAGGCATGAATAATGAATGCGTGCTTGTTTTTACAACTGGGACTATAATTTTTTAAATAGCATTTCTCATACGTCGGTTCTTAAACTAAGAATTTCTCCATTACTCACGAGCAAATAGATAGATTTCGCGCAAACTAACGAATAAACGAACAAAGCTTTTGCAACATTTTATAAATATACTAGCTGGCACCAAGGCTCGCTCCGCGAGCCTTCGCGCCAGCTTCGTATGACCCGCGCTCGTTTCCTCTCCCGGTACAGGTTGATATTGGGCAAAAGTAATAAAAGTGGTAAAGTAGTATGTTTTTAAATACTCTAGGTTTTTATTCATTCTTTGTGTGAAATTTAAACATTATGCTATAAATTTTTACTTAAACTACTATCGACCAATATTTCCCCCTCGCCCACGGAAACCTGGCATTGTTTTATGTACTTAACTGTGAATAAAATACACTTAATATTTACTGAAATGCGCTTACTCCCGATTTAAATAAAAATAAATTTTTTTTTATGATTTGAAAGTTTGTTACATTAAAATTTTAAATAGCTTGGTGAATTCGTATTTTTTGCTCAAGCCTACTTTGCTGCTTTTTCATTTTAAATAACCTAGATACCGACTGCAGTGCAATCTCGGTAAAATTATTCCCCCATTTAATTTAGGGAATAGGTGTTATCTATCTATCCATCTCTCTATTCATCTATCCATCTATCTATTCATCTATCATCAATCTTTCAACCTATCAATCTGTCAATCAATCAATCTTTCAATACATCTATCCATCAATCTATCAATCTGTCATTCTATCAATCTATCAGTCTGTCAATCTGTCAATTTATCAACCTTTCAATCTATCAACCTATCAATATGTCAATCTATCAATCTATCAATCTTTCAATCTATCGATCTATCAATCTATCAATCTGTCAATCTGTCAATCAGTAAATCTATCAATTTCTCAATCTATCAAGTTTTCAATATATTTATCCATCAATCTATCATTCTGTCAATCTGTTAATTTATCAATCTTTCAATCTATCAACCTATCAATCTGTCAATCCTTCAATCTATCAATCTGTTAATATATCAATCAATCAATCTATCAATCTGTCAATCAAACAATCTATCAATCTTTCTATCTATCAACTCTTACAACTCACCAAAATGCTGATATCTCACGACACACGCACCAATGTCGCACACGCACCAATGTCGCATATAGCTTAAAACATTCAGGCAGACTTCACCTTTCAAACAAAAAAAACTGCATGCAAATCGGTTCAGCCAGTGCCGAGAAAGTTCAACACAAACACATTTCGCAACATTATTTTATATATATAGATATGAAGGTGGTTCGATTGTTTAATCCCCTATTCCACTAGCAGAACATTATTCTATGACAATTAATAATTTTGCCGAAGAAACCATATGTCAAATGTGAAATTTAATCTTGTGCTTTTGTAAGGTTTGCCATCCTATATTCGGATTAGTTTTATCGTTATTGTTGGTGAAAACGTCTCAAAAAGCAAAAAAACAATCACTTCTACACCTCTCAAAACTCAAGCCATTGTTGTGAGTCACTTCTACCGAAGTCACGTCACACTGCCGGCACTAAGAAGAAAATAGCAAAGTGTCATCAATAATGCGGAAACGAAGAAACGATAGCGATCGGGTGCAATGTGTCAACAAAGCTCGACGGTTGAAATATGAAGCTATCATATTCAAACAGTGGTCAGTGGGCCAAATGCAGAATTGGGTCACCAATTATTACTTAATAGTGCAGCAACATGGAAAGAGAACTGGGTCAGCGCGACAACAACAGCCAGCTGAAGAAATAGAACGATGCAGAGACGCAGAAGAGCACACTGGAAATGATCGACTCGAGGAAAGTGCATGCAAAGCACTTTCTGATTATAAAAGCTGATCATCGAGCAACGGAAAGGGACTTGCATTTTGGAATCGACAAGTACACTATCAGATCTCAACTTTGGCGCACCTACTTACGAGCCAGGACGACAAAGTGTGGATCTGCGTGTTAGCTAGGGATTAGGGCAGTAAGTAAGCTAGAATAGAAACTATTAAAAGGACTTTATTAAATAAACATTTCTTATAACCGAATAAAGTCAGTGTTTTTATTTGGGAAAGTACGGAGTCCTTATTGGCGCTTTACGCGAGGTCCTTCCCCCCAGCACGCACAACATTATGGCGCAGCCGGTTTTCGACTAAGGATAGTTGGGAACGAATTACGATCCGTGAAGTTTTAACTTAAATTGCAAGTGCCAGGTCAACTTTGCAAAATAATAAAATAAAATATTGTTTGGCCACAGTGGGTTAAAATTGATATTTATTGGGCATATTTGAGTCATTCACTGAAACCTACTGAACAGTGGTGAAACCTAATTCAGTGGGGCCTGGGCGTGAGTGAAACTTCCGAAAGGCACTTTAGTGAAAAATGGCAAAAATATTCCGAATTGTATCGATTCATTTGTTTGAACCTTTTTGTACTGTACTGCTATAACCTGTCGAACAGTGGTGAAACCTAATTCGTCAGGATCCGGGTGTGAGTGAAACTTCCGAAGGACACCTTAGCGGCACAAAGCAGGAAGGGGATAAAAGAAAAACCCTGAAAAAATTTTATAACAGAACAAGAATAACTGACTTTAAATAAAAAACAGCGGCAGAGGAAAGAATAATCATCAAGGGGCCGAAGGGAAGAAAGAACAATCGACAAAAACAGAATCGCAGTCAAAATGGTAAGTACACAAATAAACTACATACATATGTAATTTGCTATTTTGAGATTGTGCCCTTTACGACATCGATTTTTGCACGTAAAATTTTTTTTAACGGAGTTTTTTCCCGTCGATTAAATGGAAAAAGAGTTAGAAGCTTTAAAACAAAAACTAAAAGAGTCCGAAGAACACGCTAGCATTGCTCAAGCGGAAGGGTGGAGTTTAATACGAGAAATAAATCCAAATCGCGAGTTTTTGCTTTTGATCCAAAACGAACTAGCATTGGCCCATTGCACTCAATTGGAAGAAGCAATTTACTTAATCGAAAAGGCAAAGAATTCAGTAAGTTCAGCGAACGTCGTGACAAAGACGCGAATTAAAGATTTAGAAGAAACTGTTCAACACCTCACCTTGAATTGTCAGACATTGCGAAAAAGAATAGATCAAGAAACAATTCTCATTGAAGAGTCAGAGGAACAAAACCAGTCACTGCGAGAAGCTCTCAAAGAGGCAGTAGGAAACAGCGAATTATCAGACGCCATTGAACAAAATAAGGCAAAAGAAAAAGAAATCCAATACCTCAGAGTGGAAATAGGCAATCTTAAACGAGAATTACGAACAATTTGCGAAACGTCGCCAGTTCCAACAAGACGAGCAACAAGTAATTCGGCCCAACAAACTCATTTCGAGACAGAGAATCCAAGGTCAACACAGCAACAAGTACCGAAAATTAAAGTCACAATGGCAGCAAATATAAACGAAGCCATCAGAAGTGCGCATCTCCTTGTTCCATATTTTTCGGGAGCGAAAGGACCAGGACTTAGAGAGGAAGTACTCAAATTTATCGGAGGATGTGAAATTTTGAAAGCCACAATCGACGAAGAACATGTGCAAGGCGTAATAAGTACTATCAAGCAACGGCTAACAGGAGACGCATTCGAACGAATGAGCCCAAAGACTTTCCATAACTTAGATGAAATGTGTCATTTTGTGAAGAATACATATGCTTCAAGGAGAACTTTGGAAGATATAAGGCTGGATATAGATAATAGCTTTCAAAGAGAAGGAGAACGGGCTAGTCTTTTTGGAGCTCGAATGGAAACATATCTCAATGAAGCAGAAACAGTGATAAAAGAAAAATGGAATGGACCAGAGGCGAAATCTTCGTTATGGGAGTACCATGATTTGACGGCGAGACGATTTCTTACAGGTCTAAGAGACGAAAAGATAGCAAACAAATTAAATGGTACAAATATTAAGGAATTAATCGAGTCAGCGATAAAATTAGAGGAACTTCTAAGGATAAAAGCTCCAAACGCTACTTACACGTCTACAGTCAACACAAATGCATTAAATACGATACCTATGCAGACAGAACTATCATGCGCATTCTGCAAGGAAATGGGACATTTGTGGGACGTTTGCTATAGAAGAAGGAACACGCCATTATGCAGGCTTTGTGGTATTTATGGACATGAAGAAGGGCTAAACTGTCAGAAAAACACCAACATACCAAAAGCAGAAAGATACAAGCCACCGGAGACATTTATGGTCTGCACATATTGCTCACGGCGAGGACATACTGTCGAAAATTGTAGGAAAAAGCAAAGTAGCTTGTACTGCGAGCGTTGTCAGGTAAGAGGACACAGTACAAATAATTTTTGCTTTCAAGACAATGCACGTCAGACAGGAATGCAACAGGCACCACAACACACGACCAATACACAGCAAAATGCAGCGAGAAACGATAATGGCAACAACCGTAACAACAATCGTCCGGAGATTCAATGCTTTAATTGCCAAGGAGTGGGGCACATCTCTAGAAACTGTCCTCAGCAACAAAAGAATTCGGGAAACGCACGACGGCCCAGTCTTGGCCAACAGACTGGAACGCCCAATTAAGAAAAGAAAAGAGGCCATCCTCTGCCCCTTATATAAAACAAAAATCGAAAACGAATATAAGACGAAAAAACGGGGCAGATTCTACAAAGAATAAAAAGAATATCGAAGAACAAAGATGTACGGAGAAAAAAGAAATCGAAAATCAAATGGAATCAGAATTAAGAAAACTAATGGAGGTAGAGTTCGGCAACAATTTGGAGGAAAGTCGGAAAAAGGAATCAAAAAAGGCGAGGAAAAGAGTTTCGTTTGATAGCAATATACGGGTTCACGTTTATTCTGTGTGGAAAACGGAAAATATGGAGCCCTTTAAAATCAATCAACGCACTGAACAAAGAATTTTTACGGAGAGCTACTTTTGCGAATGGTTTTGGACACTAATTTCGTTGTTAATAAGATTATGGAAACAAGTATGCATAGTAAAATCAAAAGGAGGAGAAATGTTTATCAAAGAAGTTAATAAACTCATAATGTACACTTCATCGAATGCACCACAAGAGGATGCTTACATAGAAATACCCTGCGGACAGGCTATCAATGGGAAGGTCACCTTGTTGGTTGATTCAGGAGCTGATACGAGTTTGGTAAAGAGAGAGGCATTAAACAAAAATACACTTATAAACGATGATGAAAAGAAATTTTTAAGAGGAGCGTTCGGAGGCGATACGCGTACCATGGGATCAATAAATATTCAGCATGGACAAAATCCGGAACTACAATTTAAACTCCATGTGGTACCATACAATAGCACCCTGCCAGCAGATGGACTCCTTGGGCGAGACATGCTCTGGAATAGGACTATTATGGACACGATTAAGAAAAACTGACCTTTAAGATGAAAGGCAGTCAGACATCAACGCTACCCCTAACATCATTGAGGCAAGGGCCACGGATTTGTATAGCAGCGACTGTCACAATCCCACCCCGAGCGGTCAGAATAATCCCAATTGACACTGGGCTACTGACAGACGAGTTAGTGGTACATAAGATGGAAATATTGCCAAAGGTGTATATAGGTGAGACACTAACGAAACCAAGAAATGGAATCGGATATATTTCAGTATTAAACGCCTCAGAAGAAAAAGCGAAATTAGAAAAAGGAAAGAGCTTAGAATTTTGCCTCTTCGAAAACTATCAAACACAAGAGTATTCTACGATAAACGTATGCGAAGGTAGTCAGCTGGATGAAAGATTAAATACTATAATGAACACTTTGCGTTTAGATGACACCCTGAATGAGGAAGAGAGACACTCCCTTCTTGCAATATGCAGGGACTATGCGGATGTGTTCCATATAAAAGGGGACGCACTTAGCCACACAAATGTGCTCAAGCACGAAATACAGACGGAAATCGGGAAAGCACCAGTAAACATCCGACAATATCGCCTTCCCGAGGCTCATAAAACAGAGATAAACAAACAAGTCAAAGAATTGTTGGAGCAAGGAATCATAGCACCGAGCAAATCTCCGTGGAACGCTCCAATCATTTTGGTACCGAAAAAGGCAGGTGCAGATGGTACAAAGAAATGGCGATTAGTAGTAGATTTTCGGCAATTGAATGAGCAGACAATAAAACAAGTATTTCCAATACCACGAATCGATGAAATCCTCGATCAGCTGGGCTGCAGCAGATATTTTACGACTTTGGATTTGGCAAGCGGATATCACCAAGTACTTCTGGACGACTATGACAAGGAAAAAACTGCTTTTAGCACAGGAACGGGACACTATGAATTCATACGAATGCCATTCGGACTCACTGGAGCCCCAGCAACATTCCAGAGAATAATGAATAGTGTCTTGACTGGCCTACAAGGAGTCGACTGTTTTGTATATTTGGACGATATTGTCATCTACGGAAGAAATTTGACCGAACATGAAATGCGCTTGAGAAGAGTGTTGCAGGCATTAAGAGAAAATCAGCTTAAAATACAAACAGAGAAATGCCAATTTTTGCGAAGAGAAGTAGTTTATTTGGGGCATACGTGTTCAGAACAGGGCTTTCTGCCGGACCCAGGGAAAGTAGAATGCGTAAAAAATTTCCCAATTCCCAAGAATAAAAAGGGATTGCAAGCATTTTTGGGATTAGCAAACTACTATAGGAAATTTATTCCCAATGCCGCAGAATTACTACTTCCACTAACAGCTTTACTAAAAAAGGATGTTGAATTCGTTTGGACAAATGACTGCCAGAAGTCTGTGGAAGCCCTGAAAGAAGCAATAATAAACCCACCACTTTTGAAATATGCGGATTTTTCGAAACCATTCATACTAACGACGGATGCAAGCAACGATGCATTGGGGGCAGTCCTCTCGCAAGGTACTCCTGGAGAAGACCATCCCATTGCGTTCGCTAGTCGCGCGTTATCCGATACTGAAAAACGATATTCGACTATCGAAAAAGAATTTCTCGCAATTGTCTGGTCGACAAAGAATTTCAGATGTTATCTTTTAGGACGACCGTTCACCGTTTTTACAGATCATAAACCGCTAAAAGGTATTGCTAATTTGAAGGACCAAACATCACGACTGGCCCGATTCCGCCATAAACTGTCCGAATATGATTTTGAAATTTGCAACAAGTCCAGACGCACTAAAGATCACCTGAAGATTGATAACTGCATACAACAAATTCGAAAAATACAACAAAGTTTTAACAACTCTGGCGCAATCCCAAACATCGTTGGCATTACCATCATGACCTATGAAGCACTATGCGACCTATGATCACTGCTCTTCCAATTCAATTATCGAGGGCCAACCTATGCTGCCTGCTGATATGTTCCGCAGCAAACCCTTGCGAAGCATAACACAATTGACGAAATACGAACCCGTCACTATGCTCGTGACTTTTCAGAAAAGGGGAGGGATGTTGTGAGTCACTTCTACCGAAGTCACGTCACACTGCCGGCACTAAGAAGAAAAATAGCAAAGTGTCATCAATAATGCGGAAACGAAGAAACGATAGCGATCGGGTGCAATGTGTCAACAAAGCTCGACGGTTGAAATATGAAGCTATCATATTCAAACAGTGGTCAGTGGGCCAAATGCAGAATTGGGTCACCAATTATTACTTAATAGTGCAGCAACATGGAAAGAGAACTGGGTCAGCGCGACAACAACAGCCAGCTGAAGAAATAGAACGATGCAGAGACGCAGAAGAGCACACTGGAAATGATCGACTCGAGGAAAGTGCATGCAAAGCACTTTCTGATTATAAAAGCTGATCATCGAGCAACGGAAAGGGACTTGCATTTTGGAATCGACAAGTACACTATCAGATCTCAACTTTGGCGCACCTACTTACGAGCCAGGACGACAAAGTGTGGATCTGCGTGTTAGCTAGGGATTAGGGCAGTAAGTAAGCTAGAATAGAAACTATTAAAAGGACTTTATTAAATAAACATTTCTTATAACCGAATAAAGTCAGTGTTTTTATTTGGGAAAGTACGGAGTCCTTATTGGCGCTTTACGCGAGGTCCTTCCCCCCAGCACGCACAACACCATGGAAAAATTTTTAATTTTTTTTTACTAACACCGGAACACAAAAAAAGTCCTGTTACAGAGGAGTGATATACCGTACTCTGTGTTTTTTGGGGTGCTGATCACGAGTTCGGGGTCAAATTTTCTCCATCACTTTCAGTTTTTGCTCCAGCGCATCAAAGCCTTCAAAAGGTTAATATTCTAGAGCCATAAAATAAAAAATTAAATATCCCAACTTACATTTTTGGTGTCATGAAGAAGAATTTGAAGTCGACAATAAGCTAAGATCCTTAATTTTCCCTCAACGCTCCTCCAAATCCCTTAGCAAACCCGTCTAAAAAGATGAAATTTCTCCAATATGTAAGAAATCAAAATGCGTGCCGCGGAATACGTTTCCGGGTACGCTGAGCAAGAATATGCAGTGGAAATTACTCTACGGCCCTTAATATTCCCTCAAAACCTCTGATTGGCCACCCCCAGTAGGGTGGAATTGCTATAATGGACCCTTCTGGCATGTGGACTTTTTCGAAATATTTCAATGAAACTTAGGAAAACTCGTTCTCATTACTTCTAAATCGTGACATAGACAAAATTATTTTGGGTTTGGTGAAGTGAAAAAATCGGAGTAGATTTCAGGTATAGGGTAGTGGCGGAGTAGATTTCAAAAATTTTTTTTTAATGGAGTAAATCTACTCCGATCGGAGTATAGTCCGAACCCTGGTGCTGTTGTTGTTTTTCCTTTCTCTAAGTCCGATTTGTGCTCAGCTATTCTTGTTTTTAGAGCGCGCTTCGTCGTGCCTATGTAGCTGTTGTTGCAATTCGCGCCTGGTATTTTGTTATCGACGTTTGTTTGGTCATAAAGTGGTATTCTGTCTTTTGTTTTTGTGAACAATTTCTTTAAAGCTTCTGTTGGGCGATGTGCAAATTTTATGTTCTCCTACTTGATTAGGGATTTAAGATGATGGTTTTCTGTCAATTTCGGCGTGTATTGAACTCCAAAATATAATGTTTTCTGTGGCTCGTTTTGATCGATGTCTTCTTTTTCTTTACTATTGTTGTTGTTGTTAGTATGGGATGTGTTTGTTGTAATTTCATGTTTGTGGATGAGGTCGTTGACTAGGTGATGTGGGTAGCAATTTTTGTGAAGAATGCTGTGTATTTTGTTTTTGTTTTTTTCCATAAATTCTTCGTCTGATATTTTGAAAATTTTGTATATTAGATTGCTGATTGTGTTTATTTTTTGTGTCTTTATGTGCGCCGAGTTGAAATTGATAATTCTTTCGGAAGAAATTGACTTAGAATACCAGTTAAAACTTAGTTTTTCTTCATTTCTATGGATCCTCATGTCTAGAAAAGGAATCTTTTTGTCTTTTTCTATTTCGCAGGTGAACTTTAGTTTTGGGTGATATTCGTTTTAAAATTTTTTCATTGTTGACGATTGCAATCATATCGTCCACGTACTTGTGTATTATTTTAATATTTGTGTTTGTTTGGTTTAGCCGTTCTTTAGTGTAATCTAGGAGGTCATCTAAAACTATATCTGAAATTGTTGGGGAAAGGGGGGGTGCCCATCGGCATGCCAAAGTTGTAGTGATATAGTTGGTCATTAAATTTGAAATAGTTATTTTAAATTAGGCAAAACTCTAATATTTTTTTGAAAAGTGGTTTTGGTATAGTAGTGAACATTTTTAATTTTTTCCATTGTTTCATTATGATACGAATTTGCGGATATATAATATTAGTGAAAAGGGAAACTACGTCGTATGATATGAGGATTTCATTTTGAGTTATTTTTTCAATTTTTAGTTTTGATTTCAGTTCAATAATATTTTTTTTTTGTTATACTCTAACGAAATTATGTTTTTAAGGATGGTTCCGATGTATTTAGCCAGAAAATAGCACGGAACATTAGTGGAGGCGAAATGGGTCGAAGTGGGCAACCTTTTTTATGATTTTTCAGTAGACCGTAGACCGCTGGGGTGGTTGTGCAGCTGAGCTGTATATTTTATTTTTTTGTTGTATGTTTATGTGTTTTTGTTTGAAAATTTCTGCGACTAATTGGTTGTTCAGTCTTCTAAGTTTTTCTGTCGGCAATATTGATCTATTTAAGCGGAGCTTCGATCTACGGAGGAGGACTGGCAGTTTGGAATCGAAAGTCCAATGAGATCTCAACTTTGTCGCACCTACTTACGAGCCAGGACGACAAAGTGTGGATCTCAGTGTTAGCTAGGGAATTAGGGCAGTAAAGTAAGCTAGAGTAGAACCTGTAAACATCATTAAAAGACTTTAATAAAGAAACACCTATGGAAAAGGAGTAAAGAGTGTTTTATTCAACGGAATCCTTTGTTGGCGCTTTACTAGAGGTCCTTCTCCCCAGCAGACACGCAACATTTTATGGCGCAGCCGGTTTTCGACTAAGCATAGTCGGGTACGAATCACGATCCTTTCACAACAGTACGGCGTTCAAACTAACAAATCATAACAAACAAAAAAAAAATTTTTTGGCCACAGTGGGGTAAGATTGATATCTATTGGGTATATTTGAGTTACTTATTGGAACCTACTGAACAGTGGTGAAACCTAATTCAGTGGGGCCTGGGCGTGAGTGAAACTTCCGAAAGGCACTTTAATGAGAAACGATATAAGTATACCGAATTGTATCAATTATTTTGTTTTAACCCTTTTTGTACTGCACTGCTATAACCTGTCGAACAGTGGTGAAACCTAATTCGTCAGGGTCCGGGTGTGAGTGAAACTTCCGAAGGACACTTTAGCAGCACAAACGCAATAAGGCATAGCAGAGTACCTTTAATAAAAATTTTTATAAAAAAAAAAAAAAAATAAAATATATATATTTATATATATATTATGTATACAATAAAAATTAAACAAGCGACGCAAGTAAAAGCCGACAGCATCAAAGGACAAGAAATTAAAATCAGTTCAAAAGACGCATATAGTATGGTGAGTACACAAATATTTATATTACTATTTTAAAAATTGTGCCCCTTGCAACAGTAAATACACGACGCCACTGAACATTTTCATTTTTGACCTTGTTTTATACGGAAGATTTTTTTTTATTTTTAAAACGGAGTCATCCGTCAAATAAAGTAATTTATGGAAAAAGAGTGCGAAGCCTTGCGACAACAACTAAAAGAATCTGAAGAACACGCTAGCATCCTTCAAGCAGAAGCGTGGGAATTGATAAGAGAAGTCAACCCAAACAAAGAATTTTTATTATTAATTTCAAATCAAGTTGCACTAGCTCGGTTTAATCAATTGGAAGAAGCAGTTTTTCTGATAGAAAAAGCGAAAAATTCGGTAACCGTATCAAACGAAGTCGCCAAGGAGAAAATACAACAATTGGAAGAGACAGTTGGCCATTTAAAAAAGAACTGCAAAGATTTGAGGGATCGAATCGATAAAGAGACCTTGCTGATAGAAGAATCAGAAGAGCAAAACGAATCTCTAAGAGAAGCTCTGCAGACAGCAGTGGGAAAGGACATATCGGAGTCCATAGAAAAGGACAAAGCTACTCTCAAAGAAAAGGAGAAAGAAATTCAATTTCTGAAAGTAGAAATTGGAAACCTAAAGAGAGAATTAAGAATAGTTTGCAGTACATCTCCACTTCCCGCAAGACGTACATCAGAAAATTCCACGACAACGCCAATCAACGAATCAACTTTAAAAACACCAACACAAGTACAAATACCCAAAATTCAAGTAACAATGGCAAATTCACAGAATGTTGCAGAAATTGTCAAAAATGTCCAACGTTTCGTACCATCTTTTTCCGGAGCAAGAGGACCTGAGTTTAAGGCGGACGTAATAAAATTTGTCGAGGGCATAGAATTGCTCAATTGTATGATTGCGCCCGAGGACATGCAGAAAGCCATTACATGTATAAGGCAGCGACTGTCCGGGGCTGCGTTCAACACAATTGGCACCAGAAAATTCGAGACTCTAAATGAACTCCGCGACTTTGTGCAACGAACATACGCAACAGTAAGAACGTTGGAAGATATTAGAGCGGATATTATAAACGGACATCAACAAACAGGTGAGTCCGCGTCGCTGTTCGGAGGTCGAATAGAAACTAACCTAAAAGAGGCTGAAGAAATGATCACAAAAAAATGGACTACGGAAGAATCAAGAGCGGCGCTATGGGAATACCAAGACCTGGCAAAAAGGCATTTCATTACGGGATTAAAGGATCATTCCCTAAAACAATCACTGATAAACATGACAGACCCCAGTTTGCGGGATCTCATAAATGCGGCAGAAAATTCCGAAAACATTTTGAAATCTGACAAATTAAACATAAATACTATTAATTCGGCACTACCAACAGAACTGATATGCTCATTCTGTCAACAGCAAGGACACACACGAGATGTATGTGTAAAGAGAAGGAATACACCCTATTGCAAGCTGTGTGGAACGTATGGACACGAAGAAAGTCCTAGCTGCATGAAAAACAAACAGCCAATAATGGAGGCCAGTAAGGCATCTAGGCCAACTTGCACACACTGCGGGAAAATAGGACATATAGCTGATGATTGTTGGAGCAAGTTAAGCAGCCTATTCTGCGATAAATGTCAAATTAAAGGTCATCGCACCAATAAATTTTGCGGAAAAGGGGCAACACAGCAAAACCCACAACAAAGGCCAGCACAAAATAACCGTCGAGGGTCGAATAACAACAACCAAGTACAGTGTTTCCTTTGCAAAGGATTCGGGCATATAGCCAGAAACTGCCCTCAACAAGATCAGCAGAACGCGGGAAACTCCCAGCGGCCCAGTCTTGGCCAATAGACTGGGATGCCAAAACAAAAGTAAAAGAGCGGCCAAAACCTGATCCGGGTCAAAATCAAGAACAAGGAGCAGGTCATCATAACAATAAGGAAACCACGATTTCGGAATATAATAAAAATACGCCGAAAGAGGTTCCCTTGGACAGCCTAGGAAATGGAACTTTAACCACTAAGAGATGGGGAAAGTCCAAAAGAGAAATACCACGGAATGAGATAAAAAACAAAATAAGAGAGCGAAAAATACCAACGAATAACGTCAAAAACGAAATAAGCGGAAAGATGGAAATACACTTTAATGGTGAGACCGACGAAAAGAAAATTTTAAAAGAAAATAAAAAGAAGAGAGTATCTTTTAAAAACACTGTTACATACAGTATTCACCTACCCCGTATGCGAGATGGAAGCGGCCAAAATAAAGAATATGTTTAAAATAGGGCAAGAAAACAAAAGACTCATAAAAAGTTTGTATACCAATGTCCTCCAAAGCGCGAAAAAACTGTTTGCACATAACGGCCCACAAAGAGATGAAGGCGTTGAATTATCCTGTGAACAGGCTATCAACGACAGTATCAGAACGGTGGACTCACAATGCGATAGAAACACGCCACGATTTTCAAATTGCACTGCCATAACGGAGACTCAAGAGGATGATGCCTACATCGAAATACCCTGCAATCAGGCTATCAATGGCAGCATCACCCTATTGGTCGACTCAGGATCAGATGCAAGTTTAGTGAAAAGAGAAGTCTTAAAAGAAGACGTACCAATAAAAAAGGAGGACACGAAATGCTTAAGAGGAGCTTTTGGAGGAGATTCCAGTACTATTGGATCAGTGATGATTAAACATAATGCGATCCCAGCATTAAATATGGAAATGCACGTAGTGCCACGTAATAGCAGTTTGCCAGTAGATGGTCTCCTGGGAAGAGACATGCTCTGGAACAGAACTATCTTGGACACTATTGAGAAACAGTTGACCTTCAAGGAAGGAGGCAACCTAGTGGCCAGAGTGCCATTAAAATGTGCGAGGAAAAGGATTTTTATAGCAGAAACCATAACAATCCCCCCCAGAGCAGCGGGAATAGCACGAGTAAACACAGGACTACTCACGGAAGAAGTAGTCGTGCATAAGACAACAATTGCTACACAGGTATACCTAGGAGAGAGTCTATCTAGACCAAAGAATGGGATTGGATTCGTGACAGTATTAAACGCCTCCGAAAAAGTTGCGGAAATAAAAGGAGGCACGGAATTAAAATACTCGCTATTGAAGGAGTATAGAACAGTAACCACGTTAGAAGTCAACGTAGTTGAGAGCGATGAAACCGATGAGAGGACAAATCTGTTATTAAATTCCTTGAAATTGGAAGAAAATTTGAACGACGAAGAAAGACAGTCCATAGCGAATATATGCAAGGACTATGCGGATGTTTTCCACCTAAAGGGTGACCAATTGAGTTACACCATTGTGCTCAACCACGAAATACCTACAGAGGTCGGGAAAGCACCCATAAATATTCGGCAATATCGCCTTCCGGAGGCCCACAAGGCGGAGATAAATAAACAGGTGGGAGAGATGTTGGACCAAGGAATAATTGCTCCAAGCAAATCACCTTGGAACGCACCAATCATTCTAGTGCCGAAAAAGGCAGGTACAGACGGGAAAAAGAAATGGCGATTGGTGGTCGATTTTCGGCAGCTGAATGACGTAACCGTCAAGCAGGTATTTCCTATACCCCGCATTGATGAGATTCTCGACCAACTCGGTTGCAGCCGGTATTTCACAACGCTAGACCTGGCAAGCGGATACCATCAAGTGCTTGTAAACGAGAAAGACAGAGAAAAAACAGCATTCAGTACTGGAATAGGACATTACGAATTCGTAAGAATGCCATTCGGACTCTCCGGAGCTCCGGCAACCTTTCAACGGATTATGAATAATGTTCTGACCGGCTTGCAAGGCGTCGATTGTTTTGTTTATTTGGACGACATAGTAATTTACGGAAGTAACCTTAAACAACACGAAATAAGGCTACGTAAAGTACTACAAGCCCTAAGAAGCAGCCAATTGAAAATACAAACGGAAAAATGTCAATTCTTAAGAAAGGAAGTTGTCTATTTGGGTCACAAGTGTTCCGACCAAGGCGTGCGGCCGGACCCAAGTAAGGTCGAATGTGTAAAAATTTTCCCGATACCAAAAAATAAGAAAGAATTGCAAGCATTCCTTGGACTGGCAAACTACTACAGAAAATTCATTCCGAATGCAGCAGCGCTTCTTCTACCCTTGACATCACTGCTAAGAAAAGATGCCGAGTTCGTTTGGACGGAGGCATGCCAAATGGCAGTAATAGCCATTAAAGCTGCAATAACTAGTCCACCACTGTTAAAGTATGCAGATTTCACAAAGCCATTCATGTTAACAACGGACGCGAGCAACGAAGCACTCGGTGCAGTCCTTTCGCAAGGAGAACCAGGAGAAGATCAACCGATCGCGTTCGCAAGCCGAGCATTAAGCGCAACTGAGAAACGATACTCAACAATCGAAAAGGAATTCCTTGCCATTGTGTGGGCGACAAAAAATTTCCGTTGCTACCTCTTAGGCCGCCCCTTTACGGTTTACACAGACCACAAACCTCTAAAAGGCATAGCAAATCTAAAGGATCAAACATCCCGATTGGCGAGGTTCCGCCATAAGCTCTCGGAATTTGATTTCGAAATCTGTTACAAGGCTGGAAAATATAATTTAAACGCAGACGCATTGAGCCGATTACCATATGAAAATAATCTTGTGTGAGTGGTAACAAGAGCACAAACACAGTCAAAAATAGAGCAGAGCGATGAAAACACGGAGACAAAGAAAAGCAGAGATGATGCGGAAGATACAAACCCCACAGATCACCCAGAGACAGAGGATTTAGCAGAATTTTTAACACAGAGAAAGGACATCGAAAAGGTGCTTAAAAATTTTCACGATGGGCCATTAGGAGGTCACAAGGGAGCTATAAAAACATATTTTCGCATTCGACGGCAGTACAAGTGGAACGGCATGCATAGAGAGATTCGGGATTATATAAAAAACTGCGAGAAATGCCAGCGGAATAAATGCTCAAAAGTAGAAAGAATGCCCATGGTACTCACAGATATAGCTCATGGCCCCTTCTACAAAGTTTATATGGATATGGTTGGCCCCCTACCGGAAAACATCGAGAGGAAACAAATACATTTTAACATTTATAGACGATTTTTCAAAATTTTTCATCTGCACAGCTATTCCGGATGCAGAGGCGGCAACAGTGGCAAAAGCTTTATTCAACGAGATAATATCAAAATTCCAGATACCAAAGGTTTTAATCACGGATAATGGCACAAACTTTACATCGAAATTATTTAAGGAAGTTTGCAAAATTCTTGGAATCAAGAAATCCCAATCTTCACCATACCACCCCCAAGCCAATGGTGCTCTTGAAAGGAGTCACCGACCTCTTGCGGAATTTCTCCGAAATTTCGTCAATGAGGATGGCACAAATTGGGATGAATGGCTGCACCACGCTATGCACGTGCATAACAACACAGTACATTCATCCACAAAACAAACACCTTTCAAAATTATTTTTGGGTTTGAATCCGACATTCCAATTAACCTAAAAAGAAGACCTGAGCCACTGTACAACACCGACGATTTCTCGAAAATATTAAAATATCAAATCCAGCGCACCCATCAATTAGTACGAGAGAATCAAAAAATAGCCAAAGAAAAATCCAAGCGATACTACGATAAGGGCTCGAAAGTCAGAGAATTTCAGACGGGAGACAAAGTGTGGCTAAAGAACCAAAACCGAAAAAATAAATTCTCACCCATTTGGGAAGGCCCTTATTCGATTGTATCAATTCCAACGCCGGTGAATGTAAAATTGAAAATCAAAGGAAAAGAAAAAACATTCCACAAAAACTTAATAAAGCGCCATCATCAAAAAGAACAAAAAACAAAACAATAACCCGTGCCTTACGGCGCCAAATAAAAAAAAAGAACACACGAACTTAATACATACCAAGACCGACAAACACTCTCAGGGGCACATTAACTTATACGAATTTTTTTACTATTTTTCAAGAGCAGATTTTAAACAAACAACGCGATCTTAAGCAAGAAATTATCTTGTTCCAACTTGTTCCAAAAATGAAGGAAGGGGAATAGCGTTGCAAGGGTAATATAAAAGGTAAGATTCAAAAGACAAATTCAATAATCAAAACTAAATTTTTCAAGCAAATGTGCACATACTTTTTGAAGAAGCATAAAGGCAACACCAAGTAATTTGAAAAGTATATGCACATATTCACACATCGAAAAAGTATTTGCATGAAGATCCATTACATGCATGCACATGCTTACATATTACGACATAAGTAAATCATAAATTTCTGAACTTATGTCACGCGATTTACAAACCAAAGCAATTGCACACAGAACTGCGCATACCGTTCGTGAAATTTGAGTAATCTTGCAAGTGTCGAAATTGCACTCAAAAATATACATCATACATACATACATACATACATACATGGTTCATTCACAAAAATCTTTTTTGCCAGTTTTCCAAATTAATACCAAAAGGTCTATTAAAAAAAAAAAAAAAAGAACCATAAGATTGTCAGCATTTTCATCAATTCCAACTTATCAAAACGAAAAAAGAGGCCATATAGATGCATCATTTTCACATATGTCTGTTTCAAAAAGAACAATTCTCCCATTAAGAGGGGGAAGGGGTTAATTAAAATAACCAAAGCTTAAAAGGCTTAAAATCACTTTGATTTTTGAACAACCTAAAAGAGATGAAATGCGAGATGTAATTTTCCTAAGGCACATGCAGAGTATATGTTAAAGAACGGAAGATGGCCTTAAGGCAAAGAAGCATGTGGTTACACATTTACATGCATCCACATGATTCAAAGTATAAAAAAAAAAAATATATCTGAAAATATTTTAACTGCTAAACAGAAATTGAACTTTGGAATTTAAAGCACACGAGTGCCATACATTTGCATAACAAAATCAATGTCATCCTCAAAATTTTCGAGACACATACTTACATATGTTTATAATCCAAAATCATTTTATTTGAAAATTTCGATCATCCTGAATATAGGCAATAAGCAATTAATTGTTAAAAATAAAAAGTATAAAAAAAAAAGTATAAAAAAAATGAGTTTTCGAAAAAAAAAGCCATTTGAAAATTTTTAACAGTTTAAATATATTAAATATGTAATTGATCGTATTTGAGATGAATTTAAAAAAAAAAAAGTTAAAAGAGAGAAACTAAAATAATTTTCACTCTCAAAAATGTCGAGCCATATACTAAGAAATTGATTGTTCTTCAGATCAATTTTTAAAAAGAAAAATGAAAAAAGTTTTTAATGAAGTACTAAGACTTTAAGAAAAAAAAAAAATATATATATATATATATATAATAGCAAAGTTTTCGATCCAATGAAAAAAAAAAGAAGAAAAACTAATATAAGTATATCACGGTTTGAAAGAAAATATGAATTAAAATTCATAAAATATTGAATACCTATTAATTCGAAAAAAAAAAAAATAAAACATACATATGAGAATATTGTCAATGTTTGAAAACAAAATGAGCAAATATAACAATAGTTTTAAGGTAGAAAGTACAATTCTAAATCTTCTTCAAAACACTGAGATCCCACACCGGAACAGCAACAATCAAGACAAAACACATCATAGAAGCAGCGACATCAATTTTCATCACGCACCGGCACAACTATCAAGAAGATCGGGATGATTAGAAATCATCACACCCACCCAAGCAAGCAACCTACCAGAGCATTACCAGTGACATCGGCGAGCCCATAACCACTATCAGCAGACTCATGGCAGGCTGACCCGAGTCTCAGATTTCAACCTGGTAGCCGCAACGTTTTTATGAACAGTCACGATGCTCGTGACTTGCCGAGGAGGGGAGGGATGTTGTGAGTCGAAAAGCGTCACGTCACACTCCAACGTCACGCTATCAGCTCTAAGCGGTAAAAGTGACAAAACATATAAAAACAATCAAAACACAGCAAATGAGTTCGACGACACAGCACCGAGCTCGAAATCCGACACCCTTCAGCAAGAACAACAACAACATTAGAACTCAACTACTGAAAACAATTACGTAAAGAAGCATACCGATCGCCGGTACCTAAACTTGGCACAACGCCGACTGGAGGAAAGGGCAAGCGGGGGAAAAGACGAAAGACCACGAGCATGCAAGTCAGCAATAAGCAACGGCATAAGCGGTTCAACGTCTTCAAAGGCAGTCCTACATCAACAATAGAAACGCAGCAATAAAGCTATTGGTAACAACAACAAAAGGCGATCGAGAAGGGCAATCAACGCAACAGAACAACAAGAGCCAGGTGCAACAACAACAAGTGCAACGTAGGCACACCGGCAGGGGAAGTTCGAAGTCATACTTATGAAATCAATCAATATCCAATATTGCTAGATCGGCAATATTGATCTATAATATTTAAGCGGAGCTTCGATCTACGGAGGAGGACTTGCAGTTTGGAATCGAAAGTCTAATCAGATCTCAACTTTGGCGCACCTACTTACGAGCCAGGACGACAAAGTGTGGATCTCAGTGTTAGCTAGGGAATTAGGGCAGTAAAGTAAGCTAGAGTAGAACCTGTAAACATAATTAAAAGACTTTAATAAAGAAACACCTATGGAAAAGGAGTAAAGAGTGTTTTATTCAACGGAATCCTTTGTTGGCGCTTTACTAGAGGTCCTTCTCCCCAGCAGACACGCAACACTGCGCTTAGAGGAACCGACAAATAAGCGCCATTCATTTGGGTCATATCTTTTCACTCCCATTGAATTTAGTAAGCCAGAAATGTCTGCACAATAAACAAAATACTCATCTTCAGAAAAAAATGAAAGCCATTCCGTCTCTCTTTTACGATAGTATGAAACCCTTGTTTCTTGAGTTAAAAGTTTTTTTCGTTCATTCGAGAAGATAGAACCTCCGATGCTTTTTTCGAAAGGCCAAGGTCTCTGACTAATGCGCTGAGTTCTTGCTGATTAAAGGGCTGGGGATTAGAAGAAACATGTGGATTGAAATCATTTCCACTCTCATCACTTGAAGAGTTTGTTTCTTTCAAGTTCTGATCCTTTTGTGTAGATAAAAATTTTTGTGGTGCTGAAGGATCATCGGAGTACAGGACCGGTCGGTAACAGATAGCAAATAAGGGTAAAACCATTTATACCGGTTTCTTTGTTAATCCCAATTATATCAACCACGCAAAAATAGCAGTCGTCCTCATGATTTAAAGGCTCCCGCCAGATCATTGGTGTTTGATACTTGAAATGGGGTCTTATCTTCTTCGACCACAATCTCAAAGACTCGACGCACGTTTTACATACCGTTTTAGGCATCCAGTAGTTCTCGCGGATGTCCAAAGGAATTTTAAAGCAATCGAAGTCCACCCGTTTTACGAATTCCGATACACCCAGTCTATAATCTTTGAATGTGTATTCACCACATATGTTACAAAAATTATTGCGATCGTTTTTACACACATTTCGCGTAGCGGATATTTTAAAAATATTTTTTTTTCTTCTTAATAAACATCTCGAGTGTATGAACTTTTTTTTCAGCAGCTTCTTCTTTAAAACTAAAGCTACTAAGATTGCTTTGAATTTTTTTGGGACACCCGATGAACCGTCAGCACCATAAGCATATCTGTACACATAATGAAGTACAAATTGTAGTAGATTAATGGTACAACCTCTATCCTACCTACCTTAAGTTATCAACTATACTTACCTTATTAAAATTGTTATTAATTATACTTACTTACCTTAGTCATACCTTACTTTAGTGATATACTTTACTTTAGTATTATTTAGTATCACCACTGTAATTACACTATGGCAACCCGCGCGGAGAAAAAAAAAGAAAGGAAATAAAAGAGATTCATTCGATGTTCTACGGTGAAAGAGTGCGGTTCATTTAATTAATCCTCAATTTTAAACTTATGCAGAAATACTTAAGCCTCGTGCTAAAAATTGAATTAATATTCGTCCTTTTTGGGGTCGTTTGAAGGCATTATTATATCCTAAAACGCATAATAAATACAATTGTTATAGTCAAACCCCGAAGCTCCGCCAATCCTAGGTTTGCCTAGTCAAACCTGAGGTTTTAGTCTGCAAAGCTAGTTTCTAAAACAATTGATTTCGTTTGAAGCAAATACGTTGCATATGTTTTCCCGCCTTCAAAATATACCCAAGTGGAATTTACCTCATTCATGAAAATATAATATATATAATACAGGGATCGGCAGAAAAAAAATTTTAAATTTTGATTTTCAGATTATAGTACATTCAGAGATTTTTCATTTTATGATTATGGATTAATGAAAATTTAAAAATTTCAAATTTAACATTTTCGATTTGTGTGATATTGTTAAATTCAAATTCTGAAAATATGAATTGACATATAGTCAATAATAATAAAATTTAAAATTTGGACTACTAAAAAAACCCAAAATTTAAATGTGAGAGTTATTGAATATTGGACAATCAAAAATTTTTATTTCGAAATTTCGGAATATTCAGGCACTCAAAAATCAGATCTTTGAAATTTTGGATTATTTGAAAAATCAGCAATCATTTTTTTAAAATTTTTGATTGTTTTAATAATCAAGAATTTCAGATCAAAAATTCGTGGAATAAATTTATATATAGCATTTCTGGTTTCAAATTAACATGCTTATGACAAATAACAAAACCAAATGCGACCAAGTCAACCAATAATTATTTTGAAAACAGTCAAATTGGAATTGATAGTTATGTTGCTATTAACCCTTTCATGTCCACTGTTGCCTAGATGCAGAAATAAGTTCAAGAAGAATTAAAAGTCAATCGTTATTACTTCTGCCGTTTATTAAAAATTGCAAGTGCAGGAGTGAACCTAGATGAAGACAGACTAATACTCGTAGTAGAATTTGATTATTAATGAAATTTGCTTTATTTCCTATTAACTTTTTTCTGTGAAGAATTGCATTTTCTTAATACTCGTATTTCAAAGTTTTCATCAAGTCTTTTTCAACTGACGGATGCTTCGTTCAGATCAGGAATGAAAAATGTACCATCAAGATAAGCTCGGCGATTGCATTCATTTAGTATTTCGTCTTTCATGTTACTTCTTGAACTCCCACAAGCTTCAGATGACTCAGACTCAAAAATACCATCTTCAAGGTGAACCAAAGATTCATCCGAATCTTGGTAGTCGAAAAGATCTATATCAATAAGATCTACCTCATGGGAAGGATCGTTTGAACTATTTTTAATTTCGGATGAACCTCCAGCTGCTAAATTCATTTCGTTGGACATTTCAGAAACGCCTTTTCGAAATTTTCATAAATATGAAATGCTATATTTATAAATTTATTCCACGAATTTTTGATCTGAAATTCTTGATTATTAAAACAATCAAAAATTTTAAAAAAATGATTGCTGATTTTTCAAATAATCCAAAATTTCAAAGATTTGATTTTTGAGTGCCTGAATATTCCAAAATTTCGAAATAAGAATTTTTGATTGTCCAATATTCAATAACTCTCACATTTAAATTTTGGGTTTTTTAGTAGTCCAAATTTTAAATTTTATTATTATTGACTATATGTCAATTCATATTTTCAGAATTTGAATTTAACAATATCACACAATTCGAAAATGTTAAATTTGAAATTTTTAAATTTTCATTAATCCATAATTATATGTAAAAAGAAATGGAAGTATTCATATATTCGGCAATAATTCATAAAAATAATGCTGAAAATAGGATTATTGCCGATCCCTGATATAATATTCATCACGGAATTTTTTGTGAAATCTTTATTCACACATATGATGATTGGTGTCTTTCCAATGAATTTATAAGCATAAATATATACGAGATCAAACAAATTTACATTGAATAGGAGATGTTTACTTCATTTCTCTCTCAACGATCTCTGCAACTATTGGAATTTAACCTCGTTGGAGATTGCAAATCGTTGCGTCTAACCAATCCGTCACGGAGTGCTTTGTCGCAACGAATATTTATTTCGATTTTTTTAAATAAAAAGCAATAATAAGATTTATTTTTATATTTCATTTTGTATTTTAAAACTAAAAGTCATAATTATTACGGTCCCTGATTGAAGCATTAAGCATTAAAACTAAAAAATATGATGTTATTATACCTATCTAATAAGCTAACACATTTTCATACCGAATTTAGGTTTGACTGGGCAAACCCCGAATTCATAGAATTGAGTTTCGGCATTTGACTGGCCAAATTAGTCTATCTCAGGATTGACCAAAATTCGTTAGTCAAAGGTTTGACTAGGCAAACCTAGGATTGGCGGAGCTTCTGGGTTTGGCTATAAAATAGTGACTAAATCTAGTGCGATAGCAGTAAAGGCGGTAAAGCCAAGGAATCGAGAACATTTTTAACCGAAATTTATTTTTCCCAGACCCAATATTTTGAATCAATCTAGTCATGTTTGTTTTTGAAACAAAAAAACAAGTGAGTTTTTATATTCAAACTTATCTTATGTTAAGTATACGAATCTCGGAATTGAGTTGTTTTATAAAACCGCTAATATTTTCGCAAAGGTTGAGATGACGATAGTCAGATTTGACATAAACTTAAGAAATTGATTGCCCTTTAACCTTAGATATTGAGCTGGAAAAATCTGTTATTAATGGCTGATCTATTTCGATTCAAAGTCCAAGAAAACTGAAAACTTGACACGAATTTCTTAATTTTTTGAGTTTGAGGTGTATTTTGCACCATTAACTAACAGATATGTATAATATTTTTGATAGCATATTAAAAGATGGTGTTTTGAGAGTACAGTAGTGTCTTAAATTTTAAAAAAACTTACACCATATTTTCAAAAAATTAGTTTGAAAAAAGCAATGGTGTTAAAAATTAATTACGCGATTTTCTCGAAAATCTGAGCTGATGGAAATTTTTGGATAGTTTTCAATTTTTGAGAAGACTAAGTGACATACAATTTAGGAAAATATCTGATGCAACAGAGAAAAAAGGGGTTTTTTGTTGCCCTGTGTAATCTATACGTTATCTTTTGAAGAGTTTCAATTTCGACAAGAATGTTTTGAAGATAATTTCATTGATTTCAAAATGAAATTTTATATTGTTTTTAAAGCAACTTTGACAATTGTAATCGACAATTTGAACGCGAAAATCTTCGTCATGGCGTTGCAAGCTAATTTTATCTTCGAAACCTGATTTCGGAATATCGAAATTTGTATGATGGATGCCCATCCCTACTTCAATCGATTTTAATTTACTAAGAAATGACGTCACACTCACCATATGATTAGTAACATTGCCGCAATACGTTTGTTTGCGTAATCGTAAAAACGTAAATTAAAATCTTGATTTTAACCAAAAATAGGAAACATATTCTGGAATTAGTTTATTTTGTATCATTAAATGCTAGAAGGATTCAAATGAGACAACTTCCGATAATAAGTCAAATACCCTACTGAAATTTTCACCATAAGCATACCTCAGTATCTTCACAATACAACAAACTTTTTTATTTTAAGAAAGCAAACCACAGTTTCACTATAAATTATTATTTTTTAAGCGTCGCCCACTATAAAAATGCCATTTTTATGTCTCTGTTATTTTCAATTGACTGTGGTCGCCGCAAATCTTGTGCGATTGTCTTAATTTTTCATTTCTACGAAATAACTTGAGGACATGTTTCAACACGTGCAAGTACAAGAACATTTGATAAGTAGAAGTTCCTTAAAATGAAAGTGGGCCTTACGAGGAGCCGGGCCTTACGTGGTGCACTTACCTTACATAGTTTTATATGCCGATATGCTACAAGAATAGGCCAAGGGGGAAAAGCTTTGAGCCCCCCCCTAAAAAAAAATTCTGACGCAAACTTTCATTTCTTTTTTTGGTCTCGTCTATCATAATCCGTTGTCAGAACCCCGTTTTGTGTTTCTTGTGTTGAACAGTGTAATTATAAGAAAACTGCTCGACGGAAAGATGGAATATATGGAAATGCATTTCTGCAGGCCTTCAGGCTGCCAAATAATTTAAAAAATGTGACCAATGGGAACATTAAAACAATAATTTTTGGAATATTCCTAGTTAAGGTTTTTGAAAATTAATGACACCTAGAAAATGGTCCTTTTAAATATAAGCTCAACTGAAAGAGCTCTTCGGAAATAATTATGATTTCAGTCACCGTAACACCCTACAAAGTCAAACGATAAACAATCGATTGAGCGTGCTAAAATACTGCAGATTCCTTGGATGCAGTTTAAATATATGTTGGAAAATTCTGCGAAAATTTCGTTCTTTTCAATAAACGAAAAGTTATAAAATTCCACCGGCTTTTTATGCGAAAAAAATTGAAGAGATTGGCTGATTATTTTAAGCTTACATCTTTTGAAATTAGTTATTATGCCTTTTTACCTGTTTCTTCTTTCTCAATAAATTCCACGACTGAAACTTTTCTTGAAGGAGCCTCAATGATAATTCTTCTACGCTTCACCTGCAGGGCCACAAGTTTTTCCTACTAGTCTGATGCTTGTTCTTGAAAGTTTCTCCATTTTGTCCTATAGCCGCTGTCGCAGTCATCTTCAGTCTACTTCTTGCTTTCGGCTACAGCGACAGCTTCAACAACTTTAGCTTCATCCGCAATGGTAAGCTTCCGTGGTCCCTTTTAGCAAGTATTTTTATCTTCTTGCTCGTTGTTGGTCTTCTTGTTTTTCTTGCCTTCGCTTTTGCTCTAGCTGTTGTTGTCGTTTCCATTTCATATTTTAACAGAAAATGCATTCAGCAAAGCGGAAACCGGAAATAGTGTTTGTTTGCCTCCCGTTTCTTCATTCGATACTCTTAAAATATAGCAAAAGAGCGAACTCATCTCATCTCAACTTACTCCGTCTCAATCCACCTCTATTCTTATGTTCATTTTCGTTTCTTTTCCTATTTCTTTTTCGTTTCTTGCTTTTTTTTTTTTGCTTTTCAATTTTTTCAATTTTCTCTTTTCTTTTTGCTATTTCCGGTTCTTCCACGCAAACTTCTTTCTTCTGTTGGGTTCTATCTATGTCATTTGCATATCCATTAACAGCGCTAGAAGGCAAGGTATGCAGCAAGGATTCCATATCAAGCCTTCATCCTTTGTAACATTGTTCACGGCCGTAAATTATCTTTTCACCGCCGCTTCGCCATTCCGTGGCATCCATATCCTACTCCCTATGAGTTTTGGTCAATATTTTACGTCACCCATCGAAAAGGGTCGCGATAAATTTCCATGCACACACAATGACATGACACGGGGGATGTATCCTCGCTTCTTTTTTCCACAGATTTTTGATTACACTTTGAATTGAAGAGCTTAATAGCTTTTCAATGACTAAACGTTCGATTGGATGCCTCAGCGAGAAGGCGATTGTGTTCGGCTAATGTCCCGCACTAAGCTGTCCTGCTCGGCAATGTTGTGTTGTTTATATATGTATGTATGTATGAGTGAAAATGCTTGGGCTTTTCGTGGCTGTTTTCATATAGATTAAAGGATTTAAACCGTTGAAATATGTATTCCGTTAATTCGAATTGACTGAACGGACGTTAAGGAGGTGATAAAGAGGCAATTTTCTCGATATTTTGCAGAAATTTTACACTTTATATTCTGGGAATTCTTTATACGTACCGGTCATAAAATTACAATACCTTCTTGATTTTTTGATCTGAATGAATATCAGTAACAAAAGACAACCACTCAATCCACTAAGAGTTGTGTTCCAACAAAAACTGAATGTTTTGTTGGATTCCAGAACAAAAAATTGTGTTCAAGCTTACAGAGAATACCGTAAAACGATCCATATCTAAGCAGAATACACTCATAATATCGGCTTATCGTGTTTGAAACAAAAAGACCACATTTAAAATTGCTAAACTTTGCAAAAATCAAAAGCAAAAAAAAAGTTCCTCCCTACACTTCAAACGAAAAATAATGCGGAAAAGCTCTTTTTTTAAGAATATTTTTCCACTTTTCCAATACACCAACTTTTCTTAGAGTTATTTTGTTTTTCTTTCATTTTTTCCATGACGATTTTAATGCTTTTTCCCATTCATATACTCGTGCATATGTACATTTGTATGTAGATGCACGTGTATATATGTATATTTGATGGGTTTTTTGTTTTGTCGCTCTCCTTTGCTGTGGCAGCGGAAAGCATGAACGTATAAAAGTACGAGCTTTCGTTGACATAAATTGCAATATTGATAAAAAAAATGAAAGTTTTCGAAACTTTTCCTCCCACCGCACACAAAGTGTATTTCGGTTTTTTGTTTTTTTTTTTCTCTTTTCAAAAGTTCATTTGATTTTTTTCCGACTTAATTCAAGGTATTACGTTGCGGTTTTTTTGAGGAATTTTCTGCTTTATTCTCTTCTTCTCTACTTTTATGCGAGTCCCAACGTAAATCAGTGCTTTGATGATTTGTTTTTTGATATTTTTGTCTTATATTATATGTACCAAGGGGTTCGTGTGATGCACGCTGATGATTCTTTCATAATTATGAGACATTCAAGTCGAGCGAATTTCGTTATAGCAAGCAATATCGCTGGACTCATTGGGGAAAAAGAAGAAAGCTCTCGGTTTTTCTTACATGATTTTTCTTTTTAATTCTTTAAAGAATTAAATTTAACTTTAAGGAAACTTTACTTATACGAGTATTACAAGGTTTTTGATTTCGGTTCTTCTCTTCCAGATTTTTCTGTTTCGAACTCTTAAGTCTTACGAGCCCATTTACAGATTAAATTTTCAAAATCTGTAAACAAGTAAGGATTTTAATTAAATACTTGTGAAATAAGAGGTAACTGTGTAAGCCAATATATCCGCTTTAGGAATTTTCATTTAGCTTATCTTCCGACGTAAAAGGGATTTTATTTTTCATAGGTGTCCGCACGCTGGAGATTCTACGAGTGTACTAAAATATGCGTCTTCCTCAGAGAGTTCAGCGGTATAAATAATTCATTTTAGCTTGGGTTTACTGAGGCAGTTACTCATTTATGTCACGGCTATGGCTTAGAGCGGAAAAATAAAGCTAAGGCTTAGAATTGATACTGCTAACAAAGAAGTCGATTTATGTTATTTCGGTTATTGAGTTGAAGCACAATAAATAAATCTTCATAGTTTTCCCATTGAACTTTTTCTTGAAAAAAAAAAAAAAAAAAAAAAAAAAAAAAAAAAAAAAAAACTTTTTACCAGTCATCGGCCGTACTAAGATTTTATAATTGATAGAATTTGAGCCACTCACGAGGATGAAGAGAGAGATTTTATGTACCTAATTAATTTTAAGAGGAAATATTTGTGTGTATATACATATCGCACCCCGGCAACTAAAGAGACACAACTCAAAATTGCTCACTTTTCAGAAAACGCAAAAAACAAAATGCGTCGGCAGTGTCAATCAAAGGAAGAAGAAAGGCATTACGGCTTTTTTCGGCCTTTTATAATAGGAAACACGGAATGGAATTTTTCCTGCAGGTAGACAGGTGACTAAGGAACAAGATTCATAGCATAACTCGAAAACCTTAAATTTTGAGTTGTGTCACTTTAGTTGCCAGGGTGCGATATGGGCATTTCCAGAAAAAGTTAACTTTTTGTCGCGTCCGTATATAGCTGATTGCCATTCGGGACTGCATAGAAGCTTTCAAAAATCGGCATAAGCTGCACGAAAGTATTGAGAAGCAAAAGTACTATTTACCGCATTGAATTCGGGGCTTAAAATTGCGCATTTAATTGTCGCGCGTTTTTGGAAATGCCCATATGTAGATGAAAACTACTGAACCGATTTCGAAAACTTTCTCTCATTAGCATGCTGGATTATCCCTGGTTAATATGCGCTGAAGAATATTCTGAAAAACGCATGCGATTCGATGACGTAACTCTAAGCCAATTTTATTATACAAAACTTGAATATAAATATGTACATATATGGAAAAAGCATTTTGAAACATGTAGGTTTTAGTGTTTTTACAGGTCCTTCTTTTTTATACGTCAATGTCACCTTAAGTGGACTGTCACTTCGACTGGACCACTTGAATGTTTACTATGTTGTGACAGTTGGATTGTCAAACTAATATTATAGCCAACTTCACTGCAAACTTCAACAGTAAGTACTCGTAATAAAGCTTCGAGTTGAGGAGACATGTTTTTGTTTAAAAGCGACCTTCAAAAAATTCTACCCTTTCTTCCAAATCAAATATTTTTTTATTAAACAACATTTTCAAGATCTTCTGCCATAGAAAGCTGCCTAGTAATATCGATTAACGAATGGTATATAAAAACCACGGTTAACCTTTTTCAACAAATTTTTATTGAAACGTTTGCTTAGGGGGTCCATAAAAGGTAACATTACCATACAGGTACAATTTCTACAAATAATAAACATGTATTAGCTAAAGGAACACAAAAACAAAAGTGCAGGGTATAGGTCAAAAAAAGATACTTTTTTTTCTTATTCTAATATTAAATTTTCTTATTCTAATTAAATAACCGGTTCTTTAAGCTTTTGAGATAAAAATTACAATACGGTTGTCTGTAAAAAAAAAAATTAAGGGTGATTAGGGAAATTTGCAGGGACCGTAACTGTTACGACTTAAAAAAAAAAGTCAAATTATAACCGTTATTTTTCAACCGATAATTTTTCCGTTGGAAAGTAACAGTTAAAAATTGACTTTTATTTTTTCTGTCAGAAATAAAAATAAAAATTCGATTTTTATTTTTTCAGTCAAGAAAATAAGTTAAAAATTGACTTTTATTTGTTCGGTCAGAAATAAAAATCAAAATTTGACTTTTATTTTTCCAGTCAGATATTAAAGTTAAAATTTAACTTTAATTTTTTCGGTTAGATATAAAAGTTAAAGGTATGGACATATATATTCATGATCAGGATTGCTATGAGTCGCCCCTGCCTCAATCCTATTTACCAAAAACAACAGCCAGAGACATGGACAGGTACATGCTTCATGAAATGAGAAAATTTCAAGTTTTTTAATGCAAAAATTCCTTTTTTTATACATTTCTAATATCCAAATTTCCAAATATTAAAGTTCCTTCAAGACTTATGAAAACTATTTAAACTAAATTAAAGTTCAATTTTAACTTTAATATCTGCCTGGAAAAATAAAAGTCAAATTTTGACTTTTATATTCGACCGAACAAATAAAAGTCAATTTTTAACTTATTTTCTTGACTGAAAAAATAAAAATCGAATTTTTATTTTTATTTCTGACCGAAAAAATAAAAGTAAATTTTTAACTGTTACTTTCCAACGGAAAATTTATCGGTTGAAATATAACGGTTATTGATTGACTTTTTTGAAAAAAGTCAAAAAAATATAAATCATTAAAGATTACCACTCCTTACTTAAGAACCATTAAATTGCACGATTTTAAATATCTAATACGCCAATTTTTTCTTTTGACTTTTTGATGTAAATTTTCGAAAATAACTGTTATTTACAATCCCTGGAAATTTGACTTCAGATTCAGGCTTTTTGGTTTTTTTGTGTGCCTGTGTTATCAATTGTAACCTTTCCATTCGGTTTTGAACTGTGAATATAGTAAATGCATACGAAAATAAATACAATATTTAAGGTAGGTGCACTAAGTAAGTAAGATATTATGTCATATTACATGCGAGCATATACATATATACATTTTCACATTTTGACGAAAGTTATTTTTCAGTGGAAAATTTGGAAAAATTTTCCTGAGCAACGGAAATGAAGTAAGAGTGCAACGGAAATGGTGAGATGACTTTCAGTAAGCTGTGAGTACTTATCATCGTTCCATCAAATGCAATGTCATGGTATGGACATAACGCAATTTGAGTGCGTAACTCAAAAGGAATCGTAGAGACACAATCGCCACTCCCACAGCTAAGACCGCATTTTACAATCTCTCACAAAGCTTAAGTTGATCCGTTGGAATGAAGAGTAGTTTACCAAATTAATTGCAAAAGAATCATTGAACTTTTTCGAGGCCGCATAAACTCTCGCTTTTGGTGATATAATGGCATTTGGCCATATTTTCAAGAATATACTTTAACAAGTTAGGTATGCATAAGCACAAGCTCTGTTTTCTCTGAGTGTCAGACCAAATTCTTTAAAAGCTTCTTAAACGCAAACACGTGTAGACAATCTTTTTAAAATTCAATACATCAAATATTCTGAGGATATTATATTGAAAAGACGCTCTCTAAACAAAACAAAGTAACTTCTCTTCAAGGAGACAACGGTATAAATGATGTGACGCTTTCAACGGAAGCTGAACTGAGAACTTTGAACGGAGTTGGAGTGTCATTCAGGAAATTATAAGCTTATGAAAATTTGATGCACAAGTAACTTAATGCAGTAAAAGTCTGTTCAAATTATTTTTTGTTTCTTACGTAATATATATTGAATTTGAAAAAAAAAAAAATTAATAAATAAGGGTGCTTTAGTCAGGCGAACCTGACAATAAAATACCCAACACAGACACACATGTTAAAATAATTTTGAAACGCGCCCAAAAACGGGACCAATACGAAAGAATATTCTAGCGGTTTTTAAGGCCATTAAAGGACCCATATGCCGATTTTTGTTGATTTTCTTTATAAAAACCGCCTCTTTGCCACGCCCACATTTCCAAATTTTTTGAATTCTTATCAGAGGCTTAAATATACGCTCAAATTCTAAACTTCATTTTTGACCTTAAGGGGCTCGCTCCAGTTCAGACAGAAATGAAAAACTTCATATAAAAAAACGCTTCTGAATTGAATCAGAAATTTTCTGAAGTGTTTTTATACCCGACACACTCTGTGTCGAGGGTATATTGCGTTTGTGTGGTTGTGTGTAACACCCAGAACCAGTCGAGATAGACTATACAAAATATATATAGAAATGACCAGCGTCGCCAGGAGATTCGATTTAGCCATGTCCGTCTCTCTGTCTGTCCGTCTGTGATTAGTGTGCGATATGTCCACACAATTGATTGGCCAACAATTTAAAATATCGTTTTTGGAAGGGGGACTGCTAATGGGTGGGCTATGTTCATTCAAAATCCAAAAAAAATGAAAATCTTTCAAAAAATTTCAAATTTTCGACTTTGAGCATCATTTTACACCATTCATTTAACGTTTTATTAGTTATTGTTGATGTCATATTAAAGAATGATGTTTTAGGAACATAAAAGATTTAAAAATTTTAAAACATTTTAAACCATATACGAAAAAAACGAGATTCAAAAAAGCAATGGTCGTTAAAAACTCTTACGCGATTTTCTCGAAATTCTGACGTGATGGAATTTTTTTTGAAAATTTTCAATTTTTCAGCACACAAAAATCTATAAGAATCACTACTGAAATTTCAAAGGGGATTTTTGATGCAGGCCTGTGTAATCGACCGATCAGAAAATTTTTGAAAAACGCCCTTCTGCCACACCCACTTTTTCAATTTGTAGAAATAACATTACTTTCCTTTGAACATGTTCAAATATCAAATTTCATCAAAATATCTTGAAAAACTCCGGTTTTAGAGCAGTTTTTGTGATTTTCATAACAGAACCTAGGAATGGAGGTACCTCTAAAAAAGGTCCTGGGTGTTCTGGGTGTTACACACAAAGACAATATACCCGCGGCATAGAGTGTGTCGGCTATAAACTGTCTATATACAGTTTTCTTATCAAAATTGTTGATTTATCTTGACGAAATTTGGTATGCGTGCTCACGGAGACATGAGTAAGAACAAGTTCGAGTATGGACCCGATCGGACCATTTTTAGGGGTCTGTTACGAAAATCACAAAAACTGACTCAAAATTGGAATTTTTCGAAATATTTGAATGAAGTTTAGAGTTTGAGCATTTATTTATACATAAGCCTCGGATTAGAATTCACAAATATCGGAAAATTGGACTTGGAAAAGGGGCGTTTTTCATAAAGAAATTTAACAAAAGTCGGTGTTGTAGTCGTCTGATCAGTGACAAATTTCATTTCCTTGTTCGATCATTCTCGTATATCAATATGTATTAAGCCGTTATGCAAATATGTATTTCGATCTCTAACGCATCTAGCATTTTTAGTCAGTACCCTGTAGTTCGGCTGGTGGTGAGCGACACATAAGCGAAGGCACTTTCGCTGATCCTTGCTCGTTAGTATTTTCTCTAGCCCCAGGTAAATAAACGAAAAAACATTCTGCTATCGAAACTGCAATTCAACGGTGGCTAAAAAAATGGATAGCGCATGAGCAGAGTATTGGCTTAGTAATCTGAAGACCTCGAGTTCCATTCCTGCCGCAGCCATTGTCATCGCCATCAGTGCACAAGCATTTTGAAACCCAGCGGAAGTAGGGTATATTAGTTTTGTGCGAATCTTGTAACAGCCAGAACGAAGCTCCGTAGATTTAGACATATGGGTATTTCCGTAGGTGCGCACGTGACACTCCTACGCATTTGATGCCAAAAATTTCGGTGAAGTATAAATTTTTTCAACTCCTTGTCTCCCTTATCAGACAGTTCCTCAGCTGTAGAATAATTGGTGTAAAATATGGTGGCCAGCGAAAGTGCGGTCCAGAGATATTTTCTATTTAATGCTGAGGCGCACGTGACAAAAAACGGAAGTCGGTTTTTTCTTCATCTACTGCACTGCAAAAATCTTCATAATTAATATGAGGTTTTTAAGGAAACTTCATGAACAATGACGAGAAATATTGCAGTTTTCGTGTCAAAACTTTTAGATCAAGAAAATTCCTTTTACTTTTTATTTATTGAGGCATATTATGATACGTTACGTGACATACGTGACGTGACATTTTTTTTCAAAAGGGTTTTTGTCATGAAAATAGTCTTTTATTATAACCTTTTTTCCTTTCAATTCGTCAATTCTGGTATTATAAATAGAAGGGCCAATAATAAATTTTATCAAAAACAATATTTTATTGAGCTTGCGTAATTAGAAGATAATTATCAACTTATTCGTTAACGATTTATTGTTGTTGTTGTTTTGGTTGATTATTCTGATTGGAATTATTAAGGACGATAACTTCCATTGATCAGGTTAATAAAATGGCCCAAATTTCATAGATAAAGCACTTTTAAAGGTAATTTAAGAAATACAAATACAACAAAATAAGCCTTTACCTATGTTTTACAGAAATGAGGGCTGACTATAACCACCAATCTTCTTAAATAGTGGAAATCAGATGTGTTACTATGATAGTACATACCCAAAATTTTTTTTAAGGAACTGGGGCATTTTGATTTCCGGTAGACTTTTCTGCGGAAATACCCATATATATATATTCTTGATCAGGAGCAAAAACTGAATCGATTTAGACATGTCCGTCTGACCGTCTGACCGTCTGTCCGTCCTTCCGTGGTCGGAACTCCTCCGAAACGGCTGGACCAACCAAGTCGAAATAGGGCACACAGGTATATCGAGATCGGAGTATGATCCTAAGTAAAAATGAGAGACATCCGCCCACTGCCACGCCCATAAATGAATTTGATGTGTTTTCAGTAAAATACTTGTAACTTGCGAACCGCTCAACACATTTCATTGATGTTTGGTGTACTGGTAAACTACGAAAAGGGACATATACTGGAAAAAAATGGACGCCGTCCTCCTCAAGCCACGCCCACATATAATTCCACAAATAAGGGTTTATCGTAACTTGTGAAGTAAAAGGCGTAGAAGCTTCAAAATCGTAACATTGGTTGACCAAGGCCAATGAAAGGTGTCAGCATGTTTTAAAAATTATTTAAACATGTGCGCCTGTGTTGGGTATTTTATTATCAGGCTCGCCTGACTATAACACTCTTATCTGTTTTTTGAGTGCATTTCCGGTTTTGCGCCACTTTCTAGCTATTTTTAAAGAATTTTTCGCTTCATATAAAAAAAATTTCAATAAAATCGAACTGAGGGTTTTTGAGATAAGTAATGAGAAAACCCAGGGGCTGAAAATAAAAGTTATTTTTAAATTTTTGAATGAAAAAGGCAAACGGAAAGAATGGTCGGCGGCGGAATCTTGTTGCATTTTTGTGATCCTTGTGCGCTCTTCTTCTTATTTTCAGAATGCTTTTTATTTTTATGCCTTTTACTGAAAAAAGCAAATAGAAAAACTTTTAATTTTGCCCTTTATTTTGTTTTGAGCAGTAAAACAAAATAAGAAATTGACTTTTATATTATAAGCCAAAAGTAAAAGGAAATTAATGCTTAGTAATTTTTTCGAACAAATATAAAAGGCTAGTTTAGATGTTCATTTTTTCAAACGAATGAAACAATTAAATTGTGCCTTTTTCTTTTTTCGACAAAATTTAATCGGCTAATTTTGACTTTAATTTTTATGAACAGAAATTGATGAAAGACCAAAAGTCCGATCATAGAAATTGTGGTGCCAATCGAATGCATAGATTAACATCTATTAGATGGTACCAACTGAAGAATTATGGCGGCTTTCTTCCATAAATAAATAATATTGCTTAGTACTTAAATATCAATAGATATTTTCCTAAATTAAATTTTTAATTCAAACAACCATCAGTAAAAAAGAATAATGTCTTGAGTTATTTCGCTTGTCACAAAAATCTTCTGCCTTTTTCTGATTTCATTGCGACGCCGAAGATTTTTTCACAAAATCCTTAAGTGACAAGACCCAAAAATAATAGGGCTCAAGATTTTGTCTTATTTTGTGAAAAGCGTTATTTAAGCGGAAAAGGACTTTGCGTATCAATGAAAAATATCTGGTTTAAATTTGACGATTTCATTACATTCACATGTCCTTTTGCAAAAGAGCTGTAATTTTTGAATAGCAATAGACAACACAACGAAATTTGAGTTTTTCAATGAACTAGAATGTTTCCTTAAGTTCTTAATCCGGATAAGACCAAACATGCATATCCCAAAAATTTCAATTTCATTTTCATTTGATTATTTACTTATTTCGCACATACACAACTGCACTTCGGTGCAGTGGCCGTGGCTACTACGTGGAAGGCTATCATTGCCCAGCAAGGCCATCTAGGATTGCTGTAATATGCCAAACATTACAGCTTTAATTGAATTGTTGCACAACACTCTCTGCATATGACAGATAATACCATTTATTCGTTCATGGTTGACAGATGCTTATACCAATTACATTTACCAAATTGTGGATGCGGAAATATTAATGATTGCCACGAGGAAGGAATTCTGAGGTGGGAACAACAAGTCCACCTAGCCTAAAACCTCAAATTCGTTTTTAATTGAAATCGCTTTAATCGATTTAAATAATGTTGAATTAAATAAAACGACTATTGCTGAACTGTCAAGGTATTTAAAAATTCCAATTCCATAGGCTTCAGTAATTATTGATCAAGAGTACTTAATGGTGGAATAAACTCATCTGTGCAGAAGCTTATGGCAGGAATTTTTATTATAATTATTTGAAATATTTCTACACTTAATAAGGGTGTTCACAAAGGCTATATTAATGTTGTCTTAATATTGCCACCGTCATAATTTAACACTTTCATACGATGGAGAAAATTTGCTGTTATTGTTTTATATACAAATTCAATTTAATACGAGTCTAAAGAGTGTGTCAGTAAGGGTATTAACAGTTTTAATGTGGCAATATTGGGACGTATTAAAAAATTCAGTGTGAGCAACCCTTCATCAAAACGGCCGTATTAAAATAGCGATTGTTTGTTAAGTTCCAAAACAAAAATAGACTTTTGAATTTGTGGATTGGTTTTCAAAAATTTCAAAATCGCCATTAGCCATAGACATGGCTAAATCGCATCTCCTGTTGACGCTGATCATTTCTATATATATTTTGTCGACTTGTTCTGGATGTTGCACACAACCACACAAACGCAATATGCCCGCGACACTTTTTCTTAAAGAACTGCAAATTTCTTTCTTTCCCTTATAACTCCTCAGGGGTGCATTTTGGACCCAAATGCCATCTGTCAAAGTATAGATATTGCCAATGGAGACCGCAAGATTGCAATTTATGTCTTGCAATATTGCTTGCCATGAAGTTAGCAATGAGCGCCATTTTGGTTGTTTGACAGCCGAAATTCATTTTTCAGAAGAGTTCGATGTGTTCATATCGCAGCGAGGAATTGTCATTTCGGATATTTTCATATTAATATTAATTTTTGCCTTTTGAATATTAGTTTTAAATGAATGTCATTATTAAACTTTGATTTAAAGCATATTTAACTAAAAGGAAAGAAATATTGAAACCAATAAAAGAATGAAATTAAAAATTATAAGTAGTTATAAGTGATAATCATATATTCATGACCCGAAAGCAAGATGAACTCAATAGTAATAGCTTTTCAATGACAACCAACGCGCCATTCCAAGCCAACGTACATAAGCAGTTCTTCGCATAATTGGATCAAATCCGGTTGTAAAGCATAGAGCATACAGGCTTCCACACGGGTATGGTGGTTTGCCCTCATGTCTTGTATGCCATGCATGTTTGCCGGTCTAATGGGCCCTTTACATGTATGATTGACGAAATAAAAAAAATTTATATATTAATATATAAACATGTAAAGAATTTGCTTGAATATTTGACCATTCGATCGTTAAGAAGCGGCCCATCAGCATAGCGGCCCATCGGGCATTTGCCCGATTTGCCCTGGGGCCAGTCCGGGCCTGTTCACAATTATCTTCTCTATCAACCCTATAGAGGAAAGCACTCAGCTACGTAACACCCTGTGTATAGAAATGATCAGAAATCTGGTATGCTTGCTCAAGGCGACATGAGTAAGAACAAGTTCGAGAATTTTTAACAATTTTTGGGGTACCTACCTCCAGTACTAGGGTCTGTTACGAAAATAAAAAAAATAAAAATACTCTATAACCGATGTTGTTCAAGATATTTTTTTGAAATTTGACATTTGAACAAATTTAAAGCAGGGAACGTAATAATTATAAGATTTATTATAAAAATTAATAAAAAAGAACTTAAGACAATTCTTGAAGTCCCGCGAAATACGCATTATGTAGTTCTGCACAGCAAAAAAAAAAACACACTCATACCACGCCGTTTACTAGCATATATATAACATAACAGCCCATACTTCGCATACATAAAAATTTTTGCAAATAGGCCATTTCGTTCGCAAGATATGCAAAGTCAATTTTTATTAATGATTTTGAAAATTAATATCAGAAATAATTATTATTTTTCGATCTCAAAATAAAAATCATAAAATAAGACTTATTCTATGATTTATAAATAAGTCTCACAATTTAAGAATTATTTTTCAAGTTTTTTTATAACTATCTGAAATAAGTCTTATTTCGTAAGAATTAAAATAAAATGATAAAATGAGAATTTTTTTTCAATATTTAAGTAAAAATTAAAAATTAAAGTTTTTGTTGTTTTTGGAAATTTCGTCTAAATTCAATAACTTTGGTGTATCTCATGTGCCCTAGAGCACTTTAAGCCAAATGATTTTTTTGAAAAAAGTTATTATTTGCGATCCCTGATTTAAAGGCAAAAATATTTTTTAGTTCGCCAATTACATACATATGTATGTATATTAGCTTTACTATTATTGTATTAAAACTAAAATTAAACGAATAAAAACAGCGACCGTAACAGTTATAACTTTTATAATAAAAAATCAACAAAAACAGACAATTTTTGACTTTTATTTTATTTGAAAAAATTTTACTGTTAAATATTGACTTTTATGTTTCTAGTCAAACGATAACTTTTAAACTGAGACAAAAATTTTTGTTTTTATCAAAAATAAAAGTCTTTGCGAGAATAAAATTTAACCATTTATCTTATTCAAAGAAATTTGGTACCAATCGAAAGGTTGTAAATTCTTGGATGCTACAAGTTTAAACCTATCGAGTTGTTTAAATTGGATAAATGGTTGAATTTTAATCTCGCAAAGACTTTTATTTTTGAAAGAACAAAAATATTTGTCTCAGTTTAGCAGTTATGGTTTGACTGAAAAACTGAAAGTCTTTACTTATTAGTTAATATTAGACTTTTTTGAAAAAATTTAAAAAAATAAAAGGCATCCAAGAATCTCATAGAGAATTGCCTGAGGACAACAATGGTATCAAGATTTTTCCTGTGTGTAAATTTTTTGGTGCTGCTTTTTAAAACTTTGAAAAACATCGAAACTGTTATTTTCAGTCCCTGAAATAAAACAATCCTCATCTCAATATTTTATAAAAACATAGTCACATTTGCTTTTTACAATAAAAGAAAAGCAAGTCTGTTTTTTAGTTCAAACTTGTTTGATGTTTTAAACAGGGACTGTAATCATTACAAGTTTTATTTTAAAACTCGCCTTTTAAAGAATATTTGATGGGATTTATTTAAAACTCATTATTTAATGATTATTTTCGAGCTTTATTTAAAATTCAAAAAAATAAAACTTACTTCTGATATTTAATTTTGAATTCAACAATAAACACCCCTATTATGATTGTCGACTACTGATAGAGAATCGAAAAAGTTCTATCTTCGACAAAAAATTTTAATTTTCCACATACTAGAAAATGAAAAATTTTAGTCGACGATAGAAATTTTTCGATTCTCTATCAGTAGTCGACAATTATAATAGGGCTGAAAGATTATTTGTTGAATTTTAATTTTTTACTCGAAAAATAAAACTTATTTTCTGAGTTTTATAATATTCTTTAAAAATAAAACTCATTGGGCGATTTCAACGAGATGGATAGTCTAAAATATTAGAGGACGTGCTGAAACTACTTTAACAATATTCATGGCATACTGGTTTGTGTTGAGTGTGCAATTTGTATCTTGAGACCCGTACAAAATGTCAAAAATCTATTGATATACTTAAATATTCTTCACTTCTAAACGCACAAAAATGGGTCGCAAACGTGATAGCTTTCCGCGAAATTTTTTCAATAACCACGCTGAAAAAAACGTTTCGGAGTGCAAAATATGCAGTAAAACATTCGTCGGAAATTATATCGCGAATTTAAAAAGGCATTTAGAAAATCAACACAAAGATTTGTACAAAAAGGAGTCAGATCATTACATGTAATTGTAATTGGAAAATTTTCAAGTAATTGTAATTGAAACACCTCAATTTAGAGTTGCAAAATTTAAGAATAAATCGATTTTCGATTAATCGAAGACCTGCATAGTTATAAATCGATGTTGGATGATGAATTGAAGCAATAAATCGATTAAATCGATTATAAAATAACAGAGTAACAGTATTTTTAAAAATATTCCTTCGCGAATGGGGTAAAAGTCGAAAAATAACAGTTGCCGTTCAACGCAACTACAAAGGGGAATTGCCAAAGAATCGAAGAGCAAGATTGACTTATGTTTAAGCAGTCAATCAATAATTGAGGCCTTTTACACTGTAGAAGTTGCAGATCGGAGGAGGAAGAAGAACCAGCAAGCCACCTCATGTGTCACTGCCCGAGTCTGGCCAGGAGAAAATCCAGGCTGCTCGACTCCTTCTTCTTCTCCTCCTTCACCGAGTTTATAATCTTTAATCTGTTCGAATAAAAGACATGGCTCGCTTCATAAATGAGTCTAACTGGCTCCACCAAAGGTGTAACTAGGAAGGCATGCCTTCCCTCGTGGTATCACAACGGGCCCATATGCGGCCTAAGTGTATCCCCTTAAAGGGGGCAGCCACCCTAACCTAACCTTACCTAACGCTAGTCAATTAATGATATTCAATTATAGTTCTGTTCACTTTTGGAGGTGCATTCAGAAGAATTGACCGTCAATTTCTGTATTTTTTCCATTTTTACATATCGTTTTGCTCATACTTTAAACATTTTCCAGAGTTTCCAAAAAAATTTAACATCGAAAGAAAAAATCGATTTTATTAAAAATCGAAACTTTGAATGTTTTTTTTACAACCCTACCTCAATTACATTACACAAAACAAGTAGGAAATCTTTCAGCCCAACGCTCTCTCAAACTCATATCTACGAGTATATCGCAACATCCCTTTCGGAAATATCTCGTTGGACACCATAACGTGCATTAAGTCTTCGATGACATTTTTACTGCTACCTGCGTGCTTCAAGTAGGCATTTTGTTCAATCATCCAAACATGCTTGTTTACTTCAATGGCTTAAGCGTCTGCTCAGCTACCGGAAGTATCTGCACTAGCTCATGAGTTCGAGTCTCGGCCGAGCCGAAGAATTAAAAAAGTAAAAACACAGAAATGGAAAAATTAAATAAGAATAAAATGAAACAAGTAAGGGTATTACAATTAGGCGCATCTTACAATAAAATACCCGACACATCGAAACAGTTATCTTTATACATGTTAATCGGAGGCTTAAAAATAAGCTAAAAATCTCAATTTCATTGAAAAATCGAAAAAAAAAATCCGGTTTTTGGACAGTTATGGGATTTTTCTGACATATTTTGTATGGTCTATCTCGACTGGTTGTAGGTGTTATACACAATCACACAAACGCAATATACCCTCGACACAGAGTATGTCAGGTATAAAAATTGAAAATATATAACAGTACAAATTTCTTACAAAATATTCTTAAACAGTAGTTTTACTTACTGCACCAAAAAACACCTTCGACATTATGATTACTCTTCGATCACCCTTCGTAAATATAACTTTTGTTATTATTGGTTATCTATTATACGCACGTGTAAGATTTCTATTAAAATTTGCAGTTCTCGTTATATCATAATTTGAGAAATATTTGTGTTTTTCGGTCGGTGTTTGTTGGGAATTGTGATTCTGGTTAAAATAACTAAAACCGTGATAAAATGGAAAGTGAAAGTTTTATTTGTAGTGAAGAAAAATTTAAAAATATATCTTCTCCAAGCGGTATTCAGTGGACACAGAGTGTGTCGGGTATAAAAATACTAATTTTCTAGCTTTGAAGACATCAAATTTTGCACACGTTAGTTTTTGATTGCCACCGATATTTCAAGTCTCTGGGAGCGAGGAAAATTCACCATCGCCAAAAATCGGCCCCTTAATATACATATATTTCATTGAGTTCTTTTTATCGCATTTTGTACTTTTTTTCGGAACGGCATCTTTGTTAGCAGAAAAGTGAGCAAGTCTAGAAAGTCAAATTTTACCTTACATTTTATTTCCAACATGGCGAAATTGCTTCGGTTTGGTTGCAACTCACGTCGAATATTGTTGGAAGCTCTTCTTGTTGCAACTGCTTTTCTAATTGTTAAAGTTTATTTATCAGAAACTTAAACTGATTAAGGTTGCCATGATGATGATTTCCTAGGGAAACATTAAACACCAAAATATAAGGATTGTGTCCAATCTCTTATAGGAGATACCCTAGACCATTCGGTTCTTGCTGGTCTTAATGGCGAAAGTTAATGAAAAATTTGTACGGTGCAGCTTCCTTCGATTTCGAAACATTCTTCCGTAATGCGATTTCCGTTTTAATCTACCGTGTTTAAATTCGAAGCGGAAATTAACGAACTTAAGGTGTACGCAATTGACTTTCGGGTATGAAATATTCAAAGGTGGTTTTATTTTAGATTCTTTCAAGGTTATGTTAAACTCTGCTCTTCTGCTATAAAAATAAAAGCAGGGCGCCTTCTTGAGACTGTGGGCTTTCCCGAGTTTTTTCAATAGATAGCAACGGCTCATATCAATAATGACATACGAACCGATAAACAATTCAATGCATTATTACAACAATACGGGATGGACTTTTTACCAAACAGGCCAAAGCAAATGCAGAACCTTATAACTTGGAAATATTTTGATTTCCTTACCCTGAGGCTATAAGGATTTTCGTGAGACACTTCTCCAATAATAGTTAAATACCCTATTGTCAAATTTTACCCTAAATTGGGCATATGAATTGAAAGAATTCAAGCAGCCAAAAAGAAAGGGATATACAAATAGATAATAGTGGGATTCAAGCAGGTGTGCAATTTTTGTACCCTCGCAAATTTTGCGTTTATGCAAATTTTTCAGTATGGAAAAAAAATCCGCGGCCGGGAAAATATTGCACATCGATTTTGATGGGCAAAATTTGCGCCATGTTATCGCACAAGCTTTGCACTCGTTCTTCGCAGGGTCGTTCGTACAAAAGAGCAAAATTTGCACAATTCAATTTCCACAGCTGCTTGAATCCCACTAATATCTAACTTATTCATAATTATTATTTCAATACAACAATGAACGAATGATCTAAGAATTCACCTACCTGATACTGTAAATCCTTAGTTCCCCATTCAGAGATGTGGTCATTTGCTCTAAGATCATAATCCTAGCGCGTGGCAGCTTTGAAGGCTACTTGCAGTTGTCTTAATGGAGCAACATCAAGCATACTATAAACTGGAGCAAAGTAAATAAACTATGGAACAATTAGTTGGTATACTAGCTTCTTTTTGATTTTAGGCGAAGGATTTTTTTTTCTGAAGCCACTGCGAATTTCTTTCTTTTCCCTATAGCTCTTCAGGGTTACATTTTAGACATCCCCCTCTGATACGACTAGTTGTTCACAATGACCCCTTCTACACCGAAAAAAATCCGTAGGTAATATTGAAGAAATGGGCTGTGTTATTGAAAAAACGGCAGTAAAAATAGAGCTAACTAAAAAAAGCAATCAATATGAATAAAGACGATATTCAATATGAAGAAATTCAAATCAGGAAAAAAATTTCGTTATATCGAAGAAATATCTTCATATCTACGAAATTATTTTAGTCAAATTTCTTCAAGTATATTATCCTGATTCGTTATATTGAAGAAATTTCTTCATATCTATGAAAACAATTATTGATATTGAATAAATTTCTTCAATATTACAAAATATTTTCTTCAATATGAAGAAATTTATTGAAATACGCAACCCTGCTTCGTTATATTGAAGAAATTTCTTCATATATATATATTTTAAAATTTCATCATGTGTATTAACTGTTGTGAGTCCCATCTGTCTCACATCTGTTATTTTTTATAGACAAGAAAATCGTCCAAATATCATAGACACAAAACAGTATATTAACTTTCTCATTGCAAGCAATAATGATTGACTAAATAAAGCCTCGCGATAAGAATTAAAAAACAATTTTATGTATATATGATTGTGTCGTTAAAAGGACGGAAATTCTAAAATATTATGAAAGGACTTAAAGAAAATTTTTCAAAATAATGCAGCATTTTCCCTAAAAATATACTTTAAACCAAAATGTCAAGTCAAAGTAAATTACATCGAAATTAATTTATATATTATTTTTTATTTAGTATTGCGTTTCTTAAAATGCCTCCAAAGATCAATATTATATATAAGATATATATTTTCTGTGCTATATTTTACAATTATATTCCAAAATTAGGCATTAAGAAGTTAAATATTGTGCTGAGTTTTTGTGTGTTGTGTACTAATTCATGTATTCATAACTATGCATGGAAAAATAACATATTGTAATGTTGGTTTTGTTAAGCTAAGCTATTTATATAGGTACTATTGTAGGGTGGTACAGTTTTAATATTTTTTTTTTTAGTTGAGACACGAAAGCCTTTAATTTTTGGCTTTTAACGTCTGAACTTAAGTAAATATAAAAATTATATATAAAATAAAATAAATATAAAAAAATGTTTGTACAAATGTCCATACGCAAACGCTTTCCTTTGGGTACTCCAAGTCAAATAATTCCCTGAAATAAATAAATAATTGTCGTTCAATTTCATCCACTTCATTAACCAAATTTAGCAATATAGCATCAATTGTTATACTTACTTGTATTTTCTATAGTGTTTTAAGCATATCAACTTCCAGTGTCACCGGATCCAGTACGAAATATGAACCTCACTCATATGCAGAAGCGTCTCTCCGTCAATGTGGCACTTTAAAAAATTTGAGTTTATTAAAAACGGAACACTTCGCAAATATATATGACTTAATACACACCTATCAGATTTTTTGCGGTTTTGAACGCGAGCAATATTTTCTTTCAATTTCCAAATTAAACACAATTTCTCTGCTTCCATAAAAAAACCCGCTTTTTCACGTCATGGACGAACTTTGCTTATGACGCTGAATCTTCTGCCTAAAGACTCATCAACCCCAAGAACTTCTTAAAAATATTCACTTTTTCGTAATATTGAAGAAATTCTTCATATCTCAAGAATTACATTAGTCATATTGAAGAAATTTCTTTATTTATACGAATTAAATTCGTTATATTTAATATATAAATTAGTTTTAAGACAATTTGTTCGTCATATTGAAAAAATTTCTTCATATTTACGAAATTAATTTCTTAATATTCACGAATACGTTTTGTTATATTAACGAATTTTCTTCATATCAACCAACAAATTACGTCATATTGAAGAAATTTCTTCATTTATACGAAAATTCTAAATTTTAAAATGTCCTACGAAAGCTTTTGTCATATGTAAGAAAATTTCTTCAGTATGAAGAAATGTTTTCGTACCTATGAAGAATTTTCGTTTTATTGATTAAACTATTTAACTCATATTGAAGAATTTTTTTTCGTTCCATTCACAAAATTTGTGCAATATAACAAATATTTTCGTCAGCATGAAGAAAATTCGTTATATTGACTAAAATTTGTATTCAAATATTAACGAAAATTTTTATTCAATATTACTGCCGATATTTCTTTCAGTGTACCAGCGCTATAAAGAAAAACAAGGAAAGCGAGGAAAACATTGCAGGTATCCTTAATTTTGGAAAAAAAATTCCTCGAGCTATCAAGGTTTTGTCCTAAAAAGCGAAATTGTCTCAGTTTTCACGCTTGTTAAAAGGTGGCAACCCGCCCTCAAACAAATACATGTTTATAAAATGCATTGCATTGAACTGCAAGATTCATATGGAAAATATTTTGTCTACGTCCGCTCATGCAAAATGTACTTAACACACAGTTGATAAAAACATCCCGCACAGCGCGGTATCCAAGTATGGTGCGGGATCTGGCTATTTCGGGATCCAACGATACTCGGATTGGAAGCCATATCAGATACCTTTGCAAAAACCAAGAATTGGCACTTATTACCTTTAGTGCTACCAAAATGCACCTCATACAATGCTAATTTCAAAATAAAAGCGGTAATTTTTAGCACTTGAAACTCAATTCAATTTCGAAGAAGAATAATCGAAGCTCGCGCTTAAATATATTTCCTTTATTCTTTTGAGGCATATCAAATTGCCAGCGAGCGAATTAATTAAATTTTTTCGATAAATGACGCAACTCAATGCTCGATATCTTTTTACGAGGGAAGCAGCCGCAGCAGCAGATAATGGCACTCATCAATCTTAATTTGCACTTACCCGAAGCAGTCGATATGCAAATAAAGATTTGTTCGATTACAAACAAAATACTTCAAAGCTCGCCGAATTGAAAGAATCTCATCATTTTTCTGACTGAAGCGTGCACAATCCAAACGCATATTCATACACGAGCTGCCGGCAAAGTACTTAGCTTTAAGGTCTATTTCAATAATTGAATAATGCTTAGGAATCAAGTGCGAAATGCCATTTTCAAGCAATTGTACTCATTTATTCGTGCCAATAAATACGAGAAATTCCTTAAAATTATTTGAGTGAATGCACAAAATCGGATTTCCAGCAAAGATGTATGAGTTTACAGAATTTCCTTTAAGCCCGTTTAAAACCGCTTTCATTTCATTAGACATTGATAGTTTTAGTATTTATCTTAAATAAAAGATGAATCGATATTCATAAAACTATTAACTTTTTATTACAGTGACTTTAATTCTCCAATGATAAGAGGATGGAAGTTCAAAGAAATTTATACGCATTGAATATGCCGATGAGTGTGTATGAAAAGCATTTGGTATGAATATGTGTAGCACTTACGAGGGCGGTTCAATAAGTACCCGTGTTAGAAATGAAGACACAATTTTTTCAAAAAAAAATATTTTATTTTTCAACTGCTGCAGCAATTCATAACGCAATTCATGCAGTTTGGCGGCGACAACTCCGGATGAATGTGCTGGTGCGTGAAACAGCAACTTCTTTTTCACCCATTGCGACCGTGTCTCCTTCAATTTTTTTTCGAAGCGATCCAATAACGCACTGTAATATTGTCCAGTGATGGGACCGTCTTCGCCTTCCTTGGAGCAGATTCACCGCGAGAAACCTATTGTTTTGATTGTTCCTTTGTTTCTGGTGTGTAATGAAATGCTTGTGAAATGCTTACGTTTGTTCACTTCTTCCCAATAATGATAGGCGATCAAATTCCAGAAAAAAATGAAGTTTGGAAATTTTTTATTATTAATTTGAAAATTATTGATCGAGTGCAATTCAGTCATTTCGATATAAATTCACTTGAAGAACTTAAGATTTTAATTGAGAATCATAATCAGGCATATATAAAACATTTTAAAGAGCCTCTGAAACCAAAATTTCATTTTCTTTTACACTACATTCATATAATTAAACAGTCAGGTCCTCTGAAATATTTGTGGAGTCTGCGGTATGAAGCAAAACAAAGAGAGGCCAAAATTTATGCTAGAAGTATAACGTCAAGAAAGGACATTGCCTACACTTTAAGTATGAAAGCATCATTGAAATTTACTTTTTTCTTGCACGAAAATCGAAATGGATTTCCAAATCACATTCAATACAAAAAATCCTATTGTTTTAATATAGACACTTACGAAAATACTCATTTAATTGACAATTATGATGAAGTCAAAAATTTATTTACAAATAATGAATCTGTGAATATTATTGATTACAAAAATTGTAGTTATAAACCAGGATACTTTTTAACAAAAGCATTTAATAATCATATACAACTTTTCGAAATCTGTAAGATAATTTTAAGTGTTGATCAAACTATCTATCTTATTGTCAAAGAGTATGAAATAATAGATTTCTCAGACCATTTTCAATCATATAGAGTTGGAACTGAATATAATTTTCTTAATATTCGAAAATTAGACGAATTCACAGGGCTTCCAATCCACTTGTACACCGAAAAAAAAATGTATACGAAATCGTCATAATATTGATATTTTTCACTTACAAATGTGAGCCGATACGCAATATTATTAAAATTATACTACCTGTCGTATCAATTCTATACTTTTTTATTTGTCAAGCTTGATACGAAAAAAGTAAATTTGACATGAATGCATGACAATATTTGAAATGAAAAAATTTCAAATTGATACTAAAAAGGACAATTTGATAAGATTTATGAGATATTGATACGCAAAATATAGTTTTGATACTGATCTAATATGGAAAAGATATTAAAAATGTAATTTATCACCAGAATTGCACGGATATTGAAAATGTAAGATTAATACGAAAAATTGATACGCAAGTGTAAAACATTTCCGTATCAATTTGATGATTTTCGTATCAGAGGAATATTAAAAAATATTAACTTGATATTATAAATATCAGTCTGATATTTTTTAATGCAAAATTGATATTTTTCAATTTATACGAGGATTGATACGGGTTTATCAATCTTCGGATCAGGCAGATTTTTTTCGGTGTATTATACACCTGATGGAACTCGTCTAATTAGAAATAAAACTTTTTAAAACTTAAATTATTTCTCTATTGTTAACTATAACACGGATAGAGAATGTACCTGACTAAATGTATTATAAAATAATATATTCAGTTAAATAAAGACATCATTTATTATAAAAACAAATTCTAAAAAAAAAAAATTTTGATTCTAATTTTGTAAATTTTCTACATTGAACTTTTATCAAATTGATATGTTATCGTATGTATTTGATACTAATTTCGTATATTTTCCGTATCCTTTTAATACTGCGTAGTATCAAAAAGATACTATTTTAATATAAATTTTACATTTTTCGTTTCAAATAAAAAAGTATAATATTGATACGACAGGTAGTATAATTTTAATAATATTGCGTATCGGCTCAGATTTTTAAGTGAAAAATATCAATATTATGACGATTTCGTATACATAATTTTTCGGTGTATATACTTTGAGTGAGTGCATACCTGTTAGTTTTGGTGGACGGCCAATTAATGTGCTCACTTTTCCTAAATTCTAAGTGTTGATTTTTACATATATTTTAGAGGATTGTTAGCAATTATATTTATTTCTTCTAGGCGCTTGTCGTCGGTGCTTTACCTTACCAGACGCCTTAAATCTGCAGAAACAATTTTGCAACTTTATTAATAGTCTCATGCTTGGTTTTTATATATCGTCGTCCCGGAGTTATCTCCTCGTATATCACAAAATCAAAAAATTTTAGATAAGCACGTTTTCCCGTGTACTTTTTCAAGATCTATCCATATGTCGAGTCTCCAGGTTGCTATACCTTATAGCTTACGAGATATTTGTGAGCTAAATAATTGTATATCCTTTAAAATGATAATTTCTACGCGTTAGAACATCGTATATCCATATTTTGTGGATATACTATGAGTTATATATGAAATTTGCGCAGTAAAAAGCTGTAACGTTATCTCATCGTATGTGCAAACAAATTTTTTTTTTAAGAAACATTTTTTTATGTTAATTTTAAATAAAACAAGTAAAGAAGTTTACATCGGCTAAGCCGATTGCACACATACCTTTTCCTCAGCCTTAAATATGTTGAAACATTACCTTAACAAAAATTCCTGCCCTTTTCGTTGTTCTAGCTTGGTTATCTCGCTACACCTTATCTGTGCTTCGATTTAGCTTCACAAACTCGAAATTATATTTAAGTAAAAATTTTTTGCGAATGGTGGGCATGGTCAAATTTAAACCGTTAGAGGACATTTTTTTTAGCTGCGAAATCCTCAATTCAAAATAGTGAAAACCAAATTTTTGCAAATTTCGCGAATGGTGGTCATGGTCAAAATTTAACCATAAGTGACGACTTTATTTGGCGGCAAAATACACAATCAGAAGAAGCAAAAAAAATCATTTTTGTATACAGATATGAGAATAAGAGAAAGAGTGTTTTTTCTAATGTGTAGGATGATGACCATAAATATAGCGATGTCGCAATTTTTTTCAGCGAAAGCTTAAGTCTACATAGTAGCTATACACACACCAAATTTCAATAAGCTGGGATGTATAGTAAAAAAATTATTCACGAAAAACGTTAAAAATCGTGATTTTTGAAACTTCTGAACCACTTCCCACGACCCAAGAAGGGACTACGAAAAAAATTTGTATGCAGTTTTTCCGACATTTACCTGGTTCAAGTCCATGCCAAATTTCAATATGGCTTTGGAGTAAATTACGAAAAACTAAAGTGTGGACCGACAGACAGACATGGCTAGATCGATTCCTCTTGTCACCCTGATCAAGAATATATATATATATGTCTATATCTATCGCGACTCCTTTGGTATGTTACATACTCCGTGCCAAACTTAATATACCCTTTCCTTCGGAAAAGGTATAAAAAGATTTATTCGTGTGAAAAAAAAACAAAAGAAGCAAAAAAAAAAAACAATTCTCATAGTAACACTCCTACAAAAATTTTCATTCTGAAAATAATGTGGAATGCTTAAGGTGCCGTCAGACGAAGCAAGGAAAGTGCTTGCAGCAAGCGTTTTAAAACTTGCACCGTGTGACTAACCAAAAAGTGCTTGCATGCAAGCTCTTGCAGCAATTTATTTAGTTGCATGCAAGCGCTCGCTTGCACCGTGAGACTAAGGGTTCCAAATATTTTTGGACCTGAAAAGCCAATGCCCGTTTTTAAAATGTTGGAAGTTGGGTGTTTGGTTTTTTCATAGAAAAATGTCTGTTTTCACTATTTTGGATTATGTATGTATTTAGCATCCAAATACAGTGCAAAGTTAGGGTCAAAATTTGACCATGGCTTCGATTCGCGAAATTCGCAAAATGTTGATTTTTATTTCTATCCTTCATATGCATATTTCGATAACTAATTTTATCTGTTGTTTATCATAGCACTCTTTGCAAAATTCTTCATTAATCACGATTCCTCTCTTCTAGTGAAAATAAATTTTTTTCGAAATTCGCGAATGGTGATCATGGTCAAATTTTAACCGTTAGAGGACATTTTGTTTAGCTGCGAATTTCGCGAATGGTGGTCATGGTAAAATTTTAACCGTTAGAGGACATTTTGTCTAGCTGCGAAATACTCGATTGACCACATTCTGTTCACTTCTGTATTGAATTATTCGTAGAACCATCTCTACGAGAATCAATTGCTGTGATTCCAACAATTCTTCTTCTTCTTCAAACAATATGTCGTTCATATTTTCCATCATTAAATAATTCAAATTCGAACTGAAATGAAAATGTCAAAAAACTACGCACACAGAGTCGCAAGTCACTTTCAACAATCACTTGCAGCAAGCACTTGCAGCTCGCATCGTGTGATCACACGAAAAAGTAGTTGCAGCAACTTTTCGTGCAAGCGGCTTGCATGCAATCAAAAATTCGCTTGCATCAACCACTTTCCTTGCATCGTGTGACTGCTATCTGCAAGCATTTTTGAAATCAAAAATTTTTCAACGTTTGCTGCAAGTACTTTCCTTGCTTCGTCTGACGGCACCTTTATTATACTTAGGGCCGTTTTCTCATCCTACTTTTAATCTCTATCTGCCAGTTAAATTTCAATTTCTTTGACTTATTAATCAAATTTGTATGAAATTATCATCAGGATAATTTAACTTACAGATAAAAAAAGATGAGAAAACGGCCCTTAGAATATAACAAATTCCATTTCATTAAATTTATAATAAAAAAAGTTATATTAAATTTTTACTTGGTTAATATTGTTTTAAAACCATAGCCGAGTGTATTATGTTTAACGTCATCTTGTAACACTACAGATCACGCCGCTCGATCAAGCGCTGTAAATACGTCCGCACGCTCACTGTTCCTTTTAATAGAATACTATAAGATGCTTTTGATTATTTTTCTTCGTTTGTGTTATTGTCGGGCTAGACCGATTATAGATTCCTGACTTGCTTATTTCAAAGACAAACGGGAATGAATACACAACAGCACAACAAAGCTAATGCAGGTATGTCTTCTTGGTCTGTATGCATGCAAAGACTCAAGACAGAACGTGAAAACAGTGAATAATGGTTTCAAAAAATATTTGTTTTGAATTAATTTTATGAATAGAAACCACTAACCGATATTAATGGTTATAGTATTAAAAAACTCGTCATAGATTGAGGTTTGCGGCATTTGACTCGAAAATTTATTTTTTTCTACTAGGTCATTATTTGGCCAGTTAGGGGATGGAACCCAAAATTCAGTTTACAAAAAAAGTAATAATTATAACTAGACAGCGGATTTTATGCACTTTTTTGTTTTAAGTCAGAATGAAATAAAATTTTGAATTTGGACTTCAAAATATTTTGAAAAACATATCCAAAATATGCAAAAACATATGCAAGAATATGCAAATATGCAGGAATATGCAGACCCTAACCTAACCTTACCTAACGCTAGTCAATTAATGATATTCAATTATAGTTCTGTTCACTTTTGGAGGTGCATTCAGAAGAATTGACCGTCAATTTCTGTATTTTTTCCATTTTTACATATCGTTTTGCTCATACTTTAAACATTTTCCAGAGTTTCCAAAAAAATTTAACATCGAAAGAAAAAATCGATTTTATTAAAAATCGAAACTTTGAATGTTTTTTTTACAACCCTACCTCAATTACATTACACAAAACAAGTAGGAAATCTTTCAGCCCAACGCTCTCTCAAACTCATATCTACGAGTATATCCCAATATCCCTTTCGGAAATATGTCGTTGGACACCATAACGTGCATTAAGTCTTCGATGACATTTTTAATGCTACGTGCGTGCTTCAAGTAGGCATTTTGTTCAATCATCCAAACATGCTTGTTTACTTCAATGGATTAAGCGTCTGCTCAGCTACCGGAAGTATCTGCACTAGCTCATGAGTTCGAGTCTCGGCCGAGCCGAAGAATTAAAAAAGTAAAAACACAGAAATGGAAAAATTAAAAAAGAATAAAATGAAACAAGTAAGGGTATTACAATTAGGCGCATCTTACAATAAAATACCCGACACATCGAAACAGTTAATTTTATACATGTTAATCGGAGGCTTAAAAATAAGCTAAAATTCTCAATTTCATTCAAAAATCGAAAAAAAAATCCGGTTTTTGGACAGTTATGGGATTTTTCTGACATATTTCGTATGGTCTATCTCGACTGGTTCTGAGTGTTACACACAACCACACAAACGCAATATACCCTCGACACAGAGTATGTCGGGTATAAAAATACTAATTTTCTAGCTTTGAAGAAATTGCACCGCCTCTCAACTTTGCTTAACATCATCAAATTTCGCACACGTTAGTTTTTGATTGCCACCGATATTTCAAGTCTCTGGGAGCGAGGGAAATTCACCATCGCCAAAAATCGCCCCCTTAATATAAATATATTTCATTGGCTTCTTTTTATCGCATTTTGTACTTGTTTTCGGAACGGCATCTTTGTTAGCAGAAAAGTGAGCAAGTCTAGAAAGTCAAATCTTACCTTACATTTTATTTTCAACATGGCGAAATTGCTTCGGTTTGGTTGCAACTCACGTCGAATATTGTTGGAAGCTCTTCTTGTTGCAACTGCTTTTCTAATTGTTAAAGTTTATTTATCAGAAACTTAAACTGATTAAGGTTGCCATGATGATGATTTCCTAGGGAAACATTTAACACCAAAATATAAGGATTGTGTCCAATCTCTTACAGGAGATACCCTAGACCATTCGGATCTTGCTGGTCTTAATGGCGAAAGTTAATGAAAAATTTGTACGGTGCAGCTTCCTTCGATTTCGAAACATTCTTCCGTAATGCGATTTCCGTTTTAATCTACCGTGTTTAAATTCGAAGCGGAAATTAACGAACTTAAGGTGTACGCAATTGACTTTCGGGTATGGAATATTCAAAGATGGTTTTATTTTAGATTCTTTCAAGGTTATATTAAACTCTGCTCTTCTGCTATAAAAATAAAAGCAGGGCGCCTTCTTGAGACTGTGGGCTTTCCCGAGTTTTTTCAATAGATAGCAACGGCTCATATCAATAATCACATACGAACCGATAAACAATTCAATGCATTATTACAACAATACGGGATGGACTTTTTACCAAACAAGCCAAAGCAAATGGAGAACCTTATAACTTGGAAATATTTTGACTTCCTTACCCTGAGGCTATAAGGATTTTCATGAGACACTTCTCCAATAATAGTTAAATACCCTATTGTCAAATTTTACCCTAAATTAGGCATATGAATTGAACGAATTCAAGCAGCCAAAAAGAAAGGGATATACAAATAGATAATAGTGGGATTCAAGCAGGTGTGCATTTTTTGTACCCTCGCAAATTTTGCGTCTATGCAAATTTGTCAGTATGGCAAAAAAATCCGCGTCCGGGAAAATATTGCACATCGATTTTGATGGGCAAAATTTGCGCCATGTTATCGCACAAGCTTTGCACTCGTTTTTCGCAGGGTCGTTCATACAAAAGAGCAAAATTTGCACACTTCAATTTCCACAGCTGCTTGAATCCCACTAATATCTAACTTATTCATAATTATTATTTCAATACAACAATGAACGAAAGATCTAAGAATTCACCTACCTGATACCGTAAATCCGTAGTTCACCATTCAGAGATGTGGTCATTTGCTCTAAGATCATAATCCTAGCGCGTGGCAGCTTTGAAGGCTACTTGCAGTTTTCTTAATGAGGCAACATCAAGCATACTATAAACTGGAGCAAAGTAAATAAACTATGGAACAATTAGTTGGTATACTAGCTTCTTTTTGATTTTAGGCGAAGGATCTTTTTTTCTGAAGCCACTGCGAATTTCTTTCTTTTCCCTATAGCTCTTCAGGGTTACATTTTAGACATCCCCCTCTGATACGACTAGTTGTTCACAATGACCCCTTCTACCAGCGCTATAAAGAAAAACAAGGAAAGCGAGGAAAACATTGCAGGTATCCTTAATTTTGGAAAAAAAAATCCTCGAGCTATCAAGGTTTTGTCCTAAAAAGCGAAATTGTCTCGGTTTTCACGCTTGTTAAAAGGTGGCAACCCGCCCTCAAACAAATACATGTTTATAAAATGCATTGCATTGAACTGCAAGATTCATATGGAAAATATTTTGTCTACGTCCGCTCATGCAAAATGTACTTAACACACAGTTGATAAAAACATCCCGCACAGCGCGGTATCCAAGTATGGTGCGGGATCTGGCTATTTCGGGATCCAACGATACTCGGATTGGAAGCCATATCAGATACCTTTGCAAAAACCAAGAATTGGCACTTATTACCTTTAGTGCTACCAAAATGCACCTCATACAATGCTAATTTAAAAAAAAAAGCGGTAATTTTTAGCACTTGAAACTCAATTCAATTTCGAAGAAGAATAATCGAAGCTCGCGCTTAAATATATTTCCTTTATTCTTTTGAGGCATATCAAATTGCCAGCGAGCGAATTAATTAAATTTTTTCGATAAATGACGCAACTCAATGCTCGATATCTTCTTACGACGGAAGCAGCCGCAGCAGCAGATAATGGCACTCATCAATCTTAATTTGCACTTACCCGAAGCAGTCGATATGCAAATAAAGATTTGTTCGATTACAAACAAAATACTTCAAAGCTCGCCGAATTGAAAGAATCTCATCATTTTTCTGACTGAAGCGTGCACAATCCAAACGCATATTCATACACGAGCTGCCGGCAAAGTACTTAGCTTTAAGGTCTATTTCAATAATTGAATAATGCTTAGGAATCAAGTGCGAAATGCCATTTTCAAGCAATTGTACCAAATCGTGCCAATAAATACGAGAAATTCCTTAAAATTATTTGAGTGAATGCACAAAATCGGATTTCCAGCAAAGATGTACGAATTCACAGAATTTCCTTTAAGCCCGTTTAAAACCGCTTTCATTTCGTTAGACATTGATAGTTTTGAGTATTTATCTTAAATAAAAGATGAATCAATATTCATAAAACTGTTAACTCTTTATTACAGTGACTTTAATTCTCCAATGATAAGAGGATGGAAGTTCAAAGAAATTTATACGCATTGAATATGCCGATGAGTGTGTATGAAAAGCATTTGGTATGAATATGTGTAGCACTTACGAGGGCGGTTCAATAAGTACCCGTGTTAGAAATGAAGACACAATTTTTTCAAAAAAAAATATTTTATTTTTCAACTGCTGCAGCAATTCATAACGCAATTCATGCAGTTTGGCGGCGACAACTCCGGATGAATGTGCTGGTGCGTTATCGTGGTGAAACAGCAACTTCTTTTTCACCCATTGCGACCGTGTCTCCTTCAATTTTTTTTCGAAGCGATCCAATAACGCACTGTAATATTGTCCAGTGATGGGACCGTCTTCGCCTTCCTTGGAGCAGATTCACCGCGAGAAACCTATTGTTTTGATTGTTCCTTTGTTTCTGGTGTGTAATGAAATGCTTGTGAAATGCTTACGTTTGTTCACTTCTTCCCAATAATGATAGGCGATCAAATTCCAGAAAAAAATGAAGTTTGGAAATTTTTTATTATTCTTTTGAAAATTATTGATCGAGTGCAAATCAGTCATTTCGATATAAATTCACTTGAAGACCTTAAGATTTTAATTGACATTCATATCAGGCATATATAAAACTTTTTAAAGAGCCTCTGAAACCAAAATTTCATTTTCTTTTACACTACATTCATATTATTAAACAGTCAAGTCCTCTGAAATATTTGTGGAGTCTGCGGTATGAAGCAAAACGTAGAGAGGCCAAAATTTATGCTAGAAGTATAACGTCAAGAAAAGACATTGCCTACACTTTAAGTATGAAGGCATCATTGAAATTTACTTCTTTCTTGCACGAAAATCGAAATGGATTTCCAAATCACATTCAATACAAAAAATCCTATTGTTTTAATATAGAACCTTCCGAAAATACTCATTTAATTGTCAATTATGATGAAGTCAAAAATTTATTTACAAATAATGAATCTGTGAATATTATTGATTACAAAAATTGTAGTTATAAACCAGGATACTTTTTAACAAAAGCATTTAATAATCATATACAACTTTTCGAAATCTGTAAGATAATTTTAAGTGTTGATCAAACTATCTATCTTATTGTCAAAGAGTATGAAATAATAGATTTCTCAGACCATTTTCAATCATATAGAGTTGGAACTGAATATAATTTTCTTAATATTCGAAAATTAGACGAATTCACAGGGCCTCCAATCCACTTGTACACCGAAAAAAAAATGTATACGAAATCGTCATAATATTGATATTTTTCACTTACAAATGTGAGCCGATACGCAATATTATTAAAATTATACTACCTGTCGTATCAATTCTATACTTTTTTATTTGTCAAGCTTGATACGAAAAAAGTTAATTTGACATGAATGCATGACAATATTTGAAATGAAAAAATTTCAAATTGATACTAAAAAGGACAATTTGATAAGATTTATGAGATATTGATACGCAAAATATAGTTTTGATACTGATCTAATATGGAAAATATATTAAAAATGTAATTTATCACCAGAATTGCACGGATATTGAAAATGTAAGATTAATACGAAAAATTGATACGCAAGTGTAAAACATTTCCGTATCAATTTGATGATTTTCGTATCAGAGGAATATTAAAAAATATTAACTTGATATTATAAATATCAGTCTGATATTTTTTAATGCAAAATTGATATTTTTCAATTTATACGAGGATTGATACGGGTTTATCAATCTTCGGATCAGGCAGATTTTTTTCGGTGTATTATACACCTGATGGAACTCGTCTAATTAGAAATAAAACTTTTTAAAACTTAAATTATTTCTCTATTGTTAACTATAAACGGATAGAGAATGTACCTGACTAAATGTATTATAAAAAATATATTCAGTTAAATAAAGACATCATTTATTATAAAAACAAATTCTAAAAAAAAAAAATTTTGATTCTAATTTTGTAAATTTTCTACATTGAACTTTTATCAAATTGATATGTTATCGTATGTATTTGATACTAATTTCGTATATTTTCCGTATCCTTTTAATACTGCGTAGTATCAAAAAGATACTATTTTAATATAAATTTTACATTTTTCGTTTCAAATAAAAAAGTATAATATTGATACGACAGGTAGTATAATTTTAATAATATTGCGTATCGGCTCAGATTTTTAAGTGAAAAATATCAATATTATGACGATTTCGTATACATAATTTTTCGGTGTATATACTTTGAGTGAGTGCATACCTGTTAGTTTTGGTGGACGGCCAAATAATGTGCTCACTTTTCCTAAATTCTAAGTGTTGATTTTTACATATATTTTTGAGGATTGTTAGCAATTATATTTATTTCTTCTAGGCGCTTGTCGTCGGTGCTTTACCTTACCAGACGCCTTAAATCTGCAGAAACAATTTTGCAACTTTATTAATAGTCTCATGCTTGGTTTTTATATATCGTCGTCCCGGAGTTATCTCCTCGTATATCACAAAATCAAAAAATTTTAGATAAGCACGTTTTCCCGTGTACTTTTTCAAGATCTATCCATATGTCGAGTCTCCAGGTTGCTATACCTTATAGCTTACTAGATATTTGTGAGCTAAATATTTGTATATCCTTTAAAATGAAAATTTCTACGCGTTAGAACATCGTATATCCATATTTTGTGGATATACTATGAGTTATATATGAAATTTGCGCAGTAAAAAGCTGTAACGTTATCTCATCGTATGTGCAAACAAATTTTTTTTTTTAAGAAACATTTTTTTATGTTAATTTTAAATAAAACAAGTAAAGAAGTTTACATCGGCTAAGCCGATTGCACACATACCTTTTCCTCAGCCTTAAATATGTTGAAACATTACCTTAACAAAAATTCCTGCCCTTTTCGTTGTTCTAGCTTGGTTATCTCGCTACACCTTATCTGTGCTTCGATTTAGCTTCACAAACTCGAAATTATATTTAAGTACAAATTTTTTGCGAATGGTGGGCATGGTCAAATTTAAACCGTTAGAGGACATTTTTTTTAGCTGCGAAATCCTCAATTCAAAATAGTGAAAACCAAATTTTTGCAAATTTCGCGAATGGTGGTCATGGTCAAAATTTAACCATAAGTGACGACTTTATTTGGCGGCAAAATACACAATCAGAAGAAGCAAAAAAAATCATTTTTGTATACAGATATGAGAATAAGAGAAAGAGTGTTCTTTTCTAATGTGTAGGATGATGACCATAAATATAGCGATGTCGCAATTTTTTTCAGCGAAAGCTTAAGTCTACATAGTAGCTATACACACACCAAATTTCAATAAGCTGGGATGTATAGTAAAAAAATTATTCACGAAAAACGTTAAAAATCGTGATTTTTGAAACTTCTGAACCACTTCCCACGACCCAAGAAGGGACTACGAAAAAAATTTGTATGCAGTTTTTCCGACATTTACCTGGTTCAAGTCCATGCCAAATTTCAATATGGCTTTGGAGTAAATTACGAAAAACTAAAGTGTGACCGACAGACAGACATGGCTAGATCGATTCCTCTTGTCACCCTGATCAAGAATATATATATATATGTCTATATCTATCGCGACTCCTTTGGTATGTTACATACTCCGTGCCAAACTTAATATACCCTTTCCTTCGGAAAAGGTATAAAAAGATTTATTCGTGTGAAAAAAAAACAAAAGAAGCAAAAAAAAAAACAATTCTCATAGTAACACTCCTACAAAAATTTTCATTCTGAAAATAATGTGGAATGCTTAAGGTGCCGTCAGACGAAGCAAGGAAAGTGCTTGCAGCAAGCGTTTTACTTGCACCGTGTGACTAACCAAAAAGTGCTTGCATGCAAGCTCTTGCAGCAATTTATTTAGTTGCATGCAAGCGCTCGCTTGCACCGTGAGACTAGGTCAAATATTTTGACTGAAAAGCAATGCGTTAATGTTGGAGTGTGTTGGTTTTTTCATAGAAAAATGTCTGTTTTCACTATTTTGGATTATGTATGTATTTAGCATCCAAATACAGTGCAAAGTTAGGGTTAAAATTAGACCATGGCTTCGATTCGCGAAATTCGCAAAATGTTGATTTTTATTTCTATCCTTCATATGCATATTTCGATAACTAATTTTATCTGTTGTTTATCATAGCACTCTTTGCAAAATTCTTCATTAATCACGATTCCTCTCTTCTAGTGAAAATAAATTTTTTTCGAAATTCGCGAATGGTGATCATGGTCAAATTTTAACCGTTAGAGGACATTTTGTCTAGCTGCGAATTTCGCGAATGGTGGTCATGGTAAAATTTTAACCGTTAGAGGACATTTTGTCTAGCTGCGAAATACTCGATTGACCACATTCTGTTCACTTCTGTATTGAATTATTCGTAGAACCATCTCTACGAGAATCAATTGCTGTGATTCCAACAATTCTTCTTCTTCTTCAAACAATATGTCGTTCATATTTTCCATCATTAAATAATTCAAATTCGAACTGAAATGAAAATGTCAAAAAACTACGCACACAGAGTCGCAAGTCACTTTCAACAATCACTTGCAGCAAGCACTTGCAGCTCGCATCGTGTGATCACACGAAAAGTAGTTGCAGCAACTTTTCGTGCAAGCGGCTTGCATGCAATCAAAAATTCGCTTGCATCAACCACTTTCCTTGCATCGTGTGACTGCTATCTGCAAGCATTTTTGAAATCAAAAATTTTTCAACGTTTGCTGCAAGTACTTTCCTTGCTTCGTCTGACGGCACCTTTATTATACTTAGGGCCGTTTTCTCATCCTACTTTTAATCTCTATCTGCCAGTTAAATTTCAATTTCTTTGACTTATTAATCAAATTTGTATGAAATTATCATCAGGATAATTTAACTTACAGATAAAAAAAGATGAGAAAACGGCCCTTAGAATATAACAAATTCCATTTCATTAAATTTATAATAAAAAAAGTTATATTAAATTTTTACTTGGTTAATATTGTTTTAAAACCATAGCCGAGTGTATTATGTTTAACGTCATCTTGTAACACTACAGATCACGCCGCTCGATCAAGCGCTGTAAATACGTCCGCACGCTCACTGTTCCTTTTAATAGAATACTATAAGATGCTTTTGATTTATTTTTCTTCGTTTGTGTTATTGTCGGGCTAGACCGATTATAGATTCCTGACTTGCTTATTTCAAAGACAAACGGGAATGAATACACAACAGCACAACAAAGCTAATGCAGGTATGTCTCTCTTGGTCTGTATGCATGCAAAGACTCAAGACATGAACGTGAAAACAGTGAATAATGAGTTTCAAAAAATATTTGTTTTGAATTAATTTTATGAATAGAAACCACTAACCGATATTAATGGTTATAGTATTAAAAAACTCGTCATAGATTGAGGTTTGCGGCATTTGACTCGAAAATTTATTTTTTTCTACTAGGGTCATTATTTGGCCAGTTAGGGGATGGAACCCAAAATTCAGTTTACAAAAAAAGTAATAATTATAACTAGACAGCGGATTTTATGCACTTTTTTGTTTTAAGTCAGAATGAAATAAAATTTTGAATTTGGACTTCTTGAAAGACCTATTTTTGATTTAAGACTGCATATCCAAAATATGCAAAAACATATGCAAGAATATGCAAAAACATATGCAAGAATATGCAGGAATATGCAGGAATATGCAGAATAAAAACAGTATATTTTGTATATAAATTGAGATATTTTATTTTCGTTGACATTTGGAAAATAAAAAAATTGATAACATAGGCTTCGTGGCGTAGTTGTCTGAGATGCCAACTTACGATTTGGAAGTATGTGGGTTCGATTCCCGCCCTGGTCGCGTTTTTTTTCTTTTTTTTTATTAATTCAAAACTTCGCCTAAGCATCCAACCTTGGGAGCTTAAGTTTAACTTAAGCGGTACTTTTTAAAGCACTCTGAAATTGATTCTGTCGCTTAAGCAACGTTGAATCATTAAAGGAGGGTTAAGTGTGCACTGTGAAACTGGGCATGAGAAAACTTTATGCTTTGGTTCAATATGAAAACTCACATATATTTTGCACCTGACGCATATTAATTGATTGCCATCAAACTCAAAACATGCCGATTGCGTTTCATTGAGCCAATTATTTATTTGTGCTCTTTTGGAAGCAAACTTCGTTTTCGGCATCTTATACGTTCATTTAAAAATCGAAGTAAAATTATAACTTTTGATTCAAATGACAAATATTTGCAACGGTTTTGCATTTGCCTACTAGATCAGCAGTTGTATTTCGCGTAAGACAAGTCGAAAGCCATTACTTCATAAGGTTTTTTTCGTGCATATTAGTGCATATACGTGCATATTCCTGCATATTTTTGCATATTGGAAATATGCAAGAATATGCAAGAATATGCATTTATGCAAAATATGCAAAATGAAATAGGGCTCATTTGCAATATTTTCTTATGAAACGAATTTGTGTGCAAACAAAATTTAAATCCGATCATCTATTAAAGATATGCATTTGCATATTATCCGCTGTCTAATTATAACATATTATTAAAACATACCAAAAACGAATCCAATATTCTTCATATTAGGCTCGTTTAAAAGGTTTTGTAAATTTTTCGAATATGCATACTGAACATGCTCGTTCTTGTTCCTACGGCATCTATATTATAGATTGAAGTTCGTGAGGCATTTTTCTTCAATTTAAGCCTATTTTTGTATGGTGACCCCCCCTAAGGAGGGGAGATAGAGGGTGGGTATGTTTGAAGAAAATACTTGGGGTAAAAAAATAATGTGGGTCGGTCATATACATCATCCCCCTAGGAGGGGTTTGACTGTGGTGACAGCCATTTTGTATGAAATTGTGATAAAATTAAGGTAATTTTGTATGGGTGACCCCCTAAGGAGGGGAGACAGGAGGTCAGTATGTTGGGAAAAAATGTTAATGAGACAAATTTAATGGGGGTCGGTCAAACATTTGACTCCTCTAGGGGCACTCTGGGGCTAGTTAGGACAGTGGGGGGAAAATTCATAAAAAAATTACTTTTGTATGGGAGCCCCCTTAAGGAGTGGAGATAAAGGGAAGGTATTTTTGGATAAATTGTTGGGAATAAAAAAATAATGGTAGTTGGTCTTACATTCGACCCCTCTAGGAGCGACTCTGCTTACAGTAACATCAAAAATTTGGAAAAAAATCAAAAATTAAATTTTTCAAATGACTTGGTGCGTGACATTTTTTTTTATCAAATAACCTTAAAATTAGTGTTTTATGGCATCTTTAATAAAAGTACATCGTACTATAATACAGGAAATTTTTTTGGAGAAAAAAACACTAAAAGTCATCACCCTAATGTATATCTTGACTCATTTCGCTAAAATAGTCCAACAAAAAGTTTAACGCCAGCATTAAAAATATATTACATATATATATATGTAACTCTGTGCGTAAGTTAATTCTTTGTAATGGTCAAGTGATAAAAACAATTATAATAATTAAAATATTTTTGTAATAATATTATTAAAAACATAAAAATTATACCTAATAATAAGAACCACGCCGCATCTCGAAAGAGGCATTTCTAGACCTGCATTAAATGTTTCCGCCTTAGCTTTATTTTGTGTGCTTTCCTAAAAGAACTTTCCTTAATTCAAAGCACATAAAATTTCCTGCACATCAATATTATTTTATCGATCTAATTTTTGAAGATATGGTGAGACGAAAAAGAAATTCGTCATTATAAATAAAGAAATTCAAAAATTTTATTCTTCAATTAATCTTATCGGCTGCGAAAGTGGTTTGAAGAAATTTATTCACCATGATTGCATTCCTCAAAATGAGTGAATGAGCTAGTAAAGTCCCATAACTATAAAATTGTTTTCCCTTCCATCCTCCCACAACACAAATAGTTGCTGTCTAAATTAAAATTGATTGAATATTTTGAAACAATTTTTAAAATTCCGCTTTCGAAATGTTGTGGCTTAAATTTCTATGCCAGCCTTTTTCACTGTCAATCAACTTATTTTTAATAAACTCATTCCAGAGAAGCGTTGTTTTTTGTTTCTTCTCCTCTTTGGCATTAGAGCAATACAGCAACACAACATTAAAGCATTATAGCGCACCAGTATTACAGCTCCGTCCAGCTAATTTCCAACCAGCCCTGAAGTATGCAACATTTTTTTTCCTATTTAACCACAGAAAAGAATTTTTCATATAAACTTTCGAGGACAATAGGAATCCTAATTAAGTCTTTATAGCATGACTCAGCAGACTGAGGAGGGGAAATTATGACGGAACGAAATGAAATACTTTTCAAAACATCTTTGAACTTAAAGAAAAACATTTTCCTTCTCATTGTATTCATAGCGTGAAGGAAAATCGTGTCAAAGGAATTCTTTCTGATCTCAACGTTTATCCACTTTTAATGGCATATTCATTCGGTTCTAAGTGTGAGCTGCTAGAGAAAAACTGTCAGCAACTTATGATAAGTCCAAGGTAGCTCCGTACAAAGTGGAATTGTGAGACAGCAAGACAAATCTACAATGATAACACACCTATACATATGCATCCATGGGCGAGTAAATTCAAGTACATGTGTATGACTGCGTGTGTGTTTGTTGAAAGTGTGAATAGTGTGTGTTGGGATAAACGAAATATTGTGGCTATGCTGCCGTCAGGGTTTTTTGCAATTAATCATAGTTACTCCTTTTTTGGAATTCACTGACATAATTCATACGTAACTGAGTGTGTACACGTGCACACGCATGTACGGGCATACGTGTGTACGTGCGCACGTACCTATCTATGTACGTATGTATGAAGCCAGGCTTGTGTTTAGAAAATTTATATAACGTTATAAATTTGTATTTTTGTTTTATTTGCTTTTATTTCATTTTATTTTTTGAGTAAGATAGTGTTGCAAAATTGCTATTCATCCTTGAGCTATGGCCATGCCATTGTGTTGAAGATATAAAGGATTGCGAAGTGATATGGGGAGCCAAGGGCAGTTTACACAGACCGCGCAAAGTTTTTCAATTAAAAGTATACTCGGAGAGATTTTCCTTGCTTATTTTTTATGTATTCATTTTTCATTACAATTTCCAGATGACTATGGCTTCGGTCTTCGGTTATTTCATCAAGTGAACGCCCAACTTAAGTAAACCAATGTGGGTGTAAACCTTTTGGGAGGGTTGGAATTTACTTTCTAAGGAATTTATATACTAGTTTGAGAAGCTGATCCTCGTTTGACCTACAAGTACGTACGTAGCATTTTAAGCTCGAGTAACGTTAATTTGAACATTTTTTATATCCAATAAAAGAGTCGTGGTTCGAATGCTTACGGTTTTTTTTTTTTGTTTGTTTATTTTGTTTTTGATAATTCATTATTTATTCATTTTCTGGTCAATATTTGGTAGCCGACCATAAGAAGTCCAGTCCTTTGAATTTGAATTGAGTCGGTTCAAGTTACTAACCCGCCGCAACTGCTCTTACACCGAAGCCAACAGCCTTCATCAGCTTTCAATTCCAAAATTGCTTTAGCTTCCGATAGCTACATAATAGTTGCAAAAAGTCCTTTTGCACGGAAAAAAAAAAAAAAAAGGGAAATTAAAGGATTGTCCAATTTCACATAGTTCGCTCTACGTTGCTTTACATCCTTTTCTTTATTCTCTGCTTTAGTGCTGAGCTCCCAAAAAAGTTCGCTACTTCTGTGCTACATTCCGCAAAAAGGCAATTCTCTGAAGAAATTAACGTCGATAATTTTTGATTACATGGCAAATCTAACAATTGAACTTCAAATCCTCATGGAAGCTCTTGAAATTGGGACAAGCGGATCCAAAGCTCATTTTCTTGAATGTGTGTGTGAAAGGATTTGTGGTTCATGATTTTCGATTGTAACCTGCCCAAAGGTGTCAAAAGTGATTTCCCTAAAGTAAAACATTTACCTTTCAATAAAATTCGAATACAACAACAACAAAATAAAGAAAATATAACAGCAACAGCAAAGGCACTAATAAACATAACCTTTGCACTTGCCGTTGCCACAAAAATACTTACGACACTTTATGCGAGCAGTCGAAAGAAATCTCAATATTCCGTTAGAGACCGAGTATACCCACGCCTGCCATAAAAAATCTTCGCTTGCTAACCATAGAAATTCCATAACATTCCTTGCGGTACTAAGCACGAAAACCCGCAAGAATGTTTCAATCTCTTAATGTGGCATCCCGGCCAAAAGGAGCTACTATGAATCCGGCAACGACCCAAGCACAGTCTCAGCTTACATGGGGACGCGTGCAAGCGTGGAAGCATGCCGGCTCGCCAGTGCTTCAAACAATGATGAATGCTGATGCCTTCGAGTGAGATCTCCAGTTCGTGTGTGTGCGTGTGTGGCCACTAAGCTGTGTGTGTGTGCTCGGATATGCTTGACTAACATTTTCTATTCCATCGTCTTCTGTGCTTATGTTCGCTATCAAACGTGCTCCCTAATGAATTCAATAAAAAAATACGAGAGGCCGGGTGAGAGAGGGAGCGAATGAGTGAGTGAGCAAGAGAGTGAGTGGGCGAGCGTGTGAGAGTTGATACTCACACAGTGAACGCTTGCCTTGAGAACAAAGTGCCTCAGCTATTATTTCTTTCTATTCATTCCATTGTGTTGTGTTTAAACGAAAAAATGACAGAAATTAAGTAGAAGAGGAACAGAAATGAGAGCCGCTTGTTGGATTTGCCATGACTTTTGGCGCATCTACCATCCCAATAAACACAAAAACGAGGATGAAATCGTAACGATATCGAGACGTATTCGAGAAAATTTAACTTCTCGATATCATGATTTTCGACTCGCGAAGCTATCGAGACGAATTCGGCAAAAATAATTTTAACGTTAGAATCAACTTCAACTTATAAATGACAAAAATCATTATAAATTATCAAAAACGGTGGAGCGGGTAAAAACATAACAAGTCGAAAGTTCGGCGATTCAAATCCCAAAACAGCACAAATAAAAAGCAATCTTTTCTTATCAACCGAAAAAGTCTTATTTAATTACAGTATGCAAAACTCGTTTTCATACACCTCAAAATTTCAGTGAAAAACTGGTTTTTACTGCCATAAAAATAGAATTTTGGATGAAAACTCATAAAAACCATTACTTTAATGCAAATCAAGCAGAAAAACAAACAAAAGATATTATAGGTTTTAAAATATAAGCAAATTTGTTATTTTGGCACGCAAAATTCGTATTCATACATCTGTTTAGTTTCTATTTTTAACAGCTTTTTATTAAGAATTAATATTTTGTGGGATATCCTCGTTGTTTTATAACAGCGTTCAAACGTTTTTTCATTGATTTCACCAATTTTTTTGTCAAAGTTGGGGATATTTTTTGCCATTCCCATTGTAAAACGCGTTTCAGATCAGTAGCATCTCTAATTGTATGCTTTCGAACTCTTTTTTTCAAAATCAACCATAGATTCTCAATAGGATTGATATCGGGACTCTGCGGTGGTGTTTTCAAATAATATGGGCAGTTATAAAGGATCCATAAACGTGTATCGCAAGCTGTGTGCTTGGGGTCGTTATCCTGTTGAAACATATATCGCCCTGTCAGCCCCAAATTTTGTGCACTGGGACCCAAATTGGTTTTTAAAACATCAATGTACTTTCTTGTGTTCATTATGCCAGGGATATGAGCCAGCTTTCCCACGCCTGCAGCAGCGAAACAGCCCCAAATCATGACGGAGCCCCCGCCGTGTTTAACTGTTGGCAAAAGGTTCTTGAAATAAAGCCTCTCATTTTTTTCTCGCCATATTTTAGTGATTCCATCGGACACTTTTATGTTGAATTTACATTCATCGGAAAATATAACACGCTTCCAGAACCGTAAACCCATTTTAATATACTTTTTGGCAAATTGTACTCTTTTGATGCGGTTAATTCGACTTATGAAAGGCTTTCGTGCCGCAATTCTACTTTGAAACTTGAGTTTTCTGAGATAATTTCTTACAGTTTGGGCTGTTACTGATATTCCGTATTGTGTAAGTAGGCTTTCCACTAAATATGTTGCTGAAGTTGTTGGATCTTTCCGAGTTTGCCTTATTAAGAAGGACTGATGTCTACGAGTAAGTTTTTGTCTGGGTCCATTACGTTTTTTCTTCTGCACGTATACTTGACTTTGAAACATTTTGACAATGTACTGAACCGTAGAATGGGTTCTATTTATTATTTTTGCTATTTCACGCAGTGACTTGCCTTCTTTGTGCAGTTTAAGTACGAGTTCGCGAATTTCATTTCCAACTTCTGTTCCTTTACGTCCCATTGCTTCAAAAAACGAATTGAGTCGAAAATGTCAAGTTATAACTATAGATTAAAATCTGGACAATTGCTAAACAGCTGTTTTTGACACATTAAATAAGTAGATGTTATCCCAGGATTTGCATTAAAGTAATGGTTTTTATGAGTTTTCATCCAAAATTCTATTTTTATGGCAGTAAAAATCAGTTTTTCACTGAAATTTTGAGGTGTATGAATACGAGTTTTGCATACTGTATTTCTTTAAAAAAAAAAAAAAAAATTATGCTAAGAAAAGAAAGGAAGTTTCTATTCGAAAACAATTGAGGAACAGAAAAAATCTCGATTCTTAAACGTTTCGAGAAAAGACTCGATTACGATTCGGAACGAAGATAATCTCGATTCCCGAACGACAAGTGACTCTCTAACGATATCGAATTCGCCGCGAGCTCGTCTCGAAGCCTCGTCGCGAAAGAGCTTTAAGAGAAAACGATATCGCCTCGATATCGTTTCGATATCGTTGTGTTTATTGGGATATGTCGTTCAAAAAATTGAGTGCCATATGCGGTAAGTCAATACTCCATTTTGTAAACAACTATGAAAGCAACAAAAGCAACAACTACTGAGACCGCACTGTCAGCAACATCAGAACGTTAGCAATTCATTATGTCAAATTCGTGAGAGGTAGAAAAATCAAGGAATCGAAAGAAAGTTTATTAATCTGGGAAAGTTGATTTTTGAACTAAGAAAAACTTGATACTTTAAAGGATTATGGCAAATTCCTTTGTTTCTGATAATGAATAAGAGTAGGTAAATGAATTAGAAATAAATATGATTACTCGAGCATTTCTAAATTAATTCCAACGGCTTAACTTTTGACAATGCTCTCAAAATTGATTTGGAAACCGTTAGATTAGATTGAAAGCACAAGAGATCGTCATTTTATTTATTCTCTTCTCCCCCATCATTGAACGCTTCGATTCGATAAACATCTCCAAAAAGGAAAGGGGAAAGTTTTTGTTTTTGAATGCAATGCATCTGGCAACTCTATGAAAGTAAGAGTGCGAGTAAAGTTCTGTGAAAAAAGTGGGAATTAATTGCTCAGAATTCCAGTTTTTATGCAAAGAGGGTCTTTTTAGAACATTACCCCTAAGAAATTTGTATCTCAAAGCGTTAAGAGATTCCATCACTTTTTTCTGGCAGGATTAAAAATAACAAAAAATCCTCTCATGCTATTATCAAACAGAGAAAGTTGCAAGCTTGGAGATTTCCTGAATGCCCTCGGGCCTTTTTAACACCTCGGTAAGCTTTACACAGCGAAAATCGTTCCGATGAAAAATATGCGTTAAGTGTGAGTGATGCTGGGTGCAAATGAGTAAGGCTGCGGCTGATTCTCAGTGCCAATCCGAAATACTGTGAAAAGGTTAGCGCAGGTACAAATATACAGAGGAAGGGGAAATAAGTAGTTTGATAGAGTAACCTGCACTGCGTTGAATGCTGTTTAAAATTTAAATTCATCATTACTTACCATACTAATAAGTCTTCCTTCAACTTTAGGAAACTGATATTCCTTTCGCAATAATATTTCGTCCGAGAAATTACATATGTTTGTGCATGTGTGACTCGGCTGTCAGAGCCCTCATATTCATATATAGCACATGACATTAGAGTCATACCGTATGACATTCCTTTTCAGACTGTTTTCGCTTCAATTTTCAAAATATTTCACGAACAAAGTCCTTACAAAATCACGACTTATGTTTCAGGACAATAGCCTCCAATGGTAACAGGGGCACAGAGTTCAAGTTCGTTTTTAAATCCTATTTTTCCTGAGGTTAAACCGCTAATAAGGTATAAGAAATGTACCACAGATTTGAAGTAAATTGATCGAAGATTTAAAAAAAAATTAAAAAATCATGTCTTAATTGGACCTTTTCCATACCAAAATGGCTCCCAAAGTAAAATAATTGAAAATTTTTTCAGAATTTTTGACTTTGAGCGTTTATTTTTCACACAATAACTGCAATTTTGACCATCAATTCAATTTTGCCCAAAAGCCTGTACAATTGGCTTTCAAACCGCATAACATTTTTTTTCTACAGTAAGCCACTAGCGTGGGAGAATTGTTTTTCTGGACTTAGTGCCAAAAAACTTTAAGGCCCTATAACTCCTCAGGGGTGCATTTGGGACCCCCACCTCACATACGATTTTTTGTTAATCTTGGACTCCCCTACCACCCCTGTAAAGGAATGTACTACCTAACGGGACACCCTGTATATAGGTCTTTAGCGATTTGCAACAATCTATCCACCAATAGTGTTTTTGACTCTGTTTACCAAATGAAATATGAATGTCAAGATTGTATTTTTTGTTAAAACATTAGATCTGAGTATTCTGTACGCAATTCATGTTCATAGACTAAATAAATAAAAAAATGAGCCGCGTCTCTGCTCAACAACGACAGTACAACTTTAATAGTGAAATGGTTAACGAGGAATTTAAAGTTATATTTTACTCAAAAATTAACATAATACATTTGCTGCTCGTGAAGCAATATTAATCCCAGCGGGATATGGTAGAGAATGGTAAGCGAGCGAGGTAATCTATACAGCACATACCAAAATCGATGAAAATTAAGATGGCGATGTCATTGAAAATTCGTTCGTTACCTCTTTCGCTTACCATTTACTAATACGACAGCATAATCGAAGAATTCTTCGGCAAAAGCGTAATCGGAGTATATGTACGTACAAATAAGAAGACATTCCTTAGAAAACATTATAGAAAGTGCCTAACACGCCGATGTCGGTCGGACATGACACATTTGTTTTTTTAGAACGAAGTTCTTTATGAAACGATAGCGACAGGGGACCTAGTCGAGAAAAAGTGAAAAACCGCTATAAAATCCGCGTTACCTAAATTGAAGTTCGCAAAAAAGGGTATAATAACCTTTGCAAAAAGAAAGAAATATACATATATTTACGTAAAATGACTTGCTGATGCGGCCGAGATATTATACTTTTTTAGGCGACACTTATTTCCGACGATATCCCGAAAAAACCATTAATTATTAAATTCAGAAACTACACAGACACATACATCCATAAATGCATTCAAACAAAACAAAACAATATGTGGTGCTGCCAGACTGAACGTTTTCAGAATAACTCCGATTAGTAGGTTGTTGCAAATATATAAGGGCATTTTAGGTAGCTTATAATTTTTTTGCGCTATCAAAGTATACGTCAATTCGTACATAATTAAAACATATTTAAAATCATCGTCTGTACTCCGGGGGCTGCGGATGTAATATCGGTGTGAAAAATATCGATACTTTAAAACATCTTTATGTATGAAAATTCGCATTTTCGAGACTATCTCATTTGCGATGAAAAACCCTTTACACGTATGCTTTTTCAGTTCCAGTATATTCTGCTTATCTAACTTAGCACTTTGAGGGCTCAACGCTGTTAAAGTAAATTGAAAGATAGTAACGAGCTCACTACTTTGAAGAAAGGAAATCAGAGTTGAAATTTCAATGACAGGTCGACAGAAATATAGGAAATGTATGACTTAAATGCAACCCTGTGAGTCCGATTACTTGTAATAAGCGTATGCGTTCAAGTAGCGAAAGTAAGTCAAAGTACTTATTTGTTTTTATACCCAGCGTAAGCAGGGTATATTAGGGTATCTTGTAACAGCCAGAATAACGCTCCGTAGATATAGACATATATATATATATTCTTGATCAGGATCAAAAATTGAATCGATTTAGACATGTCCGTCCGTCCGTGTCCGGATCTCCTCCGAAACGGCTGAACCAATCAAACGAAATGTGGCACACAGGTATATCGGGGTCCGAGTATGATCCTAACTAAAAATGGAAGACATCCGCTCACTGCCACGCCCACAAATGAATTTAATGTGTTTTCAGTAAAATGCTTGTAACTTGCGAACCACTCAACACATTTCATTGATATTTGGTGTACTGGTAAACTACGAAAAGGGACATATCCTGGAAAAAAATGGACGCCGCCCTCCGTGAGCCACGCCCACAAATAAGGGCGTATCGTAACTTGTGAAGTAAAAGGCGTAGAAGCTTCAAATTCGCAACATAGGTTGACCAAGGCGAATGAAAGGTGTAGGACATAATTTATGTGTCCCTCCCACTGCCACGCCCATAAATAGAGAAGCAAACCATAGTGCGCTCATAACGTCGGGACGCTGGGTATTTTAAAGTCGGGCTTGACCGACTTTAGCTTTCTTATTTGTTTGTTAATAAAATTAATATTTGGACGGCGTTCTTTTAAGAATTCAAGTGTGTTTAAAGACATTCTGATATGTTACTCAAAAATACAGCAAAAAATTTCGGGTAGGTGCGTTTTTCGCGTAAGTGCATAAAATTGTCTGGAAAATAATTGAATGCAGCTAAGCAGAATATACTGTATCGCATTTTCGCTCGTTAAAAACAGTTGAAAACAACAAACAGCCGTCTTGTATACATATATTTTTCGATTAATAAAAACAATTGAGTTTTGCGAAAAACCTTGCTGCGAATTATATTTACTAACATTTATAAATACCATAATGAACTTCGTTCTTATCTGGTGTCCTATGACACAACTTAACTTGTTTTAATTTTTTTTTGGAATAAGTAGATCGTTCTGGAATAAAAAACTTATAATTAAATAAAAATTTAGAGGAATATAAAGCTTTCAACCAAACTTTTAATGCAAAAAAAAAATTTTTTGATAGCCTGCCACAGGAAACGATCCCAAGCCCTTTAGAGTGCTAGGCAAATACGTTCTCCGCTACGCCACAGAGAGATTCAACTCATCATGCTTATTCCCAGCTTTTCGAGTCGCCTTTTTGATTAAAAAGATCAAATATGCGCTCGTTTTCTGATCAAAAATGATACTTCTGTCGGGAGAAATTGGAACCCTAGCGGCGACTCTTCTTGGGGAGTCTTATTTGATATCATTTGCGAGTCATTTTCGAGTCATATTTGTTACTATTTTCGAGTCTTCTACGACTCATATTTGCTATCATTTTCGAGTCTTCTACGACTCATATTTGCTATCATTTTGGAGTCTTCTACGACTCATATTTATAGTCATTTGCTTTCTAAAAATAAAAAAATAAAAAAAAATTTTTTTTAATCAATTACACATTTTTTGGCTTTTCCGTGTATATGTTATGATGTTATATGTATTATTATTATGAATTCATAATTTTTTTTTCCTTTGCCGGTATGTGGGATTTGAACCTAGGAACTCTCGTTTTCTAGTCCTGTGCTCACCCGTCGACACCAAGCTTTCCAAATCGAAAGTCATGGAAATTTTTCGTTTATAACTTTAAAGTCAAATTCCATTCAATTCAATTTTGAGTCAAATATTGAGTGACATATAAGATAGAAATAATTTGAATGATCATACCCAACAAGCAAGATAGGGAAATCTGACCAGCATTAAGTCCATTCGACCTAGTTTGGTTGAATTTTCCCTATTTTTGACCGTTTTTTTGCCTTATAAATTACCTGTCTTTAAAGTCTTTTTTTCAAGGTAGAAATTACTTAAATTCTACCTTTGCGATGCCTTCAAAGTCATTTCAACTTTTAATAAAATTTTTGGTTGAAAAAATTTTAAAAATGCCCTCCTTAATGCCTTAGAAGTGACTTGACTTTGATTTCGAAATTATCTGAAGTTTTTAAGGCATATAAACCAAATTTTTACCTTAAATTCAAGTATCAAGTCCGTTTTACTTTAAAGGCTATGTATATTAAGGCAAAAATTGACTTATTTTATTGGATACTTCAACGTATAAGTCGAGTAGTCTTGAATTTTCGACCTTAAAGTCAAATTGTCGATTAAAGCTAGTACACAAAGGTAGAGGAATTTGACATTCCATACAAATATGTATGGGACAATTCCTTCGCGGAATGCAAATAAATTATAGCTAAAATTTTTCCCTTCGGCTAGTACACAAGAGTGAAAAAAAGAGTGAAGGAATTTGACGTTACATTTAATTTAAAAATTGTCAACAGATGGCGCTGAAGTGAATTTCTTCGGCATTTATTGGCCGAGTTGAATAAATTGCGAAGGAATTTTGACATTAGCAGCTGAATCCATCGGAAAATTATGGTGAACGGTTATACTGAGTTCAAATATTAAAATTATTACGCTTCAAAGAGCTCATGTATTTGTATTCAAATTTACCGCCCTATGGTATCTGTCAATCTGACATTCCTTCGCGGAAATAAAACTTATTCAGCCTCAATTCCGCCAATGAATTCCGCTGCCTTTGTGTACTAGCTTTTAGGACGAAATAAGTCAAACTAATAAAATCATATGCCCTGTTCTGCCCTATATTTGCCCAATTCATACGAGCGTGAATGTTTTCGATCTAACGTAGCGCCAAAGAGTATGATGCTCTCAGCTCTCACTGCGCAAATGACGTCACGTCAGAACTTCTCATATGACGCTGATGTTGTTTTGAGTGTAACTCAAGCCAATTTTTGTGTTTTATTTATGTTTATTTTTATGTACAAATGCAGTAAATTTGTGTTTTATTTCAAATATTTAAAATTACAATAAGGGTCCTCATGGAACGCAGCTACACCGTGTAAACTGAGAAAAGTTAATAAAACTGTCAAATTTTGTATGAAATTTTGACTTTTTTACTTACTTAACTCAGTTTACACGGTGTAAATGTTTTGCATGAGACCCCTTAATGTTTTTCTTTTTTGAAAATAGTAGGTAATGTTTTCAATATTTTTCTATAGAGTAAAAAAGACATATCGTTAGCTTAATATAGATGAATTTCGTAGATGGTCATATCATATACAGGCATGCTCTAGAATCTGAATTCATTTCGACTAAAAATTCAATTTGAAATGCACAAATATTTTGAAGGATTACATTTTAAACCGAAAACAGTTTTATGGGAAATATAAAATGGTTAAACAATTTTACAGTATTCAATTACTTAGACTTTCTTATAAAAACTACATTAAAAAAGTCAAAACTACAAATCTTCCTCTTTTATTCAGTTATTTTTTTTCCTGTAAAATACTGAAAATTCATGTTACGCCCTTTTTATATTAAGCTTATATTTAAGTATGCCCCTCCGTCTGTTCATTTGTCCGTCTGTTCATTTGTCCGTCTGTCTGTCTGTCTGTCTGTAAGAGAATACATTTATTATTTTCCAAAGTAAAAAGTTTTGAGTTTTTTATGCATTAATTCAAACATAAATATATGCCCAGTTTGTTGACCGGGACCAAAACTCGATTTAGTTAAATCTCGGCGTAAAATACAACAAAAAAATAGGATTTTTTAATTAAATCGTTAGTTAAATGAGGAGCTTAGGAACAAAAGGTGACATTTACGTGTTTGGAATTTTTGGGTTTTTCATTTTTATACGACTCAAAAGGTTGACTTTTATCATTATCCGCTAAGATTAGTTTAAAAAGTTACTTGCTTCGTAGAAAAATGAGCTTGAAAAGCTGCTTCTGGGGCAAAAATCTACTTTTTAATATTTATTTTCTCAATTTACTCAAAAAAATAAAAAGTGTAAATGTCACCTTTTGTTCCTAAGCTCTTCAAATATAAAAATAAAACACAAAAGTTCCCTTGATTCACATGCAAGACAACAACCACGTCATGAAAAACTCCTTCATGACGTCACGCCATATCTCTTTCTATTTGCGCTAAATGTACATTGCACGCACGTGTTTGTGAAATGTCGAGTATTTTGGCGGAATATTTACTTTCAAGGCGATTTAAAGGCAAAACGCCGAATTAGGTCGAAATGTCTCTAGAATGCCTCAATAAGTTGGAATACCTTATTGGTACTAAAATAAATAACAAAGGACCTGATAAGGCTACTTGAACGAAAAATTCCTTAATAAGTCATTTTAGGTCAGAAATTATTATAAAAAAACTTGACTTGTTAGTTTAAATAGGGCATTCCAAATTATAGGTCGAAATTTCAAAGTGAATTTGACCTATTTGGTTAAGAAAACAAGGATATTCGACTTTGTGGTCCATGTTTACGTTCTGCCATCTTGTTTCGTATTTCAGTTTGCAAATTCTTCTTCTCAATCTGTTTCAGTATGAAAAAAAAATTTTTTTAAATAAAATTTTCTTTTATTTTTCATAATTGAAATGGCCCGTGAAAAATTCAGAATTGCAAGAAATACTTTCACCATAAATCTTAGCTGGCATATCTAATTTGGTTTTATGAATCGAAAATATTTTTCCATAAAACCCATATTTTATTTATTCTTTTTTTCAAATAACATAAGTAGTTGCTAGAATTTTCATTCTTTCATTCATTGCACTATGTGTAAATACATATTAATAAGTAAGAAATTATTATACCTATATCTTTCTCTTTTTCTCTACTTGAATTCATTTAATTCATAAGCCCAATTTAGGTGAAAATTTCGTAATTTCGACGTCCTTTTGACTTCTTTTATACTTATTTTTGGTCGAACTGCATTCTTAACTCCCTAACTTTAACAACTAAATGCCTTATTATGCCCTATTATTACTGCCAATCGACTTCCATTCTATTCCCCACTTTCGACGAATCAACGTCGAATGGACGTAATTTTGCTTTATTTAGGTCAGGTCAAACAAATAGTGTGCCCTTAAACGCAGTCGAATCGACTTATTTTCGACCTATTTTGTTAGTTGGGTATTTCAATCCCATACGTGATTAATTGGCGATTGCTCGATATTTTGTTTTTGTAATTTGAATACGACTCGCTTTTGAAACATATTGAAGAGTCGTTTTCGAGTCTTCTTTTAATCGTGCAAGTGATCAATCATTTTCTAATCATGAAGGGGGCTCGAAAAAGACTCGTAAATTAATCTTCTCATAAAACAGTCTTCCAAATGTTGGGTGGGTTTAGACGTAAATCTACTTGTTGAAGATGACATTTTTCGCTCTGTATGTATTTCATTTTTCGTTAAAGCTGCTCCGATGCTCTTTTCTTCGATGAATTCTTTCAAGAATAAGGAAATGGAAGAACAAATATCCCGATGGGAATAGTGTATATCTCGAGATCGTCATGGCTGCTGCTTTCACGGGTTGTCACATTATTACTTTAATATGCCTTTTTTAATACCCTCATTCAGTCGACAATGTTCTATTTTATGAAACGATATTTCATGTTTAGCATTTAATAAATTTTCTTTGATTGTTGGATAATAGAATTCCACAACTCCAAGTTACAAATGATTCGCACATTCGCTTGAATGCCACAAAATTCTGCGCCCACATTTTAAGTCGCATTTAAGTGTATTAAATCGACTCCCCCCCTGTAAGATCTCTTTCAATTTCTCTAATAGACCACAAAACTTTTGAATGAAATTGGTTTTTTTTATCGGATGAAAGAAAACAAATAAAACCGGCCAACTGTCCATAATAATGGCTCTGTCATTGAATCCGAACAAAATCACAATTTAAGTTATGCCATAAGAAATGTTAAAACCAACGCCGCACAATGGCTGATGCTGACCACATTTAGTGCATTTTGATGAAATGATTGTTCCATTCGAAAAGAAATTCAATTTCTTTTACACTTACGCACGATTAGGCTTTCGAATTCATTTTAAAATTACAATCATTTGCTGGCACAAGAGGAAATTTGACTAATTTCCTGTGTTGATTTAGGTCATAAAGCTTGTACGAACAAATTGTATCGAAATCGAAATTTCGAGCCGGTGCACAAAAAAAAAAAAAAAAATAACTTCTACGAAATTAGTTTTTGAACTCACAATAAAACCCCAACTCCAACTTTAGACAATGTAGAAAAATACAAAATCCACAAAAAATATTTGTTCAATTTTTTCCCATAAATTTTATTTATCTCATTCACATAAAGTCTACAATATATCGTTTTATTTACCGTTGCGAATGGCTACAATTTTATGAAAAAATAATTTTTTCAATTTCACAAAACTTTCCAATAATGAATCATGAGTTTTGTCATTATTTGATTAGGTGCAATAAATATAGGTACTTAATTCCTCAAGTAAGAACAAAGGTCATTACCAAATGTAAAGCAAAACAATGAATTTGGGGAATTGATACATACATACTTATGGACGAGCTTAATCCAAATGTGCAAGCAGAGTTTATCTAGCACGTCTAGTTTTTCTACTATAAGCAACTTCTGTTTCTCTATCCCTCTCCTGTGCTCTGTCTCCCACCCTCTCCCGGCGTCATACAGTGCTTGGATCCTATACATTCGATGGACAAAAATAGAAAGAAGCGTCGTAGGGCAATGAAATTTGGCACAAGTCCCTAATATGGCTTAATTAAGAAAATGTCGAAGTTTCATCAAAATTTACCCCTCCCACCACCCACCGCCAAATACCACCCAAAGTTATTTTTGGCTATAAAAATGAATCTATTGCTACAAACTTCATAAAATTTGGGGAAGGAGCATATATATATGCGATCTTATCAAAAAATAATATTTCATTGATATTTCCCACTTCTTCCGCCATTAATTTCGTAAGATTTTTATTACTGTTTTCACGTTCGCGTCTTAAGTCTTTTCGCAGACAGATCTGTCAAAAAAAGCGAAAGAAATAAAGCAAAGACTTAAGACTTAATTTTGTTCAATAATCGGGCACGTTCTTATATAATTGCAACAAAAAAACAACGAAAGTAAAGACTTTTAAATGCATGTACATTTCATAAATATTCCAAAGCATACTCTTCTTTTTCTTCTTGCGTGTTTAACTATCCCGGTCTATCCCGGGGTCCGCAAAACGCGACCAGTTTCTCCATTTGGTTCTGTCGGTTGCATCATCCGAGGTAAGTCCTACAGCCTCTAGGTCCCATTTTTTTTTGTCCATCCAGCGTTGTTTCGGACGCCCCCGTTTTCTGCAACCTTGGATTTCCAGTGCGTAGCCTTTCTTTGCCAAAGTCTCCTCATTTGCTCTCAGGACGTGTCCATACCAGCGTAGCCTTGCTTCTCGCATTTTCCCAATAATTGGCGCAACTCCATAGCGTCTATGGATGTCTACGTTTGGAACATGATCAAGCATACTCTTTGGCTGAATTTAAGAATGTTTAGTAGGGTGGGTCGTTCTTATATGAAAAAAAAAAAAGTTGTATGATCGCGTTGGAATAGTAAAATTATGTTTCCTTATGTATAAAAAATAATTTTGTGTAAAAAAAAATTCAAAATAAGCTGCATCTTCATACCGCGCAAGCGGATTGAAAGTTGGAAAAAAAAATTTATATTATATGAGATTTTTCCGACTTCAATGATAAAATTTAGAAATTCTCAGCTTTTATCTCATTTTTTAAATACATTATGTTCCCAGATATTTTTGGTCATAAAACTATCTTTCAAAGGAAAGCAACGAAACTACGATCGACCAAAATTTTACGGAGATATGGTCGAAGAAACTCAGACCTGAGGAAATTGCTCCAAGACATGCCAAAAATGTGTTCGAACCTATCAATTTTGTAACCATTTGGAAGAAGGCATATTGCCATTTCAAAAAAATCTTCCTTGAAGAAAATCGGTTATTTCATAAGGTTGTTATAACAATTTATATATTTATCTATTTATCGGTTTCATTTCAGAACGTGCCCTGAAAAAAAAGTCCATGAAAGTTTAAAATCCTTCTACTTGAGCTCGAACAGGAAAAAACAACGCTCAATTACGATTATAGATTTTTTAAATCGGTTCACAGAAACCAAAGTTACACGGCTTTGAAATTGGACAATTTATTATTTTTTAAATCCTGTGTTAGTTAAAAAGAAATGCCGAAAAGTATACTACATTTTTTTTTGATTCAATAATGAGCTCATGTTTGGGAAAAATATATATCAAAGTCATACCCGACAAACTCTGTGTCGAGGGTATATGGCATTTTTTCGTCCGTACTCGAGATAGACTTAAAAAAAATTTATATAGAAATGGTTGTGATTTTCGCAACAGACCCTAGTACTGGAGGTACCCCTAAAAATGTTCCGATCGGGTCCATACTCGAACTTGTTCTTACTCATGTGCTTGTGAGTACGCATATCAAATTTCATCAAGATAGCTCAACTCCTTCGATAAAAAAAAACTGTATACAAACAGACGGACAGACAGACGTACAGACAGACAGGCAGACATGGCTACACGGAATCTCCTGGTGACGCTTATCATTTCTATATATATTTTGTATGGTCTATCTCAACTGGTTCTGGGTGTTACAAACAACCACACAAATGCAATATACCCTCGACACAGAGTGTATAAAAAACCGCAAATTGAATATATGGAATTTTCTGGTGATACTAACCATTTCTATATAAATTTTTTTTAAGTCTATCTCGAGTACGGACGAAAAAATGCCATATACCCTCGACACAGAGTTTGTCGGGTATGACTTTGCTATATATTTTTCCCAAACATGAGCTCATTATCGAATCAAAAAAAAAAAATTTAGTATACTTTTCGGCATTTCTTTTTAACTAACACAGGATTTAAAAAATAATAAATTGTCCAATTTCAAAGCCGTGTAACTTTGGTTTCTGTGAACCGATTTAAAAAATCTATAATCGTAATTGAGCGTTGTTTTTTCCTGTTCGAGCTCAAGTAGAAGGATTTTAAACTTTCATGGACTTTTTTTTCAGGGCACGTTCTGAAATGAAACCGATAAATAGATAAATATATAAATTGTTATAACAACCTTATGAAATAACCGATTTTCTTCAAGGAAGATTTTTTTGAAATGGCAATATGCCTTCTTCCAAATGGTTACAAAATTGATAGGTTCGAACACATTTTTGGCATGTCTTGGAGCAATTTCCTCAGGTCTGAGTTTCTTCGACCATATCTCCGTAAAATTTTGGTCGATCGTAGTTTCGTTGCTTTCCTTTGAAAGATAGTTTTATGACCAAAAATATCTGGGAACATAATGTATTTAAAAAATGAGATTAAAGCTGAGAAATTCTAAATTTTATCATTGAAGTCGGAAAAATCTCATATAAATTTTTTTTTCCAACTTTCAATCCGCTTGCGCGGTATGAGGATGCAGCTTATTTAGAATTTTTTTTTACACAAAATTATTTTTTATACATAAGGAAACATAATTTTACTATTCCAACGCGATCATAGAACTTTCGTAAAAACGACCCAGCCTAATGTTTACTTACAAAGAAAACTAGTATAAATCATGAAAATATACATTTTTAAAATCTTCTTTTTCTTTTTTTGTTGGTTTGATAGAAGTCTGATTTTTTCATAACTTATTAAAGGAATATGTAAGGCATTAAAAATGGGAATAAAAATTTACCCGTTGTTCGGTTTTTTTTTTTTACTCCATGAAAGTTTCGATATTTTTTACTATGAAACAAAACTTTGTGCCTTTTTGAAGCCGAAAAGCAATATGATATTAAACCAGTGATGTGCATAACTAATACATACGAAATCAAGCATTTTTTGCAATGTATGAACCCAGTTGACCAGAGATTCGAAATAAACGACCTCAAATTAGCTAGAGTGCCAAATTTCATGAAGATCGGACAACTCCTTCTATTTTTGTCCCACTTTGGTATGGGCTCGAAGCACTGTGCGACAGTGATTAACGTTCAGAGCTACTCCAAATGAGCCATATAGAAGCTACCAGCGCCACCTCGAAAATCAAATCATCCATTTTGGTCGCAACCTCCGTATGTCTCCCTGTCTGTTTGTACCTAGTGTACTTATCAAAAGAGTTGGGTCGGTATAAAAATTGGGGGACATAAGTAAGAACGACTTGGAGAATCGACTTTACAGGATGTTTTTTTGGGGTTCCTGCAGTGTCAGGGAGGGCTCTGTTATTAAGACCTAAAGTATTCTTGAAGTCGAAATTTTTTACATTCCTTCATTATGCCTATAATTCAAAAGTGCTAACGACGAATGCCGTTCAATATCTGCCTCAACACATAGCCTTACTAGCAGAAGCCCTGTGCATAGTATATGATTCAATTACAAAAAAAAAATGGTATCTATACATATGTATATATAAATCTTTTCATACTTTTAAAGTATCCAATGTCCATCAAATCCAAAGATTGACATTAACTTTCCCGTTCTAGAGAATCCGCGCCATTGTGTTTCCACTGTATATTTAATTTAATTAAAATAGCGTTAATCAAATTGCTTAACATTGTTGTCCGCCCACGGGTGTTCCGCTTGGGTTTCTAAAGCATTTTTTGTGGTAAGCACCCTATACACAGATCCATAAACATTTGAAAATACCAGGTCGCACTCCATAGCTTACTCAAAATTATGAAGTAGCGCATCCGTTTACGCATTAACCTGGCACAAAGTTGACAAATTTTTTCATACCACTTCATTCGTTTCACCTTTATCTAAGTTTATTGTTATGCATGCTCGCTTATTTTTAATCAAATAAAAAGAAACGGAAGCTTTAAATGGAATTTTCTTCGCATTTCTCCACGACATTCTCCCAAATTCTCATCGTATTTCAAATCGCGCTTTACCGTTTTATTCTATTCCTCCATAATTCAAGCTCCTCGACGTAAATTATTACGCGCTCATCTACAATCACAATTTACCTCGTCTGACGCTTGCCGGCTGGCCCCCTTTCCTCTACCCGCCTGCCGAACGCCCCTCCGACCACCCCCTTGCCAAACTCTCTTAAGTTAGCTTTATCAACATCACTACCGTTGGCGTTTTCATTCTAAACAGCCCTATATGAGCTTTTATTTATGATTGTGTGTGCATCCCTTATATATATATATAGATATAAGCGTATACGTGTGTAAACATGTGTGTGTGTGTGCGTGTGTGTCTATACAGCTTGAAGTCTTATGCTTATGATATTTCTTTGATTTTCTTCGTTTGTTCACCATTTCATTTCGTGCAGTTTTCTTATCCTCACATCCGCGCAAAGCGAAGTATTAAGATATTCGGGCACGTCCACATTACTGTATGTGTGCATTAATATATATGGATGTAGGTACATAGATTTTGTTTATGTGCACGGGTAGGTATGTTGCAATGATTAAGTATTAGAAAAAGTGTCTGAGTGGGTTGTTAGTTTTCGTATTTTCGGAAAAATGTTTTTCTTCCCGTAGCCATCAGTTTTCGCTGATTGTGTTGCGCTTATTTCATTTGCCTGTTCCGCTTTGTTGTTGTTTTTGTTGTTTTTGATTCTTCCTTTATACGAGTATGTGTTCATGTATAGGTGCGCAGTAATTGCTATTGAAGTTGTTGTTGTTGTTGCTTAAAATGTTTTTCATCGTCATCTTTGTCGATACAATTTTATGTTCATTTCTTTGCTTATTCCATTCTTTATTGACGCTTTCCCCCATGCCATCACCATCGCCATCGTCGTCGTCATCATCATCTTCTTCATAGGAAACAACAATAACAAAAATAACGGTCTCCTGCAATTTTTCTCTTGCTTCTACCATTTATTTTGTTTTTTTTCTTCTTTTTTTTTTGTAAGTTGTTTTCTTACTATTTTCTTTAGCAGTCTCAACGGCATTAGGGCTAATATTTGTAGACTTTTCTTTATGATTTTGATTGAGAAAAGCAATAGCGAAAAGGAAGGAAATGCGATTGAGTGCCATTTTGTGTGCGTGTGTGTGTGTGTGTGTGTGTATGTATGTTTGATTTTGCTTTCGTTTCGTTGTATATTTGTACGACAGTTTGCCAGCGGTCTTTTGTGTCGGTGTGTGTGTGTGTGGCTGTGTGTGTGTGTGTTTGTGTGTGTGCTTTTGAGATTTAGTGATTTAGGCTATTTGTTTGGAAAGTTAAGGTAGGAGCTTTTCTGCATTTGTCGTCCTCTTTATCAACGAAGTTCAAGCTGCACGGTGGGTGGAATTTACTTTGAGTGAGTTCAAAAGAAGAAAGGAAGCAAATGTTTATGTTTGCCTGGCCTCAAAAGCGTGTTAGGGATTTTATTTCACTTTTTTCATCTCTCTCTCTCTCCCTCTATCATTTTTATGTTATTTCAATGATAAATATACAGATTTATGATTGCACAATTGTGCATTTTAAAATAGGCAAATGATTTGAAATATAAATGAGCGAAAGCAGCTTATGCTCTGCAAATATTTCAAAGCAATTTCCTTTCAAATTATAAGAAATCATAATCCTTTGTGCTGCAGCTTAATTTCAAAAAAAGGAAAAACAATAATAAAACTTAAGTAAGCATTATCATTTAAACAAATAATTGAAAGCGATTTAAATCGCCTTTGAATAGAATTAAATTAATTTTTTTTATTGGTTTAAAATGAAGGCCTTGGTAATTTAACTGTGGGAAGAAAAGTGCAAATATTGCCAATAGTTTCGAATTTAAATTAAATTGACTTGAATTTCAATCTCGATACGGATACGGATGAGCTGGTCAGCTTGAGTACTTACGTTTCTTGCTTCAATAGAAATTCAACTTTGCCAAATCATAACGCGTTTAAATGCAATTCCATCAGGCGTGATTAAACATAAATTTATTTTCATCAAATAAATTGTCAGTTTATTCTCAAACGATGGAAGTTTATCATTTGTGGAAATGGAAGGTCTACGAATGTAGTATGAGAGCCAATTTGCAGAAAGATTTTGTTTGAATTAAAATTCATACCCAAATATTGATACAATAACTAAAGATATCTTATAATAAGTCAAATTGCCAATAACATGCACGACGCTCAGACTTCACTTTTAGAAAAGGATCTCTCTAAGTGTACAATCATAAGTGAACATATAAAGCTTTGGTGAAACTTTGTGATTTGCCCATTTAGCTAACTATTTCAATTGGGCTGATACAACTTATTGAAGAGCACTAAAATAATTTGAAATATTTCAAATTTTCAGGCGTTCACACGCATGAAATGTGGCTGCTTCCATTTAAATACATTTCAATACATTGATTCAATGTCATTGATCAAATGTCCTAAGCACCAGTGACGGAGACCTACGGACTACAGGGAAAAACCAAAGGGCTAATTTTAAATATTGCGGCTCTTGTTTCTAGATTCAAGTTCTAAAATCAAGTATTCTTGTTTATATGTAGTAGGTAGCAGTGGCGTGTCTAGAGAAATACTGCTTTGATAGTGCTTATATTTTCCACAGTGGTATATTGAACAATTATAAGACATTAACTCAAAAATTTTTGGGGGGGCTAGAGGAAGTTTAGAGAGTTATGGACCAAAAACCAAAAAAATCCGAAAAATTTATGGCGTCCGCATTTGGATGAAAATTTATATATAGAATAAGCGAAAAATGCTAGGAATTTTGGCGTCAAAATTTTTTCAAGAAACCGATTACAACTAGTCTAGTTAGGGTCTAGTTCCAAACTGGTCCAGAAAGGACCAGTTTTTTGAAAAAATTTTAGTGCTTAAATTCTTAGAATTTTTCACTTATTCTATATATAAATTTTCATCAAAATCGGACGTTATGAAATTTTCGGATTTTTTTGGTTTTTGGTCCATAACTCTCTAAACTTCCTCTAGCCCCCCCCCCCCAAAAAATTTTTGGGTTAATGTCTTATAATTGTTCAATTTACCACTGTGAAAAATATTTGCTCTATCAAAGCAGTATTTCTCTAGACACGCCACTGGTAGGTAGGTAGGTTGAAGTGGCTGCCACTTAGGCCGTTAATCGGCCCATTGTGATACCAAGGAGGTTTTCTTGTGCTTGTGTGAGTGTATGTCTTATTATATTGTGTGCCCCTAACATGCGATTTTTTTGAAAAACCAGTGCTAGACTTGAAACGTTTCACTCCGTTTCGCCTTTACCGGGAATCGAACCTCGGACCCTGGAATCAAGAGTATAGCACGCATCCCCTAGGATATCCCAGCGCCACGTGTTTGTTGTAATTTAAGATTGAAAAAATAAGAATTTCACATTCTAGCTTCAAGGGTTTTTTCTTATTTTTAGATTCCAATAATTTTCTGAGTGTAAGAGAACTAAAAATTTTCAAGCTTTGAGCAATTCTATTAAATATGCGCCATGAAACTTCGATTTCAAAAAACCACTCGTTGCAATTTTCCAATAAATTTTTCCTCTAGCGGAGCTCACTTTTTCATTGACGCGACTATAATAAGAAATTAATTACCCACCAGAAAAGGCAACTTATATCTTGAGAAAATGTTATTCTTTAATTTCTTGTCACTTTCTTCACAAATTCGTCGCACTGTATACACAATATCCGCACACAAGAGCGCCAGAAACGTCATTTTCATCAGCGCCACCATCAGCATCTCCGTCTCCGTCGCCGTCTTCGCCTTCGTTTTCCCCGCAACTGAACCACAACCTCAGCCTGGAATGCCAATATTCACATTCTTTCTTTGTTGCTTCTACGGTTTTGTTGTTGTTTTCGTTGCTGTTGCTGTCGCTGTCGCTGTCACTGTCACTTGAGTTGTCATTGAGGTGAATTGGGTTTTCGCAGCTTAAGACTTAGATTTCGAGTTTGAATTGATTACGATATCAATTATGTTTACTTTTGCGTATTTGTGTGGGCCCTCTGTCTCATGTTACGCTTCCGTTTCGGCTCCAGCACTCGGCGTTCGGTTGGGTGGGGAACTGCGGAACTGCCTCTTTTGTTCTCCTCACGTTCTCTCGAGGCGATTTGCAGATATGTACAATTATATCTAACTCTCATTCTAGATCATATAAACGTGCCAACTACAAAAACGTGGCCAAAGTTGGAAGTAGAAGTTTCGTTACGTTGCGTTAAGAAAGGCAGAAAAACGAAACGCCCGAAGGCACTTTCAATGTACTTGTACTTTTCAGGCATACACACGTTCAGCATTACACTGCGTTTTACTTCTGCAGAAAAAAAAAAATATATTAAAAAAAAGCAACGAGAAACAAAACATAAAACAATAAGAACGACAAGAGCAAGAACAGTTAGAGCAGGAATAAGGACCCACTCAATGCACTATTCGCCTCAAGTGGGAGATCTATTCATTCCGTTCCGTAGATTAACTTTTAAAGTAGTGGTCAGAAAAATAAGCGGAATTTTCAAGCGGTCAATATATAATAAAAATTTATGCTTCGGAAAATCTATAGTTTGGGAATGGGAGTTATGTGTTATAAGATTTTGTTCTTGGGAAAAGCACCAAAACATCCTTAAAAAGCTTAAAATAAAACAAAGGGCGAAAAACCTAGGCTAAAATACATTTTTAATTTAAATAAAGAAATTTTCGGAAAAAAGTTACACTAGTGGCAAGTTGCCTTACATGGTTGACTGCTCATCTGAAGTTGAATAATATGCTTAATGGGCTCTACGCAAATATGCAGGAAGTAAATTCCCTATGCTAAACAAATGCAAAATAAAAAACGAAGAAGTACTTTGAGTAACTTCTGATACTTCAACGAATTCGCAGATTAAAGGCAATCGAACATGCAGGGTTGCATTTAAATCATACATTTTCTATATTTCTGTCGACCTGTCATCGAAATTTCAACTCTGACTTCCTTGCTTCACAAGAACGAGCTCTATACCTCCTGCATATCTGCTTAGAGCCCATAAAGGTGTAATTTTCAAAAAAGAGTCACTCTCTGAGCAGCATGAACTCTAATATTTTCAGGAGTGACATTCTTGCGTCCGTCAGGGATAAGCTAACCAAGGATTCCAATTGAATATTTTTGTCCATCTAGCAACCAAATAACACTCTTGAGCTACCAACGTTGAATCAAGCTGCTATTTTTATGTAGACGACCGTTGTTTTCTAATCGAACTCGACGCTCACAACATAGAAAACTTTCGTCCTTCCTGCTGGTTTGTCATTCCATTCGGGGCCTTATTCTCTTTTGCTACTGTTGGAATTGAAGGATGAAGGAACGCGTTGGTTTGATTATACACCTAACAATATAAGTAACGATGTGTTTGTGTAAGTTCGTGTGACTGTCGACTATATTTGTTTGCCTTTGGACCTTCAATCCGGAAGCGTACAACATTTTTCGCTTTGATTATAATTAAAAAGTAAGTGTGTATTGTTGTTGTTGGAGATGCTGTTTGCTATTACTTTTTCTATTGTTGTTGTTGTTGTTGTTTGGATGTTCCTTGACTCGTAGTTTGGTTGTTGGTTTATTTGGTTTGTTTGGCCACCTAATATTTACTTTGCCGCGTGGGATTTAGATTGTGGTTTTAGGATTGGAATGCTCGGATGATTGTGTATGCATTCAACATTTCATACACCAAACGCCACCGACTGATATTGCTGCCATCAATGATCGCACTTTTCATTTTCTGGCAACGTTTAAGGCTTAAGTCATTCAAGCACTCAGTTCTTCAGTCACTCATTTAGTAAGTCAATGCAGAAGTCAAGCAATGGAAGCAATCGTTCAGATCCCTCTTGCCGCTTTTAGGTGCTCTTATGAAAGGAATTTCATTTCGGTTTTATGTTTTTCATCATTCTATTTATTTATTTAATTTATTTTTTCTCTTTGTTATCCTTCTCCCCTGCTCTTCGTGCATGCTCTTCTCAATGGAGCTCGCAAAGTTTGAACACCACCAGACGATTGTGGCAATATTAGCTTAAATGTGCGTGCACGTTTTGTTGATTGTTGACTTATACCCATTTCACCGTCATCGATTGTTTTTGCCTTTTGCTTTTTGCTTTTACTGTTGCGTTTTCTTTACAATCGGTTTTTTGTTTTTTTTTTGTGTTGGAATGTATGTATGAAGCACCACCATTACAGTTGCCATTCTCGCTGTCGATCCAAATCCTGTTGATGTCCCCCTAACTCTGCCACAGTTGAAAGTTACTTTTGACTCGCGCTGTGATTTATCCCTCTTATTGCTTGTTGTGATTTGATTTTTTGTTTTGTTTTTGTTTTATTTTTTTTAATTTAATTTTTATTTTTATTTCTCTTTTCATTTTTCCGTTGCTCTTGTGTGAATTAATGGCTTTAATTTGTGCTTTCAGGTGTTGCCATGCAGTGCAGTTAGTCCTTTTTCCCATCCTGATTCGCTGAATCTCATCCCCACTGAATGAACCACTTCGGTTGAGTACCATGCCGTTATGTATAAGCGTTATGGACGTATTTGTTATATTTATTGTTGTTGTTTTTGGTGTGGAAAATTGATTTATTACCCGTGGAAAATTGTGCTGGCTGCTGCGATATGGGCATAAGAGCGCAATACATTTATGTAGAGCATAACAACGACATATTGGATGAGTTGTGCGCAGTGGTGGTGTAGAAGTAACTAATAATGGGGATTATTTGTTGAAATTTTAACAACGTGTTTATGTTTTTTACTCCTTTATTTATGTATATTTACAAAAATTTCCACAACTATAAGGGAAGAGAGGACATACCGTACAACAAATTAGAGAGGTCAGAGTGGAGAGTTAATGAATAATGAATTCCTTAATTAGCCATGACAGACCACAATCCTTTCCTCAAAGTCAATTCATAAAAGTGGCAAGAAAATTTCCTGTGTGATAATAAGGACTATTTTAAAAAATTTAAAAAGAAAAATATCTATTGTGGACAACTGCATTGAATTACAAAACTTGTTTTGCATTGGGTATATAAAAACAATCAAAAAAATTTTTGGAAAAAATTATAACCTTCAAGTCGAACAAATTGCTTCATTTCAACCCCAAGTATATTAGTATTCCATCAAATATGAATTTTGTTTGAAATATTTTGAAGGCCCCTCCTGCGTTAGCACTGTTCTTTCAACTTAATGTGAGCATCAAAAAAATCTTTTTTCCTGTCAATCAACCACTGTATTACCACACTCCTCAAGCAATCGATGCGCTTTCAGTTGATTGCTTATGCCGGCTTCTCATATTTAAAGCCACATAGACTTGGCAATTTTTTCAAATTTGTTACAGCGCGTTTTTGTGCTTATTATTTTTTTTTTTTTTTGCCTTTTTTGATGTGTCACTGCTGCCAGTCTCACGATTGTTGTTTTTCTGATATCAATCAATTCAGTACGATCTTAATGGGTTCATATTTCGCACTCGCGCTTTGACATATTTCCTATTCGTGTGAATAATGTGTTCCAATTACATTTCATTTATAGTTCGTCGAAGTATGAAAAACAAAAGATTTAACACAGAACAAAAGCAAGAAAATAAAAAAGGAAAATGGAAAAAGGAAAATACAAGAAATAAATTAGAAAAATACAATAAACGTTAAATGAATTCAATAACTTCGGATCATAAGCAGCATTAAAACTTAACGTGCATACATGCTCGTAGTATGAGCAACGTTCAATTTGTATGCATACAACAGCACACTTGTACGCCGGGCTGAGCTTCTATGTTCTTTAACAGCTGCTCAATATTGGTTTGAGAGTTTTCATATAATTTTGATAATAATTTTTTATGGGCAAGCAATTATGTTCCTGTTTTGGTAATTTAATTAGGAATTTAACAAACAAACAAACAAAAATTTAACAAATTGTACAACAGGCGGCCACTTAAAGGATAACAGAATCTTAGACGTTGTTGCAATAAGTTCATGATTTGTGATTCCTACGAAAATATAATTCGTTTTATAATTGGAATATTTAAAATTGAACAGTTTTCTTGCTGAATTGTTGTTATAAGTTATCATTTCGAAACAATTCATTAAAATTTGTGTATTTATTCTTATTCCAGCATTAATTGCGACAGACGTCGTTGCAATCTCAGAAAACCCATTAATTGCCAACTGGAGTAGTTAGAAGAGCACAACGAAGCCGAACGGAGTTCAACGAAGCAAGCTACTAACCAAACATTGAAACACATATTCGCATTGTGCTCCGATTCAAAAGCATTGCATGAAATGCACAGTCAAAGGTAAAGCATCAAGAGTTCTTCTTGTTTTTATAGCCTTTTATGGGATTCCTTATACTGGATTTATATATAGCCGACTTATCAAAGGGAAATGAATCCGTTTCCATCGCTTGCACATGCTCAGCTGTGTTTGTTGACATAACTAAGTACATTTGTATTGTGAGCAATAGCAGTGCAATTCACTGCTTCCATGACAAACTTCATTTGCATGATTTTGCGTTATTTTCCGTAGTTAATTAGACAGAACTGCAAGAAGGTAGAAAGTCGAACGGCAATTACAAAATAAAATTGCAAAGCATAACGATTTGCTGCAGAAAAATAACGCATTTTGAACGAAAAGAGAAAGTTTAACGCTGCGCCAATTAAGAGCAAACGAGAATAGCTTTTGTAGCTCTATTGATACGAATAGATTTCTTCCATCATTTCTCATTCTCGAAATCTGTTTTTACGGCAATCATTGAAAAGAACCTTGTTAAAGGAAAACGTAACATTCTTTAATTAAAAATAAATATTAGACGAAACATTTTTTGGGCTTGTTTTTTAAATTTGCCAAAGAAGTGACCGCGAAAATTATCTTTATAACTTAAGAGACTTCTAATTAATAAATAATTTGAGTTCTAAGACTAGGCTTATAGGTACTTAAATGATTTTTTTTACGTGGAAAGTGTGCTCCAAGGCATTCTTATTAGGGGCATTCTTTAAATGTGAAAGATATAAAAAGGATTACCTCTAAAATATACGCGGGACTTTTCGGGAACACACTTTTTCAGGTAGTCAGAATTTCGACAGTTCGTACAGTGTTTCATAGTGAAACATACAATTGCATTCGCCAAAGCGTATTAAAATACAAGACTAGTCAATAATGCCGAAAAAATTAAAAAGGTTAAGGTCATTGAATTTCTCGAACGGTAGGATTAGATCTAATGATGTTGGAAGTATTTGGACTAAACAATGGCTTATGTTTTATTCTATCTTAGATTGACGTAGATTTTTTAATAGATTTTTGAATTTTTGGAAGGAAGCGATAAGCAATAACAAAATTCGTGACGATTGGCTATTTTTCACTGTCTGAGAAAGTTTATGTTATTCGGCTAAAAAGTGTTCCAAAATCGCAGTGTTTTTATACCCGACACACTCTGTGTCGAGGGTATATTGCGTTTGTGTGGTTGTGTTTAACACCCAGAACCAGTCGAGATATATCATACAAAATATATATAGAAATGATGAGCGTCACGAGGAGATCCGATTTAGCCATGTCCGTCTGTCTGTCCGTCTGTATACAGTTTACTTATCGAAGAAGTTGAGCTATTTGATTGCGAATTTCATTTCTATATATATTTTGTATGGTCTATCTCGACTGGTTTTGAGTGTTACACACAACCGCACAAACACAATATTCACGCTCGACACAGAGTGTGTCGGGTATAAAAAAAAATTTACTCATTGTGCTAAATAAAATCAACTCAAATATCTATCGTTTAATAGATTTTAAAAGCTTCCCCTACGTTGGGGTGGAAAGGTGGTCCACTTTAAGGGGGGAGGGGCGTTGCTGAGTGGTTTTGAGCAAAGTAAAGGATCGTGAGTGATTTCTGGACACAGATTTGGGTAAAGCATACCAAAAAATATGCTGCAGGGTACTGCTATTCTCGAGTATCAGGTGAATATGCCTTTTGGATTAATAGATGTCAAAAATGCCTTTCAAAAGGGGCGCCTATTTTTGATAAATTCAAAAAACGGAAGTTATAAAGTTAACTATTGCATCAAAAGTTTCCCAAAATGGCGTATTGCTTAGTCAAAAAAAGGCAGGGCTTTTTATTCAGGCTGGAAAAATAAAAAGCTTAGAATAACCATTATGCAGGCTGAATATAATAAACGGCAAAAAATAACGGTTAGTTTTTGACTTAAAAATAAAAATCAAAGATTTAAAAATTATGTCTTCAAATTGAAGTCAAGGATGTGACAATCAAAACTGAGTCTTCAATATGTTTGTGCGTCAAGTCGTTCTTTTTGCTTTTTTTGCTTAAAGTTTCGCAAATAACTATTATTTTCGGTCCCTGAAAGGCAAGTTGTATGATTTCTAAAAATTAGAAAAGTGGGCGTGGCAGAAGGGCGTTTTTTGAAAATTCTCTCCTACACCCGAAATTCAAATGGGACTTGAACGAAATTTGGCACTTATGCTTCCTTTATAGCCATAAACATCCTTCCAAAAAATTTTCTTGATCGGTCCATTATTAAGGTTACCTCCAGGACTAGGGTCTGCCACAAAAATCCCAAAACTGCCTCAAAATTTGACTTTTTCGTAATATTTCTATGAAGCTTAGACTTTTAGCGTATATATATTTTCTGATTAGAATTCAAAACATTTGAAAAATGGGCGGGGCAAAGGAGCAGTTTTCATAAAGAAATTGCACCAAAGTCGGTATATGGAGCCAATTATGGCCTTAAAACCCTCTAGAATATTTTTATACCCGACACATTCTGTGTCGAGGGTATATTGCGTTTGTGTGGTTAGGTGTGTAACACCCAGAACCAGTCGAGATAACCATTATCAAATGTATATGGAAATGATCAGCGTCACCAGGAGAATTCGATTTTGCCATGTCGTCTGTCTGTCTTGTATAAAGTATCTTATCGAAGGAGTTGAGCTATCTCGACGAAATTATGTATGCGTGCTCACGGGGACATGAGTAAGAACAAGAGAATGGACCATGATCGGAACCGTGTTTTAGGGGTACCTCCAGTACTAGGGTCTGTTATGAAAATCACAAAAACTGCTCTAAACCGAAGTTTTTCAAGATATTTTGATGAAATTTGGCAATTGAACTATTATTTTTCTAAAGGCCAATTATGTGATTTACAAAAATTAGAAAAATGGGCGTGGCAGAAGGACGTTTTTCGAAAATTGTCCTCCCACTCCCGAAACGCCTATGGGACTTCAACGAAATTTGCCACTTATACTTCCTTTGTAGCCATAAACATCCTGCCAAAAATTTTCTTGATCGGTTCATTATTAAGGGTACCTCCAGGACTAGGGTCTGTCACAAAAATCTCAAAACTGCCCAAAATCTGACTTTTTCCAATAATTCAATGAAATTTAGACTTTGCGCGTATATTTGGGCCTCTGATTAGAATTCCGAAAAATTGGATATAATGATATTAAAAATTATTTGAAGATGTGTGTCTGTGTCGGGTATTCTATTGTCAGGCTTGCCTGACTATAACACCCTTACTTGTTTCTTAGTAGTTCTGTTTTTTGGGCGTGGTTTAAAAAGTATTGAAACATGTGCGTCTGTGTCGGGTATTTTATTGTTAGGCTCGCCTGACTATAACACCCCTACTTGTTTTTTGATTAAAATTTTTTTCTTGGCGATTTTCATCTTTCAATAATTTCAACCAATCGCAATAGTCTTAATACAACGTCACAAGTGTTCATGCGCAGATGAATCAAATTGTCGTGACCTTATAATCAATCATTCTTGGAATTATCGGCTAGAAAAGGATAAAGTGAAACGCATACATTTTTATAAAGTTTTTTATTTTAATTTTAAAAAAAGTACATCGTGACCCTAAAAACGATACAAATAATCAGACTTTAATCAAGGTGCCGCGGCGAACATGAAAATAAAAAAGTAGTGCCACGTGTAAAAACGTAAAGTACCTACTATATATTCACCAGTGCACTAACGTCATTAAATTAGCGCAAGCAATGGATTATTTTTTAAATTATGGTAGACTTTTCTGTGGAATTGCCTCAAATCAAAATATCCCATACATTAACAGCAAACTTGAATACATGGTCGGAAAAGCTTCCCTGCATTGCCTCGAACGCCTCACAATAAGAACGCGTGCTTCTCCACCATTTCAGTATCAATCTAAGATCACTGGCAGCATTTTAGCACTATTCCCTAGTGTCGTATGAAAGTGACATTACAGAGACCAAAACATAAAGGAAAGGTAACCAGGATTACGGATAAAAGTTCAGTAATCGAACACTTGGAGCATTTTATTTCATTCGCACTGGAAATTGCTATTAAATCATAATCAAACATGTTCCCAAATCTTCCCTCAGGGATAAGTTTCTGAACAAATTTAAGGTTATTATTAAACACAACATTGTGGTTGAAGATAGCACTTCAAAATCTTTCAAATAAATCATTTCTTTGCTGCTAGTTGAGGGCAGACGAATATCCCTATCTGACTTCTCCATAAATAGTGATGTGCTATAGAGACAATGTGCCTTTCTTTATTATATTGAATAGCTTATGGCAGCTTAAGATTACTTATGACAATGGTTCAAATCATTAAAAGCCCTTCGTTAAAAAAAAAAAAATTCCATGAAATTTGAGGCACAAGTGCAACTTTAAAACCACTAATCCTTTTTCTTAAGATACCATTAGCAAACGCTTATACCTAAATATATATACCTTTATCTGTAACTGTCAAGAAAGCCTAAGGAACCTGAATTTCTTCTCTTATAAGCGGAAGAGCCTGTCAGTATCAGTGTCAAATGATGTTGCCATTTCTAAAATCTAAAAAAGATTACGGAAGATTTGTTCAAGCCGTTATTAATGAAGAGAGATGTTGAAAAAGTCAATAACAGAGCCACAAGATAGCCAATTAAATAACAATGAGTCTCGGCAAACTTCCCTTCATGTTGGAAAAGGATCAAAGTGGAGAAAGCTATTACGGATGTCATTAAAACAGAAATCCTCCATTGTCGAAACAAAGGTAAGTCATAAAGAAAGAGCTGACTAATTGACAGGAAGTATCTTGGCTCTATCAATAGACAATAAATTATTATCCTTCGAAGACAAACGCTCGTAATATCAATTTGATTGCTAGCCTTACATGTCAAGAAAATTTAACGTGATTTATCAAAAATGCCAAAGGTTACTTCCTGTCTCTGTGTGTCGGGCAGTGCGGCTTTGTGTGGGTGCGCGTGAGGGAAAAGTAAACGACTTTCCATAGAGCCAACTAGGAAAAAGCGTACGGAAAAGTTTTTCTGTTTACATTAATTAACGATTAACTCTCGTTAGGCTATACGTGCGGAAAATTAATTCCCATCGCCTAAAGGATTAACTTCGATGCATGGTAATGCGTGTTGATGCAGCGTTTTTATTCAACCAAGTTGAATTATGGGCTTCGGCTTTTAAAGCCTACTCAACTGTTGAATGGATATCGAAAAGTGTTAATAAACTGTTATATATATTTCCGGATGACGCTTCAATGGTGATATTAAATTGGTAAATAGAAGTGCTTCCAATCACTTTCAATCAACTTAATTGAATTCAGTTCAAAAACAATGAAAAATATATTTTCTTGGAACTTCGCCGGTAAATGAATTCACTTAATATACGAATAAGAATAAGGTATAGCCAGGCCAACCTCCACAGCCAAGCAAAACTCTGAAGCACAGCTGAGTAGCCATGTTAATTTGATCTTTTTCGGTTGAACAGGTCTGAGATAATGCTCATTACAAAAAATCTTTAACGGGACGGGTCTAAAAGGACCTCATTTCCCTGATTCTGTATGAAAAATTCCCTTATCAATCGTAATTCGAATAGGTATTTTTGTAAAGCCACGCCTTCTTTTCTACCTTTTGTTAAGTCGCACAAAAGGCTTCGAAAATAAAACAATTTTCATAATTCATCAAAGTATTTACGTATCTCGAAAAATAATAAAGGATCCCTATAGTTAACCCTTTCAGACATGCTCCAAAACCGATAGCATTAAAATCTCATAAGCTCTTGTCCCTTATAAGTGACGCTAGCAATTTGGCCGACTCCTGGTGGTCAGCCATTTCTCCAACAAATAGTGATGTAGGGACGTATCAGACGAATATTGTGAAACTAAATGTGACAGTCAATTGTAAGGTCGGTCCTATTCACCGTTGGTCGATGAGGTCATCTGTCTGTCTCCGGTCCTATGGAACTATAGGGATGTTATAACCAGGCGAGCCTGACCATACAATACCCGACAAAGACATGTACCATATGCTTGAAAATTTTTTAAAACCTTCAACAAGGCCACTATTATTAAGAAAGGGTATTCGGGGATTTTGAAGGCTATTTAGGACCCCATTTTCCGAGAAATTGAACAAATTTGTTACAAGAAGCACAAAGCAGTTTTAGAGGTTTCCTGACAGACCCCAGTCGTGGAAGTGCCCGTAAAAATGGACCAGCCTAGTCCATTCTAGAACTTGTTCTTGCTCATGTCCACGCGAGCACGCATACCATAGAAGCTCAACTCCTTCGATAATTAAACTCTAAACGAACACACAGACGCACATTGCAAAATCGATTCTCCTGGTGATAATTTCTATATCTATACATTTTGTATGGTCTATCTCGACTGGTTCTGGGTGTTACACACAACCACACAAACGCGATATACCCTCGACGCAGAGTGTGTGGGGTATAAGTAGGTTTTGAAGTAATTTCTGTGATTTCCATAACAGACCTAAGCATCTCCTCAAACCTCTATAGCGAATTTCGATAGCCAAACTCACTTAATAAGAAAACTTGTATACAGTTAAACATGGCCAAGCAGGCGGACTGAGGTACGCACAAATTCAATATACCTTTACCACAGAGTGTGGCAGGTAGTAATAAAAGCCAAGGCTGCAGAATTTTAAAATACTTTTGTCGACTTTTTTTAATATGGAACCTTCCACTTTGTTATAAACTGTATGGATTTCTAGAAGGAAAAATGTTTATTCAATTAAATTGAAAATTCGTATTTATTCCTTGGTCAATTTCTGAATTTCATTTCGTATGTCGTGTGCCTTCCAGGACACACGAAATGCATCTGATTGAAATGTAATTTAAATACTTTCGTAAATTGCAATTTTCATTTTCAGCATTACACTCGGAAATCAACAACACATCAAACGGAAAACGGCAAAGAATTTTCATTTACTGTTTCTGATTGAGTGTTAAGCTTTTTGTCATCCTTGAAATCCAGTCAAAAGTGTCTCCGGCACACACGATCGAAGTGTTTTCCTTTGTATTCGGGTAATTGTAAGTGAGACATGCCTTTGTAGAGACGCGCATGAGTATGTGGGCATCCTACAAGTGCTGCTGCTGCCACTCCTTTTTTTAAAATCTTTTTTCTTATCAATCTTAAACGTCAGTCGGCCACTTTGACTCGACGCAGCCCAGCCGCAACGCAATGCATTACTCCATGTGCTGTCAGACATGACGTATGAGTAACATTAATTAAGTTGAAACATTTCCATTCCACACATCGAAAAGAGATGAATTCCAGCGCACGCACACACATTCATAATTACATTTTTATATATTCACATCGATGACATACACATGTACATGCTGCGTACGCTTAAATGCATACATGGCCCGTTTTAATGAAATTTATAGGCATTTGTATGTTTATTTTCAAAAATATATTTTTGAAATGCTTCATTTTTTATACCCAGCGTAAGCGGGGTATATTAGTTTTGTGCAAATCTTGTAACAGGGAGAATTAAGCTCCGGAGATATAGAAAAATATATATAGAAATGATCAGGATCAAAAACTGAATCGATTTAGACATGTCCGTCTGTCCGTCTGTCCGTCTGTCCGTCTGTCCGTCCGTCCGTGGTCGGATCTCCTCCGAAACGAAATTTGGCACACAGGTATATCGGGATCCGAGTATGATCCTAAGGAAAAATGGGAGACATCCGCCCACTGCCACGCCCACAAATGAATATAATGTGTTTTCAGTAAAATGCTTGTAACTTGCGAACCACTCAACAAATTCCATTGATATTTGGTGTACTGGTAAACAACGAAAAGGGACATATCCTGCCAAAAAATGGACGCCGCTTTCCTCGAGCCACGCCCACAAACAAGCCCGAAAATAAGGGCTTATCGTAACTTGTGAAGTAAAAGGCGTAGAAGCTTCTAATTCGCAGCATAGGTTGACCAAGGCAAATGAAAGGTGTAGGAACAAAAATTTATGTAGCCCGCCCACTGCCACGCCCACAAATAGAGAACTTTCATAACTTCCGAAGTAAAAGGCGTGGAAGCTTCAAATTCGCAACATAGGTTCACCAAGGCGAATGAAAGGTGTCGGAAAATTTTTTTTATGGCCCGCCGACTGCCACGCCCACAAATGAAGATTTTTCGTAACTTACGAAGTAAAAGGCGTAGAAGCTTTAAATTCGCAACATAGGTTCACCAAGGCGAATGAAAGGTGTAGGGAAATAATTTATGTTGCCCTCCCACTGCCACGCCCACAAATAGAGAAGCAAAACATAGTGCGCTCATAATGTCGGGACGCTGGGTATTTCAAAGTCGGGCTTGACCGACTTTAGCTTTCTTACTTGTTTCATTTTGACCCTGCACGTTTACGTTTGTGTGCAACCATGAGTCCTGGCGAGTCTGTTCGGACACGAATTTGTGGGAGTTTTTACATAGCTTTCATAAAATGTTTTGGCTACTCACGAACAACAGAATTACAAAATTGTTGTTGATAAAGTAATGAAATGAAATATATTCTAAAAAAAATAAACACATGTACTCGTAGGTATATAAATGGATATCCATATGTATTGTTCTCGACGAAACCAAAAATTTACATTCTATGTTATGTGGAGAGGGAGCAGGGGGTTGACTGTAAATGAAGCCATGAACCAAACCAAACAAAAACTTAGCAGAAGCGCTGGCACACAGACCGACGCAGGAAGTCACACACGGAACACATGGACCGACACATCTTCATATTAGGGTCATATTTAAACAGCGAAGATTGATGGGAAATAAACTATTTGAGTTGAGGAAAATAATGGCATAAACTATGAAGAGTTACAACGAATATGCCTGACAGCACAGAATCATATATTATTTATAAATAAAATTCATATGCGGTTTTGTGTTTTGGCGCTTACCCTTGACGAGCGTAAAAATCGAAAAATAATTTTGCAAACACATGAAAATGGTCTCCGTAGGTGTAAATATTAAATTTATTAAACGTTTCCATAAATCAATGAATAGTCCAAGCCACCGTTTTGGTAATATATACTATAATAGCGAAATTGGCAATTAAAAATTCTGTAATATTAAAGAAATTTTATGTCAATTTCTATTTGGCTTAATTGCTTTTAATGGACGTGGATCAAGAGCTAATCATAATTATAATGAGAGGAAACTGTAAATCAATTCAAAATTTCGCATTTCTCGAAAATTATTCAATCCCGCTTGACTCTAAGGAGAAGTAACATTTTTTTTTACACTAATATTACTCCTAATCGACTGCTGCATCAATCAATATAAGCGTCAATTCTCTATGTGTTCGGTTTCTTACAGAAAAATTCAATCGTATATTAAAAAATTTATAAAAAAAATTTTTGAATTGTGCCGATTTATTATCAAGAGTGCAATATGTCTAGTTCCACATTTTTGCCTTGTTTGTTTCTTCTTTATCCATTATTTCCCGATATGTAAAAATTGGGCTCAAAAGCAGTTTAGCGACCTCGAATCCTTAATGCAAAAAAATATTGTATCACTTCATATACATATTTATATTGTATTCATTTTTTGACCCTTTAATCGAGATCTATTTTCAGAAATTTTTTCACGTCTAAAATTCGCTTTTCTCAAAATTTTTCAAAAATATAAAATAAGTAACCGAAAAATAACTGTAATCTTTTAAAACAATTCACATAACTTTGGTCCTTAGAGAAATCTTCAAGTCCTCTTTGCTCAGAGCTGACAGTAAAAGTATGTGAGACCTCGCCATTTGCAACCTTAAATCTACCTTTGCGAAGCTCAATTGTTTAATCAAAACTTTGTAGAAGTACAGCCGGAAATTGGTAGAAAAGCTACCAACGGCAATCGCAAATATCCAAGATTGGGAGAAATATCGTCTGGTTGCACTAAACTCGAGAATAAGTGGTGTCCGAAAGTGTTTCAAATCAAATAAAAATTTTTTATGGCCGATCCTTTTGCTGTGCCCACCATAAGCTTCAAACGTGATATCTGTGGTCATGTGGAAGAGTAGCTTGAGTGGGCAAAAATTGTTTCGAGATGTTAACAATTTTCAGTTTTTCGTATTAAGTACATCTAAATTCTGTAGGTTTAAAGTTTTTAACTTTCCGCACTTATTTAACCCTTTCAAAAGTATACCTCTATTGTAACCCAAACCCAAAAAAAAAAAAAAAAAAAAAACAAGTAAGAAAGCTTAAGCCCAACTGTGTTTAGCCTTTCCGTATGGAAGTTAAAATTTTCAATTTGTGGGCGTGACAGTGGGCGGACCACAAAAATTTTTTTCCTACACCCTTCATTCGCCTTCGTTAACCTATGCTTCGACGCCTTTTACTCCGGGAGTTAAGAAAAAATTCCATTTGTGGGCGTGACAGTAGGCGGATATCGCATTTGCACTTAGGATAATACTCGGGTCACGATGTACTTACCTGTGTGCCGATTTTTTACATGATTGGTCTAGCCGTTTGGAAGAACATCCGACCACTGACTTACAGACGGGCGTGTCTAAATCGATTTACTTTTCGATTCTGATCAAGAATATACATATAAATTTGTCTTTATCTACGGGCCTTGATTCTAGCTGACGGCTAAGTGTTTGTCTAATTGTCTAATGCAAAAGTTTTTCAAAAACCATGTCATAGCTCAAAATTAAAGGCCAATACCTTCGTAAAAAGTCAAGATTTATGAAAACGGGCTAATCAGATATAAGCCCCCTAACAGCTCCTAAGTACTTAACTCAATTTTGGCATAGGCTACTGAAGTTACTCTTCCATTTGACAAATATCTTAATACTTTTAAGGAGTACAAAAAGAGCTAATAATTGCTTAACACCGTCTGTTTTACATGCTTTTTATATAAAAGGGTCTACAAAATAATTAAGTCGTTTCTCCACACTATAATCACGATAAGCAAAAGCTTTTTGTTAATGGTCTTGTAATGCTTTCTATCTACATGTTAACTTTTTCAAAAGGGGGATGTTAAACATTATGATATTAAAAAGAGGAGGATTTTCAAGAATTTTTTATAAAATACTGTCACTAAAGACTTCTTTTGAAAATTAATATGTTACGGTCCAACATTGCGAAAACAATTTTTAAAATTTTGGTGGGAAAATTTCAAGCGGTTATGGAGTTATTTTAGTCTAGGGATGAGGTCCTGTTTAAAGAATTCCATATTTAATTTTCAATTTATTTCATTTGTATTTAATCTTTTAAATCAAGTACAATATTATTATCATAACTAGCTAACTTAGCTGCCCAAATCCTTAGCTAACAATGAGATCCACACTTTAACGTCCTGGCTCGTGAGTAGGTGCGCCAAAGTTGAGATCTGTTAATACGTTTCGATTCCAAAATGCAAGTCCTAGTGCCATTCCAGTGATCGAAGCTCCATTTAAATAGATCAATATTACTTCTCTAGCAATATTGACTATCGAACCTGCATCAGCTGAATTTCGACCTTCCCCTGGCGGTGTGCCTACGTTGCAGGTGTTGTTGTTGCAATCTTAATGATCTGCTGACCAGCCTGTTGTTGTCTGCATACGTTTTCGTTGATTACATAAGCACTTTGATCGCACCTCTGGCTGTTGTCGTTGTTGTTGTCTGAATTTACGAGCTCTCGTTCATTGCATAAGCTCTTTGCCGCAGAAGCGTGCGTTTGTTGTTTTTCCGTTCTACCTTTCGTCAATTCTTTACCTTGAACCTCTGGCTGTAGGCTGTGGTTATTGTTATTTTTCGCTGAGCTGAGGGTTTTCGACTTCATGCTTGACGTTGTATCGTCAAACTCATCTGCTGCATTTTGGCTGTCGTTCATTTGTTTCGTTCATTATTTCTGATTCACGCGGTAAAACCACTTAGCGCTCAAATATGGTTTGAGCTATCTTAAGTTTTTAAGGCTTTTGTGTTCTTAAAACGTCATTTTTTAATATGAAGTCAAAAATAACATACAGATATTTAAATGAATGGTAAAAAATGATGCTCAAAGTCGAAACATTTAAAATTGTATGTAAAATGTTCATGTGTTTTTGAATGAGCATAACCCAACCACTATTGAGCGATCTTTCAAGCTCGCTATCTGATGGTAAGGGATAATCAATTCTGTAAGTCTGTATTAACACAGCTAAAGTCGGTCAGGCCCGACTTTGAAATACCCAGCGTCCCGACATTATTGGCGCACTATGTTTTGCCTTTCCGTACGAAAGTTACACAAATTTAATGTTTGCAGGCTTGACAGTGGACGGAACGTGCTCGTTCTACGCGTCATGCTTCGAAAGTTACGAAAAATCTCAATTTGTGGGCGTGGCAGTGGGCGGGCTACATAATTTTTTTCCTGCACCTTTCGTTCAACTTGGTCAACCTATGTTGCGAATTTGAAGCTTCTACGCCCTTTACTTCGCAAGTTACGATAAACCCTTATTTGTGGGCGTCGCTCGAGAAGGACGGCGAAAATTTTTTTTTAGGATATGTCCCTTTTCGTAGTTTACCAGTACCTACACCAAATATCAATGAAATGTGTTGAGTGTTTCGCAAATTACAAGCATTTTACTGAAAACACATTAAATTCATATGTGGGCGTGGCAGTGGGCGGATGTCTTCCAGTTCTACTTAGGATTATACTCGGATCCCGATATACCTGTGTGCCAAATTCCGACTTGGTTGGTCCAGCCGTTTCGGAGGAGATCCGACCACGGACGGACAGACGGACGGACAGACGGACATGTCTAAATCGATTCCGATTTTGATCCTAATCAAGAATAAATATATATGTCTATATCTACGGAGCTTAGTTCTGGCTGTTACAAGTTTCGCACAAAACTAATATACCCTGCTTTAGGGTTGTAAAAAAAACATTCAAAGTTTCGATTTAATCGATTTTTTTGGCTTTCGATCGATTTTTTTTAGAATCGATTATGTTTTTTTCGATTTTTAATAAAATCGATTTTTTCTTTCGATGTTAAATTTTTTTGGAAACTCTGGAAAATGTTTAAAATATGAGCAAAACGATATGTAAAAATGGAAAAAATACAGAAATTGACGGTCAATTCTTCTGAATGCACCTCCAAAAGTGAACAGAACTATAATTGAATATCATTAATTGACTAGCGTTAGGTAAGGTTAGGTTAGGGTGGCTGCCCCCTTTAAGGGGACACACTTAGGCCGCATATGGGCCCGTTGTGATACCACGAGGGAAGGCATGCCTTCCTAGTTACACCTTTGGTGGCGCCAGTTAGACTCATTTATGAAGCGAGCCATGTCTTTTATTCGAACAGATGTTAGCTCGGTGAGGGAGGAGAAGAAGAAGGAGTCGAGCAGCCTGGATTTTCTCCTGGCCAGACTCGGGCAGTGACACATGAGGTGGCTTGCTGGTTCTTCTTCCTCCTCCGATCTGCAACTTCTACAGTGTAAAAGACCTCAATTATTGATTGACTGCTTAAACATAAATCAATCTTGCTCTTCGATTCTTTGGCAATTCCCCTTTGTAGTTGCGTTGAACGGCAACTGTTATTTTTCGACTTTTACCCCATTCGCGAAGCAATATTTTTAAAAATACTGTTACTCTGTTATTTTATAAACTTCAGAAAACAAAAAATAGACATTATAAATAGGTTTGGAAAAAATGAAAAATAAATCGATTTAATCGATTTATTGCTTCAATTAATCATCCAACATCGATTTATAACTATGCAGGTCTTCGATTAATCGAAAATCGATTTTTTCTTAAATTTTACAACTCTACCCTGCTTACGCTGGGTATAAAAAAAAAGCTCAATTGGTGAATTCAGTTGAGCGTATATATAGATTGATTTCGATAATCAATGCATTTTTGAATGGTTCATGAAATCTTCTGTCAGATTCCATGAACCATTGATTATCGAAATCCATCTATACGCTCAACTAAATTCACCAATTGAGCTTTACTATGAACGATATTATAAAACTCAGAAAATAATCTTTATTTCTTGAGTAAAAAACAAAACTCAAAATATAATTTTAATTCATTGAGCAAAACATAAGACTCACAAAATAATCCTAAAAGAGTGACTTTTAACATTTTACTCGTATTGATTACGGTCCCTGGCAAAAATCGGTTATAACGATACCGCTTATAACGATTATCGGTTAAAGCGATGAATATTTTAGGTAAAAGGTTGGTTCCCTATTCTAAATATTATTCATTTCTGTTACCAGATAAAGCGATTATCGGTTATAACGATGGATTTTTGTTGGTCCTTTCGGCATCGTTATAATCGATTTTCACTGTATTTAGAATCGGGCTGACTGTCATATTTCTGTCGCGCAGAAATTGCAAACAATTATGAAGAATTGTTTCAGTTTCAGTCGCCGAGTCGGCGCCAAATTTAAAAAATTCAGTCACCGTTATTTTTTCAGTCGCTTTTGTATGGGATTCAGTTTCAGTTTCAGTTTCGGTTTCGGTTTCTAGCGACTACACGGCTTAAGACGTTCGCTTTAAAATGCTCTGTCCTCGTTTGTTTTAGCACGATCTTCAAATTTTGTCTGAATACTTCGGAAATGTTGGAGATTGAGATATAAAAATTTTTTTTCTAAGACCTTTAAAACCTTTTATACAGGTTTTCTTCAAACTTACCAAGGTTTTATTTTAATTTCACTCTTAATCACTTCTGCCCTAGTTGCTTACTCAATCTTCGGGCAGACATAAAATGCTTCAATAAGCTTCCCTGCATCTTCTTCGAATCAAATCTAAAAAAATTCTATTGGCGCATGATTGGCTCAATGGCTTCCTTCACCATGCAAGTGAGCATAGCATGCAAATTGACAAATTCCATATCGCATCAACATTTCACAAAACACTGCAATTCGCAAATCCATTTAAATTTGCAATTGACGTCTTGCTATCAGAAGGCTTAAGCACTTTCCGCAGCTCTTGGAATCTATTTTACTCAAGCTGTTTTGTTGTTTTCATAATTGCTATTTTATGGCATGTGAGCGTCATAGAAATATTGTGCTTCACACTTGCAATGTTTCCTTTGACATATATGTTTTCATACAATTTGTCACAAAAACATCGGGAGAAAATATAAAGAAAGCCATCCATGAAAGCAAACGCACACAAAAGCAGCAGCCAGAGCCAGACTGCCGTCAGTTGCATTCATTCACAGACCCAAATGCATGCAGGCAATTAATCGCGCTCAATTTAAAATGTTGCAAAATTAATTCAAAGAATTCATGCTCACTCACACATCGAGGTGCATACAACGATTAACATACGAGTATTCGGTAGCGTAAACACGCAAACACTCAGGCATTCAAACATGTAAACGAGCAAATGAGCACACCGCCAAACGCACCCAAAACACACACATACACACTTACTCACACAGGCAAACACAAATGAGCATTCGAGCTATTTAAATTTGTAGTTACATTCATAGTGAAATGCATTACGACACGTAACAAGCACATGGCATGTAAATAGAAGCACAAACACAAACACGAACATAAGCAATCGCAATCGCAAATGCAAAGGCAGCGTCAAAAACAAGAGCAAACGCAGCAAATGCAGCAGCAACAACAATGAAAAGAGGTCCTCATGGTAGGCACTTTTAGTTGCTCAATTTCAGTTTCACACTTCCGAAAGGCAAGAGCAACGGCAGAAGCAACAACAACAATAACAGCAGAAACAACAAAAAGGCGAAGATGCAAAGTGCCACACCGTGCAACGAATAACGGATGTAAGGAGCACAACCTCGGTGCCGTCTCTCGCTTCCGCTCGTCCATCCGTTTTATTTGTCTTAACCGGAGACATGGCGGCGGACGTCGTCGTCGTCGTCATCGTCCTCTTTACATCCTTGCCCATACTCTTTACACTGGCTTTCCCTTGGTCTCATCCCTTTTTCGACTTAGTCAACAACTGAGCACAATTAAAGCAACGACAAAATGCCAGACGGCAAGCAAGAAAAATGCATTGCATACACACAGGCGAACAATGGTTACGCACATTGCCGTCTAAGCCAACAACAAAAAATGAGAACGCACACACACACTAGCATTTCGAAACATCTTCATTCTTTTGCGAGAAATGAATGCCTTTTCTGTTCCACGACAAAGAATGCAAATGAATTTGCAATTGCGAATAGAACTCACAGCGGAACAGGGAAATAAACGACAAGACAGTGGAACAAAAATTACAGAAGATATCCTACATGAAGGAAGGCGGCAACACAAGCACAAACAAATATGGCAAAAGTAGAAAAACTGCGATTATTTTTCTAACAAAAACAGAAACAGAAAAAAAGGTAAAGGCAAAGAGAAAAGAGAAAAAAAACAAAGCAACAACAGTGCTCACGACAACAACCTGTGCCTGCACTTAGTTAGAACGAAAGGAGAGGATAAGCCCGTAAATGTTTTGAAACGTGTATCATGTGTTTCAGTTTCTTTGGCTGCTCGATATGTGCAGCAGCTAAGATGGGATTTACGTACTTGATTCGATTTATACGAGGGTGCATCGAAAAAGTTGATCAAATCTGCTAGCTTCAATAAACAGGCTGAAATATATGATTGGGAAAAATAAGCCTCAGATTGTATTTGGTGCACTGTATCGTCATAATACTGTTTTCTCCTTAATAGCTTCTTATAGGTGTCTTAAGTGCCACGGTACTTTTTTGGTATCAAAAAACAAAACCAATAAGCGGAATGAGGAGAAATTTTAAGGTGCTCTTCCCCTTTTCTCTGAAAAAGGGGGGCTAGGTATAGCACCTGGTTTTGCTGTATTTCGTTCTTACCGTAGTAATATCTAAATCAAAATAATTTCATTCTAAGGTGCTTTTCGGTGCTTTAAGGAAAACTGCCATTTCAGAACATTTTTTTAAAAACTTCTGGATATACCAGAACATCATCCCCCCAGTACATCAATCACCCCATTTTCAGAGAAAAGGGGACGGTCACCTTAAAATTACTCCTCATTCCGCTTATTGTACCTAAAAGCACCTTCCGATAAGCACTTTTGTTTTTTGATACCAAAAGAGTACCGTGGCACTTAAGACACCTGCTTCTTATAAGAACCGAAACATCTGAAAGACTTTTGAGAAAGAGATAACTTAGCACCTTTTAACTGCTGCTGGCCAAATTAAATTGGCTGAGAGAGACCACAGCACTACCGTGTCTAACAACCAACTGCCTCTAAATATTCATTAAAAAAATTTTAAGTCATTCTAAATTTTTTCTATCTTAACACCTATTTTTAGACCCCGCCGTCTTCGAATACAGATACTCTTTTTCACCTCTGAAACCCCGTAATGTAGATATATTGAATAAAAAATAATATTTAATGAGTAAGCCCAGCCAACCAAAAGAGTCCTCACGGAGCTCCTAAAGACTCCTTCTCGGGAGTACGGATGCTCTTAAAGACTCCGGAAAAGGTTTACTTTTTGAGATTTCAAAATTTATCTTTCATTATAGCTGGAATGCTTCTTAAGAGTCAGAAAAGCATTTTTAAAAAATTGCTCTTTTGGGCTCCCTAAATGCTCCTAGGGGTTTTTTTTTTTTTTTTTGATTTTTTAAAGTTTTGACTTAGGCCACTTTCATAATCAAGGGCTCATATAATTGAATTTTTAATTTCATAAACTCTAAAGCGATTTAACTCGAAAAATATTTTTTGAAATATTTTGTTGATATTTTTATTTGGACGCTCGGGGCCCGTTGCCAGTTCGGGGCTCGGGGCTATAGCCCCAGCTAGCCCTACCCTTATCAAGCACTGACTCCGTATATGGTTGGCTTGGATGCAACAGAAAATATTTAAATTCAGCACCTAAAGGCTTTCTCTGAAATGATTAAAGACCAAATAGGTACTTTCAATTCAAGCCTTTAAAGGCGGAACTTAAACAAGGCACTTATCCACACATCTTCAAAACCCTTTCTCAAAATGTGATTTAATGGACATACCTACAAGTTTAAAAGATTTGCAACTATCGGAAATTCCGAGCATATTTCATTGTATACTTTCGGGTGCTGAATTTAAATATTTTCTGTTCCCCTATAAACAGGGCTCGGATTTTGTTGACTTTTATAAATTTTAAGCATACTTTATGGAGTAAAATATTTTTCAACTCACATAAAGTAAAGATGCAAGTCGATTTTAAACTTCCATATAAAGAAGTTAAAAAAGCGGTTTCAAGTTTAACTTCGCTTAATCTATTCGCAAAATATTGGTGAGGACAATTTTGCGCCATAGAGTATGTTTTAAATTCATAAAAGTTAACAAAATCCGAGCCCTACTTATAAATGAGACGAAAAGTGGGGCATCAGAAAACATTAACGTTACGTACCCAAAAGTGTGCATTAAGGCGTTTAAGACATAAAAAAGTGTTGAGTTTCGTAGACGGCGGGGTCTTAAACGAAAGATAAGGTAAAACGAAATATTTGGGCATAAATTAAAAATTTTTTCTTTAAGGTTGAGAGGTCGCCAAACTGCAGTTACGTCAATGTTGGACATTTATGTCAATGAGGCTAAATTTCTGTTTGTTACAAAAACAAATTTATAAGAAAATAAATGTTTTCCAATCGCCCCAGCATATTATGAGAATAATGAAGTCTTTAAATTTTTGTAGTGTTTTAGAGGAAAATTCAAGTCCTCTTTGAAACCTCTAAATCTCAACGAAAAAAGTTTTATATCATGCCCACGTTTTTCGATTGATCTTATCTTTCGTTAAAGACCCCGCTGCTTTGAAAGTCAACACTCTTTCACGTCTGAAACGCCCTAGTGTGCATATAACTATTAAGAATATTTGCAACAGCGAGCAAACTATTCCTTATAGAAGCGTTATCCAATTTAAGGCTTCATAAGTTAGCAAACGAAATAAAAAATTTGATCGCTTTAAGTGCGTATGTCAATGTTTGGAATATTTCCGATGATATATAATTATAGACATATTAAGAAAGATATTATGGAAATTTAAGCTGGAACTAAACGCCACTGGGAAAAACCCATAATTTCATATATCTACCATTACTTTTATTCGTTCCGTTCGTCGTTCCAGAGCTATCTTCACGTTTATGCCGAATCCAAACAAAATGAGATTGGACCATTTTTCGTTACAATTTTTCTATATTTATCGATCTGCTCAATTCTCACGCCCTTTCCCTTATGGTTTCTTAGATATTATTTTCATGTAAGTAGTTAAGGCAATTTTTATATAAATTGTTGAAACTTAAAAGTCAATTTCCGCAAAAAATATTTTTTTGGGATACGTGAAAATAACTCCGGAACGACGATATGTCGATACGATAAATCGGTTTCTTCTGTATCAAAAAAGTATTAAGGAAAAGATAATACCTTAATCAATTTCTTAACCACGTACTTATCATATACCAAATAGAAACGTAGAAAATTTCACGCCAAACTTTTGCCCTCGCGACCGGTGCAAGAAATAAAATAACAGGCACTTTGAAGCGTTTTAAATGTAGCCTATGAAACCAATAGCATGCCAACCAAAAAAGAATATGAAAATAGAAATTTACCACTGAAAAAAGAAAAAAAATATATATTTTAGGGGAAAAAGCGCTTTCTTTAAATTTTTCGAACAGCCCTTGCAAATTCTGTTACTCGTTATCGCATACGAGATACGCCGTTTTCTTTTTGTCGCCTGCCTTTTTATACCCGACACACTCTGTGTCGAGGGTATATTGCGTTTGTTGGGTTGTGTGTAACACCCAGAACCAGTCGAGATAGACCATGCAAAATGTATATAGAAATGATCAGCGTCACCAGGAGATTCGATTTAGACATGTCCGTCTGTCTGTCTGTCCGTCTGTCCGTCTGTCTGTCTGTCTGTATACAGTTATCTTATCGAAGGAGTTGAGCTATCTTGACAAAATTTGGTATGCGTGCTCACGGGGACATGAGTAAGAACAAGTTCGAGAATGGACCCGATCGGACCATTTTTAGGGGTACCTCCAGTACTAGGGTCTGTTACGAAAATCACAAAAACTGCTCTAAACTCGAAGTTTTTCAACATATTTTGATGAAATTTGATATTTGAACATGTTTCAAGGCAATTAATACGGTTTCCAAAAATTTTAAAAGTGGGCGTGGCAGAAGGGCGTTTTTCGAAAATGGTCCCCTACACCCGAACTTCAAATGGGACTTGAACGAAAGTTGGCACTTATGCTTCTTTTGTAGCCATAAACATTCTCCCAAAAAATTTCCTGGATCGGTCCATTATTAAGGGTACCTCCAGTACTAGGGTCTGTCACAAAAATCTCAAAACTGCCTCAAAATCGGACTTTTTCCAAATATTTCAATGAAACTTAGGATTTGAGCGTATATCTAAGCCTCCGATTAGAATTCCAAAAAATTGGAAAAGTGGGCGTGGCAGAGGGGCAGTTTTCATAAAGAAATATAACAAAAGTCGGTGTATTGGGCCCCCAGATGGCCTTAAACACCTCTTGATATTAAAAATTATTTGAACACGTGTGTCTGTGTCGGGTATTCTATTGTCAGGCTCGCCTGACTATAACACCCTTACTTGTTTCGCTTGTTTCCCTTTATCTAGAGCAAAAGCTTTTACGTGTCTTCTTTTCGTTTCCTTGTATTTATTCTTCTCGTTTCCCTTGCTTTTAATGTCAGCTTTTCTAAATACTCGTTTTTCTTTAGTTTGCCATTTTTTCGCATAGCCTACATTCCTTTATTTTAAATTTGCTTACAACTTCTGCTGGAAATTAATGCTATGTTCCGTGATGAAATGAATTTATGACACTATGCATTAAAAATTATGAAAAAAGTTTAGCGCTTCTAGAATCGGAGAAAGTGCAATAAAACTTTTTACTTAGTCGCAAGTTATGATTTCCCATTAACTGTGATTGCCAACTTGGTCGGCTTTCTCAAGGTACGGAGCTGATGAGAAGGAAGTTTAACCGTTGCGGACTAATTAAATAGCAAATTAAATGACCAATTATCAAAGTTAATTATTAACTTTCACCAAGTTCACTGAACTTATTTACATATTTATTGCTGGGTTGAATGTTGAAGTTGTGCTCAATGTTGACGATTGGTGTCATTTTCTTCAATTCTGTCCTAATTTGCTCCTGTAGAAAGTTTGTTTGAAAGTCTGTTATGAATTCAGTGCTATTTCTCTTACTTTGAAGAAGTCGTTTCATTGATTTTAACCCATTAGCGTCTAGGATATTAATTTGGGGACAGCCATTTAAATTTCTTCTTAAAAGTATGTTGTCGACCGAAGGCAGTCAGTTTATTATTTTAAGTTGTAACTACCCAGTAAAAAATAGTATTACTCCAAGATTAATCTTGGATAACTCCTTTTGGAGCAATGGATTACTCCTCAAATTCCGAGCCTCTTGTATTTTGTACTCCTTTTTAGCATTGCATATCCTTCGGGCGAGCAATCCTTTTGAGCATCTAATTGAGATCAAAAAGACTACTCATTTTGACCTCCGAATGGAGGACAAGGAGAGTAATAGCAAATAGTGAGTAATCCTTTAAATCTCCTGAATGACCAAAAATGGAGTAATATTTTGTAGCTCCTGAAAGAGCACTAATGGATTAATATTACCGAAATAATACATATTTCTTTAAAATAATTATTTCCAGCTTTTGATTCTCCTGTTGTGGGGTTTGAACCTCGGGACTCCCGATTCCTAGTCAAGTGTTCAATCTCGACACCGTATCTGCCAAATCGAAAGTATGGGATTTGAAAATCACAATCTTCTCCTTTTTAAATTAGATAAAATTGGTTTTCCTAATAAGCTTGTAATACGTACTTTACAATCCATCTGTGTCACGATGTATTGATGTTATATCGGGAGTACCACAAGGAAGTCATTTGGGGCCGCTGCTATTTATCATTTTTATTAATGTTTTACCGGATGTTATTCGCGACACCCAAGTACTCATGTTTGCTGATTATGTAAAACTGTTTAAGACAATCAAAAATTCATCTGATGGTTGTGAGCTGCAAGAACATCTTCAAAGGCTTGCAAAGTGGTGCGATATTAACCATATGCGACTTAACCAAATTAAATGTAAACATATGACTTTCACCCGGAGTCTTTCCTACAGTCGTCTTACAAAGATAAAAATTTTGGATTCGATAAAGTAACGCAGCTTCGGGTCCTTGGTATTCTGTTTGAGTCCAAGCTTCGATTTACCTTACATGTAAAAGCTACTGTAAATAAATCTAAAAGCTTGCTTGGATTTGTAAAGCGTTGGTCAAAAGAGTTCACGGATTCTTATGTTACGAAGCTTTTATATACATCACTTGTAAGACCTACCCTAGAGTATGCTTCGCTAGTGTGGAGTCCTCAACAAACCATATACTCGGAAATGCTGGAATCAGCTCAGAAGCAATTTCGGCTATTTGATCTTCATGGTCGGATGAACCACTCTTCGTACATGATCCCACCCTATGAAAATCGACTAAAATTAATAAATCTTCCCACATTGTCTAGCCGCAGGGTCGCCGCAAATGTGGTCTTTCTTCATAAGCTTCTGTCTGGATTCTTGGACTCTCAAAAATTGCTGTCGCGAGTCCCATTGTTTGTTCCTCAATGTCTTCCCCGACATTATATCCCAATAAGGTTGAACTGGTGTAACTTAAATTATACTTACCTGGAACCATGGTTATGTTCGCTCAGTGAAGTTATATGCTCACTCAACTACACCGTGTTTGCCAAATCGGAATGATTGGATTTTTTTCGTTTATAAGATTAAGATCCAACTGATTTCATTATATGTACGACAACTGTAAGTCCATATAGATTTATTTATGGCATGAAGGCTTTTACTTCTAACACCTTCAAAGGAAGTTTGTTAGATTTATCTCGTAGCTTATGATAGATAAAAAGTAAAAGCGAAAGTATTTAGAACAACATATTACTTTTGCAAAAAACAAATTCGCCTCTTGATGAAGTCTTACAGTTTTCTCACTGTTGAAGCCAGCGGCGGATTAGAGTGTAATGAGGCTCGGGGCTTATATAGTGATGGGGCCCCCTGATGCTCTTTTTGGCGCAGTTTTTGAAAAGGAATAACTGTTAAAGTCAATTTAAGTTCAAGATGAGTTATTAGTACAATATAAATGTGGGATGGCAGCCCTTTTACTTTAAACTATCGATATCGATATATTCTAGCGGACAGAAGAACGAACGATACCTAGAAGAGACAGTTGACAAGCTGCAGTGAAGTAGCGTAGATGTGTGTGAAAAGTATTTAAGTTAAAATAAAAAGAAAACTAATAAGAACTAAAAATTAAGACACCAATGTGAAAGTTAACTAAAAACAAAAATAAGAATAAAACTCGTTACGAACTAAATAAAGTATATTTTCTACAAATTTGGGGGCTCGTCCGGGATAGAACAAAAAGAAAAAAAACCCCGTTTCGTAGAAGTGAATTGCATCTTGTCGACGAATTCGTTGGAAAAGAAGCAAACCGCGTTGACGATCTCGCGTTTGTTTGTGCGTTGTTGTGTGTGCGTTCGTCAAAGCGCCTTAAGAAAGGCAGAGCGTGCAATTTGGAAAAGTTGACGATTCGACGTTGGCGTAAAGGTGGAAGTGTCGTTGGTGTTCGACATCTTCAGAGAACGCATTAGTTGTGTGTGCGTTTTACGTGTCGTTGGTGATCGGCATTTCCGAGAATGGCATAAAGCGCAGAGGCGAAGCGCTTGTGTGAAAAGGAAAAGAAGAAACGTGCATAAAGTTGACGATTCGACGTTGGCGTAAAGGCGAAAGTGTCGTTGGTGTGCGACGTCTTCAGAGAACGCATTAGTTGTGTGTGCGTTACGTTTCGTTGGTATTCGGCATTTTCGAGGAAGAGTATAAAACACAGAAGAGAAGCGTCGTGTGAAAAGGACGGAGAAATATTCGAGCAGAACGCCGTTAGTTTGATATTCAGGAGAAACGGAGAGAAGGCGAATTCAACTCGATTATGGCAAACTGATGGTCAACCGTTAGAAGAGAAGTCAAACGATAAGTAGAAACTCATTTTTTTTATTTGTTTGATACAACAACGGAAAATAATTTCTGAGTAAAGCTACTGAAAAAAAAGTTGAAATTGTATTTTGTAATATAAAACGAATATAATTGTGTTTAGTGTTGCAAGAGCACGTATTTTTTTCTAAAAATTAAATTAAATTTAAAAAAAAAAGAGAAAAAAAAAGTTCGTTGTAAATAATAAAAAAAAAGAGAGAAAAAGAGAGGAAAAGGAGAGAAAAGAAAAGGAGAAATTTCCGTTGTAATTTAAATTCAAAAGAAGAAAGAGAAAGAAAATTTAAATTTTTGTCAAGTAATATTGCTTCATATTGTGAAATTGAATTGTTTAAAAAAAAAAAAAAAAGGTAACGCCAAGAAGAAACGAGGCGCAATAATTTGGAAAGTAAAGAAAGAATCTCCGCAAATAATTTTGTAGAATCTTAAGTTTTTTAAATTGAAACTACATATTTATCTTAAGTTTTGAATTGATTTATTTTACCGTTCTAAATATTGTAAGCAGCAAAATGGACGTAGAACAAATATTAGAACTGGACGTTGAGACACTAAAACAAAAATTAATTGACGCAGGACTGGAAATAGGCGGTCGTAAGTCACAGTTGCAACAACGACTGATGATCCACTACGGTTTATTGGGTTCTGGGGATAATGATAGAAATTCAGTTTTGTCCACATTTGAGGACGCGCAGGAGCGTTCCCCAGCTGAAAATAGCAGATTCACTTTAAATGATATAGCTGAAAATATCACGACATTTAACGGAACTGATTCAGTTCAAATTGAAAGCTGGTTGGGAAATTTCGAGGATAACGCGGATACAGTGAATTGGTCGCAGCTTCAGAAATTTATTTATTGTAAGCAGTTATTGCGTGGCGCAGCTAGGTCGTTCATTCGGGCCCAAACTGGCATTAATAACTGGGTTGAGTTAAAATGTTGCTTGAAGGCTGAGTTTTGCATAAAGTACTCTTCGGCGGAAATTCATGAGCTACTCAAACAGAGAAAAAAGAAGTCAGGTGAAAGCTTTCTTGAATACCTTTATGCATTGCAGGAGTTGGGCAAGCCTATAAAGATTGACGAAGAGAGCGTCATTCAATATTTTATTGAAGGAATCACAGATTCAGGAGCGAACAAAGTGTGTCTTTACCAGTCAAAAAATATTTCCGAGTTAAAACAGCAAATTAGAGTCTATGAGAAAGCTCGAGGTAAACAATTATCGTCAAATAAAACTACCTTACAACAAGCAGCAAAGACAGGAAAAGATAAAACTGGGCAGAAGTGTTACAGATGTGGTAACAGTGACCATATGATCCGGGACTGCAAGGAAACTGCCAGCAAGTGTTTTCGTTGTAGTCAAACGGGTCATATTGCAAAAAATTGTCCTAATCCGAGTAAAGTAGAAAAGAAGGAAAGCGTCAATGTGACAGAATGGGCACGTTTAGTGTACAAAGACATTGGGTTGAATGGAGTAACCATTTCTGCATTGATCGATACAGGAAGTAGCCTTTGTATTATGAGAAGAGATACCTTGTTGAAGATAGGACAGCAAAATATAACTGATGAAATAAAAGACTTGTATGGACTGAAACATACGCTTGTGCGTACGCAGGGTTCATTTTCGACTGAAATAGAAGCTGACGGGTTAAAAATCGAGGTAAAATTTTATATTGTCGGTGAAAGAGATATAAGCCACGCAGTCATTATTGGTGCAGATATTTTAAATCAGGTTAATATAGTAGTCAAGAAGCACGAAGCGAATTTTGTACACAGAGCACTGTCGCAAGATTTCACGCCATTAGAGAAGTACGAAATAGGAATTGTCGATGAACATATTGAGTCAAGATCAACAAATCTACTTGATGAATTTAAAGACATGTGTGTCGAAGTCGTGGCAAAGAAGGAAAAGAAGTGCCCAGATTTGGAGCATTTAGATGCGAATCTTGCAGTAGAAGTCCGGAAATTAGTCGAAGATTATGCTCCAAAAAGAGGCAAAGTTTCCCCGATAAGCATGAAAATTGTAGTCAAAGACGAAATTCCTGTGCATCAACCGCCAAGAAGAGTGCCATATGAAGACAGGAAAATAATCGAAAAGCAAATCGAAGATTGGCTAAACGAAGGCATCATCCAACCTAGCCACTCAGATTATGCATCTCCCGTTTTGTTGGTTGCGAAGAAAGACGGAACAAAGCGGCTATGCTGCGATTATCGCAAGTTGAACGAAAAGATAATGCGCGATCATTTTCCGATGATGAATATGGACGACGTGATTGACAAATTGCAAAAGGGCGAAGTATATTCCACATTAGACTTAGCTAACGGATTTTTCCATGTTGCCGTAGAGCCGGATTCGCGGAAATATACGTCATTTGTGACGTATACTGGGCAATTTGAGTTTTTATTCGTACCATTCGGGATTAGCAATTCCCCCGCAGTTTTTTCCAGGTACATAGTGGATGTATTGAGAGAGTTGATTTATGATGAGACATTAGTAGTGTACATGGATGACCTCATTATTCCGTCAAAAGATGAAAGCGAGGGTCTTAGGAAGTTGAAAAGGGTGATGAACGTTGCAGAAGAGAATGGCCTACAGATTAAGTGGGAGAAATGCCAGCTTTTAAAGAGAAATGTCAATTTTCTGGGCTATATTATAGAAAAGGGAACGATTAGGCCTTCAGCAGAAAAGACAAATGCCGTTAAAGACTTTCCAATTCCTTCCGATACGAAGAGCTTGCAACGCTTTTTAGGCTTAACGTCATATTTCCGCAGGTTTATACCGAGTTACGCAGAGATTGCAAGACCGTTGACCGATTTGTTGAGAAAGGAAGTCATGTTTCGCATAAAGGAAGAACAGTTAATTGCATTCCAGATGTTAAAGAACGCGCTCGTCAAAGCACCCGTTCTGAAACTCTTTAATCCTAAAGCTGAGACGCAAGTGCACACAGATGCGAGCATGTACGGGTTTGGGGCGATTTTGATGCAAAAGGACGCGGAAGATCAAGAGTTTCACCCGGTTCAATATATGAGTAGAAGAACTACACCCGTTCAGGAAAAATATCACTCGTATGAGCTCGAGGTTCTTGCAATAGTAGAGGCTTTAAAGAAGTGGCGTGTTTACCTTTTAGGACTGAAATTTGTAATAGTGACGGACTGTAATGCTTTCGCAATGACCATGCGCAAGAAGGACGTCCCTCCAAGGATCTGCCGATGGGCGATGGCATTGCAAGAATTCCAGTATGAAATCATTCACCGATCCGGCACAAAGATGAAGCACGTTGATGCGTTGAGTAGGATGTCTTGTTTGGTTATGGAAGATTCTATTGTACATCGAGTGCGTGAAGCACAGAAGCAGGACGACTGGATAAGGGCTGTTAGTAAAGTTTTAGAAAACAACGACTACGAAGATTATTTTTTGAGAAATGGTATATTGCATAAAGATCCAGCGAAGGAACTTATTGTAATACCAACGAGCATGGAAGCAGAAATGATTTCAGTGGCACACAAGCAGGGTCATTTTGGCAGTAAAAAGACACAAGACATTTTTGAAAAGAATTTTTATATTCCAGAAGCCGCCGAGAAAATATCGAAAGTAGTCAAAAACTGCGTAGAATGTTTAATAACGGACTCGAAGAAAGGCAGGAAAGAAGGGTTTCTTAACCCGATCGACAAGGGCAGCACTCCATTAGAAACGTATCACATAGACCATGTTGGGCCTATGGAGTCAACTAATAAACAGTACAACCATCTTTTAGTTGTGGTCGACGGATTTTCTAAGTTTACGTGGCTATATCCTACCAAGGATACCGGCGCCGAGGCTGTGGTCGATCGTTTGACCAGACAAGCTTCCACATTTGGCAATCCGAAAAGAATAATTAGCGACCGAGGTGCCGCGTTCACGTCACATTTGTTCGAAGATTATTGCATGAAAAATGACATTCAACACCTTCTGATAGCGACCGGAGTTCCTCGAGGGAACGGGCAGGTCGAAAGAATGCATAAAGTAGTGGTGAAAATGTTAGCGAAGAAGTGCCAAGAGGAGCCTAAAGCGTGGTACAAACACATTTTTGAGGTGCAACAAATCATTAACAGTATACCGCCGAGAACAACAAAAGTAGCTCCGTTCCGGATATTGACAGGATTAGAAATGCGTTTGCCCCAAAATAGTGAACTGAGGGAGTTGCTAGAGGAAGAATCTATTTTAGAGCATGAAGAGGAGATGCGGGTAGAACGAGAGCAGGTTAGAGAGAACATACAAAAAGTTCAACAGGAAAATAGGAAGTCTTTCAACCGAAACCGGAAAGCCGAAGTCCAGTATGAGACGAACGACCTAGTCGCCATTAAGCGCACCCAGTTCGGGACATCCATGAAATTAAGGCCAAAGTTTTTGGGCCCTTATAAGGTCATTGCGGTGAAAAAACATGGCCGATATGACGTTCAAAAGGTAGGACAAGGGGAGGGTCCGTCAAAGACATCGACGATAGCTGAGTATATGAAGCCCTGGGGTAATTCGTTCGGGGCGAACGAAGGGTAGAATGGCCGATTGTGGGATGGCAGCCCTTTTACTTTAAACTATCGATATCGATATATTCTAGCGGACAGAAGAACGAACGATACCTAGAAGAGACAGTTGACAAGCTGCAGTGAAGTAGCGTAGATGTGTGTGAAAAGTATTTAAGTTAAAATAAAAAGAAAACTAATAAGAACTAAAAATTAAGACACCAATGTGAAAGTTAACTAAAAACAAAAATAAGAATAAAACTCGTTACGAACTAAACCCAAGTAGCAAAATGTGGTATTCATTCGGTATTTCATTTCTTTATTCAAACTTAATATGATCAGTTTTTGGTATTTGAATCCTCCCTTCTTTAATGTCACTTAAATCGGTTTTAAAGTAGAGCTGTCACTTTGGTTTTAAATTGGTATTTAATATCCTTCTTAAAGCAGTCTTAGATGGTTCTGAAATTAGTAGCCATATTCGAAGCATTAAATCGGTATGATGGGACGTATTAAATACTTCGAATATCGTACTTAAATTAGTAAAGTGTTTTTCATCAACGTGTGCTGTCAAAATGGAAAAAATTATGGCCACCCTGAATTTCAGTTCGGTGTCGACCACCGAAGGGAATGGTGTACGCTCGGATGTTAAACTTTTCCTAATCAAATTATTATATTTGTATTCCTTCTAATTTGCAGCAATACTTATGATTGTACCAAATTTAAAATGCTTACGAGTTAATCTTTGCAAATTATTTGACTTAAGAAAAGTATTTACTAAAACCCCACATAAAAACACATTTTTCAGCGTAATTGTTTTACAAAAATATTTCATCAATTCAAACAATTAAGAAGGCGCGTGAATTTTGAAGGGGGTAGCAGGTGTAATTTCACCGTAAAAGTCGTTGCGTTTGTAAAATCGCTTCAATTTGGCGTAACGAACAAAAGCCAAAGTCACTTATTTTACTTATCATAGCATTGATGAACACAAATATCTTGTCAATAAAATTTTAGACAGAACCAACACCCTCTGCGAAATATGTTTTCGTTTCATTTTATCATTAGTATTTAAATCAATGTAATAAAAAGAGATAGAGAATGTTTTTATAAACTCATAAGCTGTGCTGGAGTTAAGAAGCCTTTAAGAAGATAAAAACTAGAACTTGAAACTTCGCTCTCCTATTTAAGTGGCAATTAAGATAGAAATACGCTTCTCAATTTCTTCTATCGGACCGCCCACATGGGCCCTTTTGCACTTAATTTGGACTTTAATATGTCTTAAAGACGGAGTGCATACCTTTTGTAGCCTTCTTCACTACTTCTTTAAGTTATGATAATAAACATTTTTGTTACTTGGGAATAAAGTATATTTTCTACATAAATTCTTTCCAATGCAATGAACAGTAAGATAAACAATTTATATACATATAATTTAATTTTTTATTTCATGAATTTTTAGACCTTAAAGCGATTTTACTCGAAAAATAATTTTAGAAATATTTTGAAGATATTTTATTTGGACACTCGGGGCCCGTTGCAAGTTGGGGCCCGGGGCTATAGCCCCAGCTAGCCCTACCTTAATCCGGCACTGGTTGAAGCAATAGCTATTACAAAGTTTACGTTCAAAAATTTTATTATTAGGGAAAAGTGGGGTAAATCGACTCGTGTCTTTATATGACCGCAGCTGTAACATGAGAATGAAAGGGCTTCTGACGATTTTTTCCAATCAGTAAAGGTGAGATGACACTACGTGTGCAATGCACGAATATTTGCTTACTGACGTCATAAACATTGCACACGTAATGAAATCGACGAATAATTTGTTTGCTCAAAATAATTCTTAGAATATTTTACAAATAAAATGTGTGCGTTGCACACAAACATTTTGTAAAAATATGTGATGCAAATAAAACAAATGCAGCAGCTTTTGTTCATCATCGTCATCTCTGAAGTTATTTGAATCCATTTTCATTTATTACCAATTACTAATTATCTTAACTGTCTCTGAAATCTCTAAGATTTTACATTATTTTCATTGCAATCTTTTAAAAACGAAACCTAGTAACATTGCGCAATCAAAATGTGTGATTTGTCCATACTTTGTGCGAGAAAATGTTATGTGTGCAATTGTTTTTCAGATGTGTCACACAAATTTTTTTTGAGCAACTATGTGTGCATTGCACATGTAGTGTAATACCCTAAACAAATAAATGTGCTTCAAATTTTATTTGTTTCAGATGTGTCACACATTTTTTTTAGCAATTATATGTGAATTGCACACGTAGTGTCATCTCACCTTAAAACAGATATTATGCTGCTGATTTTAAAGTAAAATTTTCCAAATTTTTAATTCATACGTAAAATTAAAAATTTAGAAATTTAAAATTTGTATCTAAAAACTATAACTCTTTAAGCCAAGTGTCGACTATAGATTTATTTACGTAGAGATAGAGAAAAAACTCTCGTGTAGATACGTAGACAAGTGTATACACCCTGTAGAGCGCACTACACAAGCTCTCTACAAACTCTACTTGAGATAATTATTGGATACGAAAATCTATAGTGTATACATATTTTCATGTAGGGGGTAGAGAGATATATCTGCTCTACACTCTATCAAACATGTTTGATAGTTTTTTTTAAATCTTCAGTAGAGATAGGAATTTGATATTCAAATCAAACCTCCTTCGATTTAAAGCGCTCCCTTTTTGTTCAACACAAATGTGTTTGAATTGCTATTTTGTGGAAAAATGGCACAACCTCACAAAAAAGCTCGAGGGAAATGTGACTCCAAGCTGTGGACAAAAGAAAAAACTTTTCAATTGATTGGCTTAAACGAAACGCACAGCGATTTATGGAATACATCTAATGAGAGGTTCAACCATTTCAAGTAAAAAAGTTTACTTAGCCGATTGCACACATACCTTTTCCTCAGCTTAAAATATATTAAAACATTACCCAAACAAAAATGCCTATAGTTTTCATTGTTCTAGCTTGGATATCTAGTTATACCTTATCTGTTCCTCGATTTAGCTTCTCAAACTCGAAATTATTATTAAGCACAAAATTTTCGCGAATGGTGGTCATGGTCAAATTTTAACCGTTAGAGGACATTTTGTCTAGCTGCGAAATACTCAATTCAAAATAGTGAAAATCAAAATTTTGGAAATTTCGCAAAAGATGGTCATGGTCAAGTTTTAACCGTTGGAGGGTATTATATCTAGCTGCGATACACTCAATTCAAAATAGTGAAAATGAAATTTTTGCGAATTTCGCGAATTGTGGTCATGGTCAAAATAAAATAAAATAAAAATGACCATATTTATAGCGATGTCTCAACTTTTTTTTCAGCCAAAGCTAAGCGATCGAGTCACGCTCCCAACATTTTCTTTTAGTTCCTAGTTTTTCTTGAGTCAAAAGAACAAGGGCAGCAGAAACTTGCTTTTAGCGACGACTCAAGGTGAGATGACACTACGTGTGCAATTCACATATATTTGCTCAAAAAAATGTGTGACACATCTGAAACAAATAAAATTTGAAGCACATTTATTTGCTCAGGGCATTACACTACGTGTGCAATACACACATAATTGCTCAAAAAATGTGTGACACATCTGGAAAATAATTGCACACATAACATTTTCTCGCAAAAAATATGGACAAATCACACATGTTGATTGGGCAATGTTACTAGGTTTCGTTTTTAAAAGATTGCAATGAAAATAATGTCCAACTTTAGAGATTTCAGAGACAGTTAAGATAATCGAAATCTTTAAAACTAAAAGTAATGACAGTATTTAAGCATTTGCCGAAACTGTGTTCTAACCTCACACAAAAAACCAAATTTTCAGCAGATTGTACTGTATGAGGAAACATTTTCATGTGTACATATTTTTACAAAATGTTTGTGCAGTTGAAATTTGGGTTGATTACATTACGCGTGCAACGCACACATTTTATTTGTAAAATATTGTAAGAATTATTTTGAGGAAACAAATCATTCGTCGATTTCATTACGTGTGCAATGTTTATGACGTCAGTGAGCAAATATTCGTGCATTGAACACGTAGTGTCATCTCACCTTCATTTTAACGGAATGAATTTGAAAAATTTCCTTTTAATTTTTAAAATTTTTGAAAATCTCGAAATTTATAGCCGAGCTATACGATTATGCTCCACTGCACGATTCTATTGTAGAGCAAAATTCTTCTGTGGTGTATACAGGCTGTAGAGCACATAGTAGAGCTCTACTCTAAATGTGTCTACGGCAGCTCTACGTAGAGCTGTGGAATTGTAGAAACGGTCTACAGTGTATACAACAAACGTAGAGTCTCTACACACTACACTCTACTCTCTACCTCAAAAACTCTATAGTCGACACTTGGCTTTATGTTTTAGGAAAAAACAAAACGGGTATTTATCCTGATTAGGATTTTACTCATAACATTGAAGGTGCATGATAATAGTGTTAAGGGGCTTTAAAGGCAAAATAAAAACTTGAAAAAAACAATATATGTATGTATGTTTTTTTAGAATATCGATTTTGATAGAAAGTCAATCGTGTGGAAAAATTTTTTTTAATCTCTAGCTCCTCCTCATTGTCGGTGTATACCTCATACTCGTTACAACCCAATTTTGGATATGTTGGACTGACAACTTACATATTTTATCCAATGATTTCATTGTAGATGTTGAAACCACCATTAAAGCCTTTTCAGTAAGCAACGTCGAATGCTTTTTGCCATAAGACGGAACTGAAATCGTGTGAAAGCGGCATTGGGTGCAGCAAATCCCTTTTTGTACCATTGAATGCAGTAAATATTTTCTTATATACAACAGAGATATTGAAAATTGTTTATTGCACTCACTGGCGAATCGTTCCATCTATGTTTAACCGACGCCCACGCTGTTTCGGCTCCAATAAACGAACTTAATACAACAGACTCATTATGAAATGTAAAACGCAACTAAAAGCTTCCTCTTCATTTGGTTTATTTTCCCAAAACCACAACAGCAAGCGGAAAAATGGAAAAGACGGAGAGCTAATGAAGAATGGCACTGCCTTTTAACCCATTTATTTACAAAATAGTCACTCAATTCACCTTTGAATTCGCTCCTTTAGCTTCCATTTAGTATCTCAGCATGTTATCAATGCCTGTTATTATTCCTGTCATTCTATATTTCCCGTTTCATTGGAAAACCACAATTGAATTCGTTCGAAACATTGTGGCAAATTAAGTGGCACAATCCCTGGTAGAAAGTACTCGGCGCACAATGGTGTCTTTGACTCTCTTTAGGGGTTTCGTAAAAAACAAAAACAACAACAGCAACAACATCAACAAAAACTCCAATAGCAACAACATGAACAGCAACGATGTAACTAAAGAACGCATTATTAATGCCTCACAGATACATAAAGTGTTATTTTCAATTATCGCCTAAACTTTTCCCACTAAATTTCCCTTCACAGTGCCATTTATGTTAACAGGCAAGAGCTAACAGCTAAAAAGACGTGCACTTTGAGACCCCAAAATGAACACCCGATGACTGCCAACAACTATGCTGGCAGGCAGCTGGCAGCAGGCGCCAGGCAGCAGGGAGCAGGGAGCAGCCGTCCTTTGAGCGCTTTGTTGCCCGCTGTGATCTCTGTGAACAGCCTTACCTCCCATATGAAGGATGCCTGATAGGATGACTTTGCCGCATTTGACTTGCTTGCCGCTTTTGCTTGCTTTCGCCATGCCGTGCTGCTGCTTTTATGCCTCCTGGCAATGTTTGTTTTAATTTAAATAAATGAGCTTAAGCGCACTCGTTGCAATTTACCGAGCATCCTTTTTCTGCATTTCTCTGGTGCCACTCCCGTTTGCTTCCCTTGAATGTTCCTGCTTTCTTTCCGTTCGGCTCCTTCTCCTTCTCCACCTCCACCTTCACACCACTCCGCTCCATTCATTCCGTCTTTCTTTTACTGTGTGCAGTGATCCTTTTTATGTGCGGCGTTTTCTTTCGCAACACAACACCAACAATAACGGCAACTTAAAGCATAACATGGCGGCTGACAGAAACAAACGAAGAATAGTTATGCGGGCCGCTTGCCCAGTCTACGAGGTGTAACTAAAAAGTTTAAAGACCCCATCTACAGGTTATAAGAATCCTGTAGCAATTGTAGCACCTATGTTATGTACGCAAATCTAGCATCCGATTAAATATTTTTCAAATATTTTAAATTCATGTTATATGGATGGTAAAGAAATATGCGATGAATTACAGACAATGGCGAAGGGAAACTGTTCAATTTTTCTAAACAGAATATCGCTTTTACCTGCGAAATCATCTAGGCAGTGTCGTAGCATGGCGTGGGCGCAGGCCCGGCGAAAGGTGTGGGTAGTATGGGACTACTACACAGTCCGAAACTTACTCAAAATTTGTAAAGAAAATTTTTTTGCAAAATCGTCAAAAAAAAAAAAGCAACAGCTACATTTTATTGTACAAGCGTCCGCAATGCCGAAACGTGAACGAACATACAACAAACAACCAAAGAGCTTCGATATAAGCTTCGATTTTTTTATATTGTGTGTTATATGCAGTGATCGGCAGTAAGAATATTTTCAGCAATATTATAGGGACTAATTACTGATTGGCCAAAAATTTTAATTATTTTATTCTTGATTGTTGAATAAAAAGAAATCACAAAATGGAAACATAAAATTTTTGAATAATGAAAAATTGATAATTCAAATTCAAAAAATTCGGATTGAAAATATAAAAATATTTATGAAAAGAAAAATTGTGATTTAAAAAAAATCCAAAATCATATTCCCCAGGTATAACTAAAGGTATTGCAAGAGAGCTAATTTCTGCAAAAACAAGTACCGACCTCTCCTCAGATCATTCCCCGGTTTTATTTGCTTTAAATAAATATCCGGTTGAAGTTGAACGTCCACTCAGCTTAACAAATCCAAGTACAAATTGGCTAAAATACAAAAAATACATAAGTGCGCATATTCATACGAATTATAAAATTGAATGCCATGAGCATATTGACGACGCCGTAACTGTGTTTAATTCGTATCTAGGATCAGCAGCGCAAAATGCGACTCCTCGTTTTGAATATAGCTTAAAAAGGACTTTCTCAAATAGGGAAATCGAAAAACTCGTCGCAGAAAAACGAAGGCTCAGACGCGAATGGCAACGGTCCCGGTCTCCGTTGGCCAAAAACAAACTAAAAGAAGTAGAAAAAAAGCTTAGAATAGCTCTAAATAGGGAAAAAGAATCTAAAGCTCACAACTTTGTCGAAAATCTTACGCCTGTAGGCTCAAATCGTAGCTCCTTGTGGTTGGCAAGCCGTTTTCTTAAGACTCCTGTGCAGAGTGAAACACCTGTTCGGTATCCCAACAGTGGTTGGGCGCGCTCAGACGAAGAGAAGGCTACAGCTTTTGCTTTGCACCTTAATAAAGTATTCCAACCGAATCCGAGTAATTCTGAGTATACTCTTCCGAACGAATCCGAAAATACACGCAGAATTTCCGTCCAAATTAGTTCAAGTGAAATTTCGGGTATCATAAAAAATGAACTTGTGACAAAAAAAGCCCCGGGACATGATCTTGTCACTCCAAAAATGTTAAAAAATATCCCATCTGTAGCAGTACAGTTTTTAACAGTCTTGTTCAATGCAATAATTAAATTCAGTTACTTTCCAAAAGATTGGAAACGATCGGTCATTAAAATGGTGCCTAAGCCAGGAAAGGACCCTACCCAAACATCCTCTTATAGACCAATTAGCCTTCTCCCTTGCCTCTCAAAACTATTCGAAAAGGTTCTTTTAGCTAAATTAACACCTTATTTGCAAGAGCAGAATATAATTCCAAAACATCAATTCGGGTTTAGGAAACAACACGGTACTATCGAACAGGTAAATCGAATTACCAACGAAATCAGGATTGCCTATGAAAATCGGGAGTATTGCTCTGCAGTATTCATAGATGTGCAGCAAGCATTCGACAAAGTCTGGCACGATGGATTGTTGTACAAAATCAGAAAACTACTTCCCGTTAATTTTCACGCGATCTTTGAGTCATATTTAAAACATAGAACGTTCCAAGTAAAACATAACTCGTACATTACAAAAAGTTTTGAAATCAATGCAGGAGTACCCCAAGGGAGTGTTGTTGGGCCTTTTCTTTATCTAGTATACACAGCAGATATTCCTTATAACGATCGAATCGTGATTTCAACATTTGCTGATGACACAGCGGTCCTTAGTCGGCACAAGGACATTAGTGTTGCAACTTCTACACTGCAAGATCATCTCAACAAAATACAAAATTGGCTTTCTAAATGGCGTATCAAAATAAATGAGATCAAATGCCAACATATTACTTTCACGCTCAATAGAAAAGCTTCTCCGGACATTTTTCTCCATAACGTACGCATCCCACAATGCGAAGATATCACATATCTCGGTATTCATTTGGATAAAAGATTGACATGGCGTAAGCATATTGAAGCCAAGAGAACCCAAATGAAACTTAAAGCCATAAGCCTGCACTGGTTAATAAATAGCCGTTCTCCTCTAAAACTTGAGTATAAGATCCTCCTGTACAATCAAGTTATAAAACCAATATGGGTGTACGGGTTACAATTGTACGGGAATGCAAGCGCTTCGAATATAGAAATCCTGCAAAGAGCGCAGTCCAAAATACTAAGGACTATAACGGGAGCTCCTTGGTTTATCTCAAATGAACGGATTCATAGAGAGTTAAACGTTGAACTGGTCAAAGCTGAGTTCACCAAAATCAAAGAAAAGTATTTTAATAAATTACGAACTCATGTAAATCCACTTGCGCGTGGACTGTCGAACATATCGAACTCTTCGAGATTAAAAAGGAATGATCGACCAGCGATTTCAAATCATTCTTCTACAGCAGGAGCTTTCCATGCACATCCATCAACTCTGCTTCCCTAGCAGATCGACACGCGTTTCTTGGTGCATTCCATGCACGTCCGTCAAAACAGCTGATCGGTATCTCGGTGGGTGCTCCTAGTACCCAATGCATTTCTCCATGCAATCCACGCCAAAACAGCTCTTTTAGCTTATCGGTATCTCGGTGGGTGCTCCTAGTACCCAATGCATTTCTCCATGCAATCCAACGTCAAAACAGCTCTTTTAGCTTATCGGTATCTCGGTGGGTGCTCCTAGTACCCAATGCATTTCTCCATGCAATCCAACGTCAAAACAGCTCTTTTAGCTTATCGGTATCTCGGCGCGTGCTCCTATCACCCAATGCATTTCTCCATGCAATCAACGTCAAAACAGCTACGCGCTTCCTGTATGCATATATGCGGTTGTAACAAATCAGCTCTCCTAGCTGCTTAAATCGCCTAGTTAACGTTACCTGAGGCCCGCTATTGATAAAAACTTGCGACTCATAAACTTTTCGAAATTAAGGAAATGCTTTGTGATCTGTAGTTTTGTTAAACTAGGTGTAAGATTTCGAAACTTATTGCAAGACTCCTACTTTACAGGAGTGATACAATAAATAATAAAACGTTTAATAAAAAAAAAAAAAAAAAAAAAAAAATATTCCCCAGATTTCGGACTTTTTGAATAATCAATAATCATATTTCCAAAATTACGGATTTTTTGGAATAAAAGTCGAGATATCCCATTAGAAATTGGTATGGAAATAATCAGCGGCTCCAGGAGATTATACTAGAACATGTTTGTAAATATATACATATATTTGGTATAGTCTATCTCGACTGGTTCTGGGTGTTACACACAACCACACAAATGCATTATATCCTCGACATAGAGTGTCAGAGGTATAAAATTCGAATTTCACAAAACTCTTCAGATTGTATTTATTACTGGTTATTGTGACTTAAAAAAGTCAAAAATCCGACCATCGAAAAATATGTGGCCCACTTGAGAAATTTTCACTCATATTCTATTAGAAATTGAGTTATATGAGTTGCACTGTACCACAGTAAGGATTTCTATTTGTTTATTTTTTATAAACTAAGGAGAAATTTTTAAAAAATGTATTTAACAAATTGTATTCTTATAATAAATGAAGTAAAAAAAATTTTTTTGCTCTGTCGCATGGTGCCATGACCACTACCCACTCCGATTTTTGGTGTTCCGCCGCGCCTGCGTGAGCGAAGTGGGCCTCGCGCTAAAAAGAGCCTCGCACGAAGTCAATTGAATGAATTATTAAAAAGGACTTAGGGTCATATTTAAGCATAAATCAGACTCCGATATACATAAGTGAGCATAAGATTGAATGATACATGCACAATTCGTAAGTAAGAACCAATGTTATAGGGCCTCGCTAGTTCATCTCGCCTATTCGGAAAGTCTTCTAAAATCCTTTTTAACTTTTCCCGCAGGTAAGATCAGTATTTGACGCTACAAACTAGATTTGGGTGTCTTTATTTTCTTTGCACGTCACGAGTTAGCACATCAAACGAGCATGTTATTTAAAAGTGAAAACAGCAGCAGATTCAAATTAGAATGCTTGCCTTTCAATTGAACAAATTGAATCGCAATTATTCAATACAACGTCGGATTTGAAAGATATTTTCAAAAGAATATAATATATTACGATGGTTAAAGTCATTTTAATAGCTGTTTCAAAAACATTTAAGTTTCATAAGGCTTTTAACGATAAAAGATGTCCAAATTAATGATTTAGGCACAAAATAATATTATTTGATTGCCATATTAACATAACATACCTTTGTCAAAAGCCTAATCGTCTTAAGCTTTCTTTTTATTGCCCTACAGCCTCGATTGGGAATATGAGTCCAGTTGAAATAGCAAAATGTACTTTGCGCCGGAAAAAAATTAAAGTATATTCGTTTCTTAATTCATAAATCGTATCCACTCCTATTGGGAGGCACCAAAACAATTCTTTGAAACAATAATTTTTTATTTTGATTGTTGTTGGTCTAGGGTTTTTCCAAAGATTGAACTCTACTTCCTAGTCAACCCTCGTAGTCGTTATTTCTTTCAGTATTCAGCGTTCAGTCAAGCATTCTCATGTATGGAAAGTGTGAAAGAAAAGCGCTTGCCATTTGGCATGTTTTCGTGCCTTTGGGCCACACGCACACAAACACATTCACTCACAGCCACACACACACCCGTGCATACACCGTCGTTCGCCGTAATGGGCAGGATATGCAAGTGTTAAGGATTTACGCGTTGCAGAAAAGTCAAATTGCTTTGGCGCTTCTGGGGCCATGCAGACCGTCACGCTCGGAGGTGGGTCAAATGCGGATCGTTGAAGGGAAAAAATTGCACAACTCTTTTCCTTGGATGCTACCTTCAGGTCTGCACGAACTACACAAACGTAAACATGTCGTGGACGTGCGAGTGCGAATGCGAATGTGTGCGAATTAATGTCAATGTGTGGGGCGCTGTGAACGTTGACGGCTGTGACGATGGTATAAGATTGAGAATTGAATTTAGATTTTGGTTTCGTGGGCTCATGGTTTGAGTTTGAGCTTTCGGTTTTTGGTTTTATGGTCGAAGGTGGATATCATGTGGCAATGAAGTAGTTCGTGGAAGGGTGGGTTAGCCGGACGCGTTGTCTCATTTGTATAACGACGCCAGTTTGCAAGTTTTTTGCATAAGACATCGTTCTCGACTTAACAACGTAGAAACCGAAAAACTTTGAAAATAAAAGACAAAGACATAGGAAAAGCTTACGACAAAGGCAAAGACAAAGACGACGACACAGAAGGAAATGCAACATTCACCTGTGCTGTAGAAAGAGTGCGACGAGAGTGACACGTACGGGCTGGTTTTCACACGTGCATGTGGAAAATTTTCTTTTGCTAAGTCGTTAGTCTCCTTTAAAACAAATTCGCTCGTTCCAAAAGCTTTGCGACAATTTTCCACACATTTCAACGTGTTTGCAAGACAACTTAATGGAAGGTGTATCCGCTTTTTTATCCTGCACATAGCGTTCGAAATGGGAACATAGGACTCCAAGAGGAAGAATCGCGTGATTCTGGCTCATAGACACATTATTATGAGGGATGTAATTGTTAAAACAATGTTGGGTCAGTAATTATACGAGGCATTCATTAAAGCTTACTAAATGGGCTTTGTTGCTGTCTGTTAAATACTAACCTGTGTGGGTGCATCCTCCAAATGATGAAGACGTTAAGTACAGGTCAGACTGTTCAACTTAAAGTTCTGGTTTTTCATAAACATAAAAGTTCCTTTCTTTCATACATCAGAGTTAAATTGAAGCGACATCACACGCCTGGCACGTTATGACAGCTCGCAACATTTTGTCCACGTTTTTCATATCTCACTCCAGTTTTTTATGGGTATGCGCAATGGTGTGAAAAATTTTCGTTCATTCTGATCCTTCAATAGTCTCCGGACGGATTTGGGCAGAAGATAAACCTTCAAGTTTCCTGTTTGCACTCACTCGGTTGGATTTGTCCTGTTATATGTTCAATTCATCAAATTTAATGTTAAGTTCTTAGCTCAGCGTTCCACGTGCATATAAAACAGCAAGAAAATCATTGCGTTTTTCATAAGTTAGCTTAATATCTTCGTAGTTAGGACTCGGAGAGCGTCTTCTTCTTCTGTGAATCTGAATGTGATCCGTTGTTAACGATCAATTATGAATGTAGGCGCAATGCTCACAAAAACCTTTATTATGTTTCGTTCTGCAAATGCCGCAGGCCCATTGTACATATTTTCCTGGTATGGATCCATGTTTAATTGCGTAATTTAATTGAAGTTTATATATTATTTTCTTCTACACAGAGCGAATCGGGCACATCAAATATTCCACAAATCAGAACAAAGTTCAGAAGATTTGTCCAAAGTTTTTCTCCAAGAAGTGGTCCGTCTATATTTTAGGGTGAATTCTTTTTCAATAAAATTATCATGATTGCTCGTAGAAATAAGAAGGCATTCTTTTTAAAAAAAACTGAGAGATGTTGTCGCAAATACTTTTTTAAATCAATTAAAAACGCAAAAATCATCCCAAAAAGCGTAAAAAATTATGGGTTTTGTATTAAAAAATGTTATATCATAATAAATGAAGTAGTCGTTTTGATTGCGTATACATAACGTAACCATCTCGCTTTTGCAAAAAAAAAAGACAAATGTGAAAAAAAATTTTATTTTGCTGTACGCTAAATTGGAAAAAAAATGTACAAAAAAACCGACACTTTTTTAAGTATATATTTACACAAAAATCCAATATTTCTGTTCAAACAAATTGATTTTTTCGGACTCAGAACTAACAATTGTGAGATTTCCAAATACAACTAAGCATTTAAGTTTTGAGAGTTCAAATCAGCAGTTTTTAAGTGAATAAAAAACAATTATTCTTCATCAAAATCTTTAGCGTCACAACAAGCCAATTTAAATTAAACTTGTCAATGTGCCCTTTTACATTAGGGCAACTATTGCCGGCAATGTTTCGGTTTATAGGCGAGACGAAGCGCGTGGATGTAGAGAACCTACCCCTCACAATGGTACACTGAGCTAAAAATCGTAGTAAAAATAACAAAAACGTAGTTAAGTTAACTACGAACAGCAATGATTTGGCTCTATTAACGGACGTAGTTAAAATAACCACAAGCGAAGTAAAAAACTTGAAATACGAAAGTAGTACCAAATCCCAAGTCGGCGGGTTCGATCCCCGGTCCGGGGTTTTTTTTTTTTTTTTTTTTTTTTTTTTACAAATAATAACATTACATAAAGGTATATAATATTTAAAAACCTTACAGGAATAAAAAGCTTTAAAACTTAATATTTTACGCAACAAAAAAAAATACATTTTAGAAAGCCGGAATGGGCCCTCTCTTTTTTCTTATCTATACGGTTGGGGAAAGCTAGATTTCTCATTCTAGCTGTCCTGTTTTACCTTTAATATTTTTCTACTTGCTTGAAAAGTTCCCATTTTTCACACATTTCAGTCGCCTGCTGTAGGATTTGAACCCGAGCCCTTCGGATTGCTGAGCGAATACACTACCAGTACGCCACGGAGAAATCTAATTCGCGTGGACTAAATATGTTACTTAAAGTCAAATGAAAACTATTTTACGTGTTTTTTGATAGACGTTTTTTAAATACGTGTGTAAAGAAATTTGCTCCTAAAGAATACGCATGGCTGTAAAAGTCATGTTTGAATACGTCCGTACTACAGTTTTGCTCTAAAATAACTACGGTCGTAGTATACTACGAATCGTTGTAAATTACACAACCGTAGTTTTCGCTCAGTGTACTCGTCGTTTATCGGATCTTGAAAAATTTGAATTCAAAAAATGATGGGCTGTGGGTATATTTCTAAAAAAAAGTACAATCGCATGACAAATCATGATTTCAAATATGTTCGCATGACCGATGTATCGGCTTAAAAAAAACGGACTGTCCAGCGAAAAACGGACATATGATATGGTTACGTATACGTGATATACATGAACATTGCTCATACGTCGGGTGAGTAGGTCAGGTATTTTATAGATTTTTGTATATAAAAAGTGTGTTGAGTTGCTTGAAATAGCAATAATATTGCATAATATATTGGAAAAAAGGAAAAACGCTAAGAATTATGTCGATAAATTTGCACAAGAACTACAAAAATGCGCATAAAACCGCAAAAAATAGGGAAAATCGATGAAAAATGAGCCCCAATGAGCCAATTCGGGACTTTCATCTATGGAAAAAAATTTCATATATTGAGTTTATTTGGAAAACTTTGGCCGCTGGTAGTGACCCTTAAATGGCATTTAAAAAGAAAAAAAAAATACAGAAAAATTTTCTCGTGGTATACATATATTAAAATGACGGGGTGTCGCGCGAAAAAAAGAAAACTTTTTAAAATAAGGACCACCCTAACGTACATTCAGCTTCAATTGCGGAATGATTAAAAATTATGAATCAAAACATTAAACTTACTCAAATGTACGCTACCGTCCTTAAAAACTTCAACCTTTCTTATGTAATCCTTAAACTTTGCACTCGTAACGTTAAAAAGAATAACAAATTTGAAAAAAATTTTCCTCACGAAGCCTAAACATAGCGTCAGCCGTAATCGGATTTGATCGCCTAAAGAGTTCATTTACTTATTTCAATGCTCTCCACATTTTCCTAACTTTTTTTCCACATTTTGTTTGCTTATTTTCATATGTTGCTCTTTCGTGAACATGCGGGCGTATGTCTGCACGTTTGAGTTGCCTTGTTCGTGGAAAAGTGTGTTTGTGAATATGAAATGAGTCCTCCGATTTCCTCTTCTTACTAAATTTTGTTTGTTTACCAAATTTATTTATGATTTTATTTTTCTTGAAGCTTCCGGTTTTTCCTTCTTAACGTTTTTTTCTTAACACAAAGTTTTTCCATGACTTTGGCGATACATACCTTTGTACAATGTATACCCACATATATAGCCACAGCCAAATATGTTTGTATGTTTTTTTTGTTTTGTTATTTTTATTTTTTGCCGTTTTTCATGTTCATTTTTCATGTGCTTGGGTTCTTTTGACGTTGCATAAAATTTCTTTGCATTGCGTTTTTTACCTTGAAGAACTTTTTTAATATTTTCGCTGCGCAGCCAACACTTTTGCGCGTTGGAAGAAAACTAAGGCCCAAAAACGGGTTTGGTTTAAAGAATAAAAGGATCAAGGGAAAGAAAGAAAAAAAAAATTGAGAGAAGAAGAAGAATAATAACTAAAACAAATATAACAAAGCGAGTGCGAAAGGGCAAAGGAGCGCGCACAAATTGCATTTACGAGGATTTTAAGATGAAGTTTTCTTTTACATTTTACATTTTCCATGGGAACTACTCCTATCAAAAGTTCTTGTCGTCCGTTCTGTCGGCTTACTGTTTTCTTTGCTATTGTTGTTTGCTTGCTATTTTCTTTTAGTGGAGATTTAATTGAATTTTTCGTGAAGGCAAGAAATTAAAAGTAAAAATAGAAAAGTAAAAAGAAAAAAAATACAAAAAAAAAAATTTCAAAATAGTTGCTTAGGATACAGCGCAAGACTATGGACAGCTAAGACAGGCATCAACGTGGTCGGAATCCACGCGCGTATAATTAATGCGACCACAGACAGAAAGCAGCCTTTTACCCCACCTCATAAGATACCTTAGTGTCAGCCACGTTCTTATGTTGTTGATTAAAAATTTGGGAAAACAGATGCGAAAACAAATTTTGGGGGAAAGCAATTTCACGCGCACGCCGAGACCTTTGAAGTACGACGTGGAAAGCGCTTGACTTTTACTTGAACAATAAGAAATCCATAAGGAGCTTTGGAGGGTCTTTGTGAAATCAGCTCATCATAATTTTAATCTTAAAGTAGTCATAGCAATAAATTTAATAGCTCAAAGCAAAGTCGATTGTGTGATTACGATGGAAAGTAACAGTTGTTTCGAAGCACGGGCAAGGGACGGCTCTTGTGGAGGTTTATCCTTAATATAATTTCACAGAAGCAGAAGGTAAATAATGTCTAATTGGTTACTTAAGATAGGAGAAGGTATTTTCGTTTATGAATAACAAACTGATTAGATCAAAAAATCGATTTAGCAAATGGTCTGGCATTGCAACGAAATGGCTGTTAAGATGAGCTTTACTTTGATTTGAGCAGTCTTATCCTTATTCCATTGAAATAGGTCGTCAAGAGGCGTTTTTTTAATAAGTTTAGCTATCGTTAAAATTTTTTCAATAGAAAATTTTTATCTCCTTAAAGATTGATGAAACCTGCTTAACATACCATTTAATGATACAATGGAAGTCATCTGAAGACGGTGTTTGAAAGTTCTCTGTCAAAACATCTTTATCTGTGATCACTGAAGAAGCATCCAAAAATAAAATGTATAGAGTACATCCAATATTTCTTCTCCTGCTGCTGATGGCAACAAAATGCACAAATTCGTCATCACAGAATTTATACGGTAAGTAATATAGCAAGAGGGAAGGGGAATAGATCCGCGGACTTATGATTGTTATTCTTATACATACACTCTTAATCAATTAGATCTTTCTATATCGTAAAATTGTTATACCCGACACACTCTGTGTCGAGGGTATATTGCGTTTGGGTGGTTGTGTGTAACACCCAGAACCAGTTGAGATAGACCATACAAAATGTATATAGAAATGATCAGCGTCACCAGGAGATTCGATTTAGCCATGTCCGTCTGTCCGTCTGTCTGTCCCTCTGTCCGTCAGTCCTTCTGCTTGTATACAGTTTTCTTATCGAAGGAGTTGAGCTATCTTGATGAAATTTGATATGCGTTCTCACAGGCACCTGAGTAAGAATAAGTTCGAGAATGGACCCGATCGGACCATTCTTAGGGGGCCTCCAGTACTAAGGTTTGCTACGAAAATCACAAAAACTGCCCCAAAATCAGATTTTTTTGAGATATTCCACTGAAACTTAGAATTTGAGCGTATATTAAGGCCTCCGATTAGAAATCAAACAAATTGGAAAAGTGGGCGTGGCAAAAGGGTGGTTTTCATAAAGAAATTCAACAAAAGTCGGTATATGGGGCACCTAATGTCCTTAAACACCATTAAAAATTATTTGAACATGTGTGTTTGTGTTGGGTATTTTATTGTCAGGCTCGCCTGACCATAACACCCTAACTTGTTTTTAAAAAGGATCGAAGTAACTGGTATTGTAACATAAGGTTCTGGAGGTTCAAAAGTTGCAGACTCGACTTTTTTTGTGGTTTGTCGTTTTTATACCCAGCGTAAGCAGGTCGAAATTTGGCACACACGTATACCGGGATCTGAGTATGATCCTAAGTAAAAATGGAAGACATCCGCCCACTGCCACGCCCACAAATGAATTTAATGTGTTTTCAGTAAAATGCTTGCAACTTGCGAACCACTTAACACATTCCATTGATATTTGGTTTACTGGTAAACTGCGAAAAGAGACATATCCTGACGAAGGGCGAATTTTCCCTCAAATCAAAGGAAATACACTTCAAACTATGTTTCTAAGACAGTTTTAAGATAGTTCAAGAAAATAAGATTCTGTGGACCACTTAACCTTTATAAAAATCCACAAATTTATATACAAAATTCACGAAAGTTTTTCTTTCACCGGCAGCTAAAAAATCGATAAGAAAAGCGCATTAGGATAAACGCTGTTCGTCGCTATCATCTGTTAAATCTCTCCAATACTATACATACTTTAACAGAGAAAAAAAAAACATTATGAATAACTGCCAGCATGACATATTGACACCCGAACTCCCAGAAGGGGTCCAAATATTCTGATGTTTCCCCTGAAAAGGCAACTTACCTACATAATTAGGAGCTTCCTTTTGAAATCGTCGAGGTCGTACTGTGTGGCCCTAGAGGGCCTAGAAATTCTGAGCAACTCTGAGACTGTCGTAGGTCCTTGTTTTAGTTTGAACTTTTAATTTTTATTCCCAAAGCCGATCTAAATTCTTCTCTACAAGTTGGGACAGTGCATATATACCTTTAACGATCTACTAATCTATTCCTAACTTTTTCGGAAATTTGTTCATTTTTGTAGAGCTCAATTCTCAGCTTGATCCAGACCCAGAATTTATTGGTTCCATCAACAACGTTACATACCCAGCGGGCCGTGAGGCTATTTTAGCGTGCTCCGTGCGCAACTTGGGCAAAAATAAGGTAGCGTCTTTAGTTTTTAATTTAAACTTTTTTTAAACTTTAATAAGTTATTGGAAATAAACTGTTTAATACATAATAATGGCTAGGTTGGCTGGCTACGTGCTTCTGATCAAACGGTTTTGGCGTTGCAAGGACGAGTGGTAACGCACAATGCACGAATCAGCGTCATGCACCAGGACATGCATACGTGGAAATTGAAGATAAGTAAGTTGCGGGAAAGCGATCGAGGATGCTATATGTGCCAGATAAATACAAGCCCGATGAAGAAGCAAGTCGGCTGTATAGATGTGCAAGGTGGGTTCCATGGGTATACAGAGAAGGTAATTTATTTTACATTTACATTTGGTATGGATGAAACTTGCAGTTCCTCCCGACATTATCAACGAGGAATCATCCGCCGATTTAGCTGTACAAGAAGGTGAAGATGCCACATTGACATGCAAAGCTACTGGAAATCCAATGCCACGGGTAACATGGCGACGTGAGGATGGAGATATGATACTCATACGCAAACCAGGAAGCAGGGAACTTACGAAGGGTAAACAACATTGATACTTACCTTGAAGTTCCTTCTAGTCAAAGAATGCTTTTTCGTCTATACAGTTGAATCTTACAATGGCTCATCGCTGAGATTGGTACGTCTGGAGCGGCGCCAAATGGGCGCTTATTTGTGCATTGCTTCGAACGATGTCCCACCGGCCGTCAGTAAACGTGTTTCTTTGAGCGTACAATGTAAGTTACCTTCAAACAGCCAAATGCGATCTTTTATTTCAACACATCCTCTTGATAGTTGCGCCTATGGTTAGGGCGCCGAGTCAATTATTAGGCACTCCACTTGGTTCTGATGTTCAATTGGAATGCCATGTAGAGGCTTCTCCATCACCGGTTTCGTACTGGTTGAAAGGTGCACGCACACCAAACGGTTTCACAAGTGTTTCCAACTCGGAAATGGGACAGCCAGGTCCTGAAATGCTCTTGGATGGGTGAGCATTTTTCACATTACAGTTTATTAAACTTTTTTAATGGAAATATTTCAGTCCAAAATACGGAATAACCGAAAAACGTGATGGATACCGTGGAGTAATGCTGTTAGTTGTGCGATCATTTTCTGCCAAAGGTGAGTGTATCGTACAATGTGCGCCAATTTTACCCTTTTGCCAATTAGAGTGAAGACCTCATAGGTTCAAATTGGAAATATACCGATTGATAGTCTCCATTTAAATTTTTTTCTTTATTTTTGAAGTCCATTTTTAATTTAATGATTCATTTATAGATTATAAGTAGTGGAAATATGCATTGCCAGGTTATCGGAATTGTAAGGAGTAGAAGATTTTAGTTACATTTTCTACCACTACCAACAACAACCAAATTGACATGTGCTTACAGTTCCAATTACAATGGTAATGCACGATTTTCCTAGGACATCGCTGTACAAAAATTCATTAGTTACGTAATGGGTTGTTATGTTGAATGTTTGACTTACTTTGCTTACCTTTTCCCGTTGCGATGTTATAAATCAAACGGATGCATACACTCAGTGGCGGATCCACGGGGGTTATATCGGGTCCGGACCCCTCCCCTCCCCCTTGGGGATTTTGGAGACCAAAATTTTTCAAATTAGAAAATCATTAGTTGTTTTAAAGCACGAATTATATTTTTATTGAAATTTTAAATCAATCATCCTGACGCGGGGCACTTTCAAACATTTGTACATTTTCAAGGCTTTTGGAAGAATTCACGCAGAATTTCTTGTTCTCTGAGTGCGAATATTCAGGGATGCAAGACCATTCAAACGCTCTTGTCCCATTGTGCTACTTAAATAAGACTTTAGTCGTCTTAACGTCGAAAATGACCGTTCAGGAGTTGCTCTTGTCATAGGTAGTTATAATCTCATATAGCGGCTCATTTACTTTTTTGACGTTTGACATCAAAACAAATTGACTTCAATATTTAAAAAAATTTTTCGATTCGAAAAATGATTTTGATGTCAAAACTTCTTACGTTTACACTTTTTACCCAGCTTAAGCGGGGTATATTAGTTATGTGCAATTCTTGTTACAGGGAGAACTAAGGTCCTGAGATATAGACAAATATATATATTCTTGATCACCATCAAAAACCGAATCGATTTGTACATGTCGGTCTGCCGGTCCGTCTGTGTCCCGATGGCAAAATCGTCAAATGTGTAAATGCCCTCTTGTTTCGAAATTGAAATTTGATCTTCCTCTTTTGAGTTGCAGGGTGTTTCTTTTTATACCCAGCGTAAGCGGGGTATATTAGTTTTATGCGAATCTTGTAACAGGGAGAAGTAAGCTCCGGAGATATAGACATATATATATAGAAATGATCAGGATCAAAAACTGAATCGATTTAGACATGTCCGTCCGTCCGTCTGTCCGTCCGTCCGTGGTCGGATCTCCTCCGAAACGGCTGGACCAATCAAGTCAAAATTTGGCACGCAGGTATATCGGGATCCGAGAATGATCCTTAGTAAAAATGGGAGACATCCGCCCCCTGCCACGCCCACAAATGAATATAATGTGTTTTCAGTAAAATGCTTGTAACCTGCGAACCACTCAACACATTCCATTGATATTTGGTGTACTGGTAAACTACAAAAAGGGACATATCGTGGAAAAAAATTGACGCCACCCTCCGTGAGCCACGCCCACAAATAAGCCCACAAATAAGGGCTTATCGTAACTTGTGAAGTAAAAGGCGTAGAAACTTAAAATTCGCAGCATAGGTTGACCAAGGCAAATGAATGTAGGAACAAAAATGTATGTAGCCCGCCCACTGCCACGCCCACAAATGGAGAGTTTTCGTAACTTCCGAATTAATAGGCGTAGAGGCTTCAAATTCGCAACATAGGTTGAACAAGGCGAATGAAAGGTGTAGGAAAAAAACTTATATGGCCCGCCCACTGCCACGCCCACAAATGGAGATTTTTCATAACTTCCGAATTAATAGGCGTAGACGCTTCAAATTCGCAACATAGGTCCACCAAGGCGAATGAAAGGTGTAGGGAAATAATTTATGTGGTCCTTGCACTGCCACGCCCATAAATAGAGAAGCAAAACATAGTGCGCTCATAACGTCGGACGCTGGGTTTTTCAAAGTCGGGCTTGACCGACTTTAACTTTCTTACTTGTTATATATTGAAAACGTATATTTGGTGGAGAAACACACTCAATGAGCTAAGTCGTGTTCTAAAGGCGCTCCGTGTTTTTGTAATCTAACCTCGGCAAAAGTGAACCAAGTGTTCCAAATTAAATCTTAATTCGTCTGTAAAGTTACCCGGAAATTAAAACATATATCGAAAGTTTGAAACTTGGACAAATTCTGTCAATAAATTCAGTTTCTGTGGTTTCTTATTCTCCGATCGTGCTCTGCAAATTCTTAATAGCGCTAATTTAGTGTTACTCGCTAAATCTGTAGAACCTGTGGAACATAAGAGATTAAGAGAGTACGACCTCTAAGTGTCACCGATAAATAACAAAAAAAAAAAAATTAATAAAATTACAATGTCAACGCCATTAAGTCGTCAAGTCAATACGGCTGCTGCACAAATTGGGACTCCAAAGCGTTTCGACCATGGGAATACACCTAAGCTTATACAATTGCTGGACCAACGACTGATTCTACAAGGCGATCTTATTGCGGCTAAAATAGCGCAGTCCCAAGAAGCTATTCTCGGCGTTTTCAAACAACAAATGGATGAGCTGCGCGGAGATCTGGTCTCTATACAGCAACGTGTGAGTACATTGGAAGCTCAAACATCTGAAACACAATCTCTTAAGCGGGATATTGTGCTCCTAAATGAGCGAATCTCGAGGCAAGAGAATCTTACTGTTTCTCGGGAACTAAGATTTCATGGGATCCCATATCATGAAAACGAAAACCTTCCTGGCTATTTCCATGAGCTGTGCAAGACCATTAATCAACCTCCGCCGAATATCAACAGTATTCATCGTATGCCACGTAAATTGCAGTCAAAAATCGACCCTGATGTTGTTTTAACGCTCGATACAACATATAGTCGCAACTCTCTTTTAAGAGCTATTGCGGCTTTCAGACGTGCAAATGGTAAACAATTAACTCTTAAGCATATCGACTTGCAGTCAGACATTCCATTCTATGTCAACGAGGGAATGACTAGAGAAAATCATCGCCTATTGAAATTTGCACTGCAAGAGAAGCGGAAAAATGTGCTCTCAGCTGTATTTACTCTGCGTGGCTCCGTTTTTATTAAACATTTTCAAAGTGACGAACCAAAACGCATCAATTCTTTTCTTGAGCTGGATACCTTTCTTCGTACTCTTGCTATCAACACCAATTCTGAAGCTAACATCACCACTCACAGCAATTAATAGTCGTATGCTCTTAGTTTTTTCTTCTCTTTTATATTTTGTTTTTTGTCTCTCTTCGTTTAACATTTATTATTATAAAACATCTATGAATCTCTATATCTTACGTTGTTCTATTTTGTTCACAAAAATTAAGTTATTTGCAGCATTTTACAATTTTAATTATTTTGCTTGTATTAAGTTTTATCATTTTGCAGCTAGTTACGTGCCTCCTGAACTGCAGTTTGTTGCTATTTTCCATGAAAGCTATTAGCAACACACAAACTTTCAGAAGGCACCTCACACTACTTTTTAAAACTTAAAGATACAAAAACAAAATAACAAAACTAAATTTTCTTTTTTCTTTCTTCTTATTTTCCGAATTTTCAAACTAAAAATTTCCCTTAAACTGTCAACTTTCAATTTATTAATATCTGCATTATTATAAGTACACACACATATCTCTCCTTAAGATTCTTAATAACTCAATAACTCCTGTAATGACTAGTACAGCTTATAAGAACTTTCTTTTTGTACTAGGATTAAGCATAAGTGAAATAAATGAAATGAAATGAAAATGAAATGAAATTTGATGACAACAACCACATTCGATCATCATATTCAAAGCAAAATTAAAAATAAATTAAAACGGCAAATTATTACAGTCTCCAACTAATTCCTTAAGCCTCTCACGGCAACAAACAATTGAGAAAACAATGACATACGTATACAAAGTAGCGCACCAAATTTAATGGAAATATGTGTTGTTGGAACACCAAATTGATAATTCGAGACAGGAAAACAGAAGTTCATACATATGTAATTTTCTTCAATGAAAATTTTCTATGCAAATTCAAAAAGCATAAGGGCATTTATTTTTACCATAACGACAACCCGAATAATGACATTGAAATTTCTTTTAACAAATTCATTCATCTTCGCATTGTGTGTGGTATTAAAGACACCAAAAATGTTCCAATTTAAAAAAATAAACAACTATTTTTTCTTTAAATCTGTAAATAATCATTGAAGTAACTCAGAAACTAAAACTTTAACAATTTTATCAGACGTTGGCACCTATCACTGCGTGAGCACGAACTCTTTGGGACGCGCGGAGGGAACATTGCGACTTTATGGTGAGTTTGAGAGATAAATATTTGAAGTCATAGGGCAAAGGATCATACCATGCCTTACAATTTTTCCAGAAATTAAGCTACATCCTGGAATTTTAGTGACGAATGATGACCGTTTGAATTACGGTATGTAATATAAATTTTATTTTTTTCGCTTTGTTGTTCGGTGCCTCGATTCTAACCATTAACTTCACAGTTCTCGAGGACTCGGGTCGGAGTGGTTCAATGAAGATTAAAAGTTGGACGTTTAAGCATGCAAATTGCTTTTCAATTGTTCCATCATTTCTCTGGACATTAGCTGCTGCGATGCTCTTGCTGATAGCACTAAGCTGATGTGCTCTACACGGATCGGATCCACGACGCTCCAAATAATTACTTTTTAAGCAACCTCGAAGTTAATTGCTCAATAAATGTAAAGAATACCAAAATCCCAGTTCAAGAGCGCATAAGCCAACCGATTTCTCGTTTTGCTTTTTCATAAATTTTCTTTTTGAGGGAAGTATGGCCTTTGAATGCTTAAGTTCTGAGGACCTCCCTCTTGTTTCTTTTATACACTTCCGATTCATGGACTACATAGATAATTGCAACCCTAAAAACTACCATTCTGTAGAGAAGACTTTTTCAGCTCTATAAAAAAAGAGCTATGATTAAGAGTTACCTTAAGTACATGCGACAAAATACGATGAAATATCCAAAAACATGTCTTGCCAAAAACACGGCAGACCAGAAATCCTTCAATGTATTTCCATGGCAGATCTTTCGAAGTAAATAGAGGTGAGGTTTCTGCCAAGGCAGTGTTTCTTGATTTAAAATACAATCATACAATTTTCTGCCTACTGCATTTTTGTGTTAGGGAAAAGCTTGTTCACTCAAGTTGGATTCCAGGAAACGTTGTTTTCTAATCATCAAAGCTTTATAGATTTAAAAAATTGTTCAGTACTTACATATATAGCGTTTTACCCACAACACTGAACTTTTGGTTGGGTTATCGCTTTCCCTCAAAAACATATCTTAACGCTCTTTATCATATAATTCCGGGTTTTAAGAGGCCAAATTTCTCCTAAAAGTCAAACTTAACGCTTCTCTCATTTCATAACCCAAAATCAATTTACGAAACTTAGCTATGTATAAACTAGACTTACATTAACAAGCCAAAAATCAAAGCCAAACAAAAATCAATAAAAACAAAATATGAGCCAAATCTTTTATCATAAATCCCCAAGACGTATCAATCGGAAATATCACTTTTTACTGATATACACCACTTTACAAAAATCAAATAATTTAAATAAGAAAGTCATATATGTGTATGTATCAAGCTAGTTATCGAAGAAAATATCTCAAAAAGAGTAAGAGCCACAGTATTTATCATAAATAAATGTGTTAAAATAATATCGCATTCAAGGACGGTTGAAAGATATACTTGTATGTTTAAAATAATCAATGTCATACATAAAAGTTAATACTATCAATTAAATATTTATTGTAAGTTCAAATGATTAACGATTAAAAACGACACTATGAAATAGTCAAAATTAATAATTATATTGAAAAGTACTAAATAAAATATTGCAAGAACTAAATGCCAGACAATCTTAGAACCCATTCAGGGTAAAGTGGCATTTCCAATTATGCATCATGCGCAAGACGCATTACACAGAAAAACTTTTGTGCGTAAATACAACCAATTTTTTAATCAATATAACAATTTCGTTGTTAAAACTCAGCCTATCACAGTTTTTGTTATATTAAACAAATCGTTTGGTTGGGACAATCAATGAAAGTATTCACACTCAACAAATATATTCAATCAACGATTTGTTGTATCAACAACCAAAAGTATTCGCATTCAACAAGCATTTTCAACTATTGAAAATTTTAAATAAATAAAAATGGAAAAACTGCCCCATCTACATATTCCATAATAAAAATTGGGGTCTGTAAAGTCAGTTTACGGACGATAATTATAAAATATAACATCATGACAAATGAACATATGTCAGCTTATTCTTGATTATTTTGTCTCTTCTTGTACGTACGTCTGCATAAAGCTAATGAGAACTTTAGAAAAATATTTATTAGCACTAATACTTTCATTAAAGGTGCTCTCACACAATATGTATCGAGCAATATGACCCGTCAAATATGCCACAAGCGAAGCTTGCATGTCGTGTGAATGCAAGAATGTCCATACATATGACTGAGCCACATGGCTGTGCATTAGGGTGTCCCAAAAATATGAAATTAATTTTTCGGAAACGCATACCCTCCAATTTTTTTCTAAATGGTCCTATTAGCTTAAATATTAAATATTATTGAGATTGGAATACGATAACCCGTGCCGAATTTCGTTCGAAGTTTGGTATGAAGTCTCTTCAAATTGAGTCCCCAAAAGTATGCATCGAAAAATTTTGATATTAAGAATCGTGGGTTTTCTTGAAAATATTGCAACATTACCACGATGTCAGAAATATATAGTGAAATAATGTTTATCATCATCATAGCTCGAACAAAACTTTTCTGGAAAATACTCAAAACTAATAGGAGATTTTAGCCCTAAATATTGACATGCATACCTTGAGGGTACAATTCATATCAAAATTCAACGCCTCAAATTTGTTATTTCTCGAATATCTCGCACATTTTTTACTTGATCTGGACATATAAGGGCTTAATATTTTACCAATGACACTGGATAGTGGTTTTAAAAGTTTAAATATTTTATACGCAATGTATGGTATACTAAAATATATTGTAAATCAGAAAAAAATTTGGAAATCGTTGATTTTTCCGATTTTTTAACTTTCATAAGTCTCGTAGAACTCTTTGTAAGAGAAGTGCATCACGTAAAGCCCGTTTCCTCTTAAGGCCCACTTTCGTTTTAACTATCAAATGTTCTTGTACTTGCACATGGTGAAACATGTCCTCAAGTTATTTCGCAGAAATAAAAAATTAAGACAATCGCACAATATTTTCGGTGCCCACAGCCAATTGAAAATAAAAGAGACGTAAAAATGGCATTTTTATAGTGGTCCGCACTTAACAAATAATTATTTATAGTGAAATTGTGGAGGTTGCTTTCTTAAAATAAGAAATTTTGTTCTATTGTGAAGATACAGAGGTATGTTTATGGAAAAAATTCTATGAAAGCCTTGGAAAGCCTCTGAAGGCCCATACAAAAAAAAAATGCCCTGACGGACATTAAGAAACCATTTTTTGAGTTGCTCTGATGTCAAAATAGTAGGACGAACTGTAACTATACGTTTTTTATCCTTAAATAGTGTTTTATTTTTTATTCGTAATATAAAAAAGCTGAGTTACATTAAATTAGTTTTTTTTTTATATAAAAGAATTGTTTCTGTTATTTAAATTTTTTTTACTAGCTTTTACAATATAGCTTAACCTATTAAGCTAACAAAAATAATAAATGCGGGTTTGGGTTCATAATCTCAAACAAGGAATAAATGAGCCTTTTAAGGTACACATGTTCCTCGTAAGGCCCAAAAAGTCGTTTTTTAAATCGTATTTTAAGAGCTTTTTCGATAAGGTTTTTTGGTAGAATTTTTTGTTATTTTATAGAAAATTTATCAAATAAAACAACACAAAAACAATCGGGCCTGTATCATCAATACTTTGTACGCAGCAATGGAAAAGGTGTAAGGTGGGCCTTATGTGGTGCACTGACCTTACTTACAACCTATAACTGTAGTTTCTTAAGTTGGAGTTTCTTTACTAAAAAGAACACTTATTATATACCCAAAAACTATTACTATTTAATATTTTAATAGGTTTTTTGGTAAAAATTATTACTTTTTAAACCCGTTTTGCATAAGGGCAAGATTTTTGAGGTCTGTATGACATTTTAGGGCATTCTAAATTAAAAACAAGTTTTATATGGAAAAATTTGCTGGGTGTATAGTGTGGTGGGACGGGTGGTTTTGAGCGTGTGCGATTTTGATTTAACTTTTATATTTGCTTAATGTTATCAATAGAAGTATGAAACCTTCGTACTTTGGAGCGCTATAGCTCAGGCACGGCAGAACAGATTTTTCCCGAGTGGGTAGTAGAGGTGGGAAAAAATCGATGTTAACATCGATACATCGATAGTATCGATGTTTTTAAGTTAAAATAAATAATAATGAAAAGAAAGTTAAAAATGCAAAATAGATTAAGTTTGATTTAATTCTAACAACCTTAGTTGATGGAAAAAAATTGTTAGTTATCAGAAACCATCAATAGTGCACGATTGTGGGATACATCGACGATGTTTTTAAATGTTTTACCCTATTGATGGTGTTCTACGACAATCTATTGTTTTTCATCAACTACTAAGCTTGTTAGAATTTAATTTAATGGAATTTATTTTTACCATTTATTTATTAATTTTACCATTATGTTAACATTGATTGTTTTCCACCTCTAGTGGGTAGTAGTTCGAAGGTACACACATACAACATTCCAAGTCCGAAGTTTTGTGGTTCAGAAGTTATAAGTATTTTTCCATTTGTGGAGGTAGGAGTGGGCGGATCACGCCCATATTTTGCAGTAATATCCCAATGAGTGAAAGGTATGTACGTTCCAAGTCCGAAGTGAATATGTTCAGTAGTTCAGGAGTTATTAGCATATTTCATTTGTGGGGGAAGCAGTGGGCGGATCACGCCCATATTTTGCAGTAATATCCCAATGAGTGAAAGGTATGTACGTTCCAAGTCCGAAGTGAATATGTTCAGTAGTTCAGGAGTTATTAGCATATTTCATTTGTGGGGGAAGCAGTGGGCGGATCACGCCCATATTTTTCAATAAAATCCCAATGGGTCCAAGGTATATATGATCCAAGTTTGAAGTGAATGTGTTCAGTGGTTCAGAAGTTACGAGCATTTTTATATATGTATGTAAACAAATGCTACCGCAAAGCATTTAGAAAGAAAAGCTGATGCAATATTGTACATGCGTACATACATAGAATACATTCCGCATTCTTGGAAAGGCGCCCCGTCGCATATAGAAAAAATGCTCATAACTTCTGAACTACTTAACATATTCACTTCAAACTTGGAACATATATACCTTGGACCCATTGGGATTTTATTGAAAAATATGGGCGTGATCCGCCCACTGCTTCCCCCACAAATGAAATATGCTAATAACTCCTGAACTACTGAACATATTCACTTCGGACTTGGAACGTACATACCTTTCACTCATTGGGATATTACTGCAAAATATGGGCGTGATCCGCCCACTCCTACCTCCAAAAATGAAAAAAATACTTATAACTTTTGAACCGCCAAACGTATTAACTTCCGACTTGGAATGTACAACATATCATACATGCAGTAAATGCCTCCGAAATAATAGAATAACATTTTATTTAAAAAGACAATTATTAGGGTAAAATTTTTACGTATTAAATTTTCGCGGCCAAGTATTTTCCAAATACTTCCGTTTGGTAGTTTTGGCTTATGTCGTTTAATGCTTTTCATTCTTTATTAACGCAAAGATACAGGCTCTACGGAAACATTGCATATTAACTCAAAATGAAAAAATTGGAAAAAAATTTTTTGTCAAAACTGGCATTCCAAAAATTTCGTGAAATTTTTACTGAGTAAAATAGCCACTTGGAAAATTTCGAGTGGGTAAAATACCCACTCGGAAAATCTCGAGTGGGTACAACTACCCCATGTAAACGCCGTTCTGCCGTGCCTGCTATAGCTTTCTTAGCTAGCATCTAAAAGTTCCAATGACATTCGGCTGGGCGTGGTCCTACCTTGACACCATTAAGTTTGCGATTGTTATCATGACAAAAAAATTTTGAGGTTAGATACTCTAGTAAAAAGAGCTCCACCAAACTTATGGAAATTAAAAAATCTTAAACATTTAGAAAATTTTTCTGATTTTAAATATATTTTACCAGACCAATTACTTGCGTATAAAACTATAAAGATTTTATAATCGCAAGCCCATTAAATTGGTAACATTTTAAACCATAATGTTACCAGGTCAAATTAAAAATGAGTGAGATATTTGAAAATTAACAAATTTTAAGCGTTGAATTTTGATATGAATGGTACCCTTAAGGTATGCATGTCAATATTTAAGGCTAAAATTTCCCATTAGTTTTGAGTATTTTCCAGAAAACTGTTGTTCGAGCTATGATGATGATAAACATTATTTCACTATATATTTCTGACATCGTGGTAATGTTGCAATATTTTCAAGAAAACTCACGATTTTTAATATCAAAAAATTTCGATGCATACTTTTGGGGGACTCAATTTGAAGAGACTTCATACCAAACTTCGAAGGCAATTCGGCACGGGTTATCGTATTCCAATCCCAATAATATTTAATATTTAAGCTAATAGGACCATTTAGAAAAAAATTGGAGGGTATGCATTTCGATTTTTGGGAAAATAAAACCCTCCCTTATATCTTGGGACACCCTACTGTGCATCTTCCTTTATTCGATTTTCAAACTAATTTGATAATCGTATGTGCGCACACGCGAAAATGGCTGTTTTCTTTCGATAATAACAATTGCGCGAAATGGAGTTGGCAAAGGTAAATATAAGTGGTATTCAAGCAGATGGGGCAATTGGAGCGGCCAAATTTTGCACTAGCAAATTTTGCACTTTTGCATGAACAACCCTCTGAAGAACGAGTGCAAAAATTCAACGATAACAGCTGTTTGCTTTTAAGACCCATACGAACAGTCAAACATGTTTGGTCTTTCACATTTATATTACGCAGATATAATTGATATCAAAATATTAAGATGCAAAAGTTTTTTGGAAAAAAAATATTTATTTGTAAAAACGATAGTCGTATTATTAAATAGATGCATGGCATTAATTAAATTTCACTTGTTTTTCACTTATTGAACTTTACCCAGCAAACATTTTCTATCGCGGAACAGTGTTCCGCGACTGGCCACAGCGATGTTTAGCTCGCACGCAACCGTTGCTTTGTTATCGCGGAATAGTGAAGCTTGTTAGGCAGTTGTCCGGTCGCCCGACACTGTTTTGGAAGAGCAATTGGCGATACATTAAAAACATCGCGGAATAGTCCCATAGACGATGTTTCAGCAAATGTGTTCCTTATATATTGCTGAAACATCTTCTAGGCCAATTATATATATATATTTTTTTTTGTTATTTAAATTTTATTATAATTTTACGTATAAAAAATTAGAGTAGTTCAGTTAATAGTGAAAAACTTATTCTATTGTTTTTTGTTTAAGATCTCGCTTTTTAATGCGGCTCTTGGCATGTATTAAATGTTGCTGCAGAATTGAAGAAAATTTTTTTTCATCCAAAGTGGAAAATTTTTGGAAGCAGGCACCTGTATTTTAAGAAATTATATTAACTTCAAATTATATTAAAAAGGTTAACAAAAATTGTGCCTTTAACTATTTGGAGGAAAAACATACACCTTTGTCCTTTGTATCCTTTAGAATGTATGCACTCGTCGATCCAAATCCTTACAGAACTAACTATCAAAATTTATTTTCGATCTAATAACAAAATCAAGGACGACTTGATTAAATAAAGCAAAAGCTACAATAACACAAGGTATATATTAGAAAAACATTGTATAAACTTGTTCCAAAAGAAACTTGGGCAATGCTCGTCTGGAAGATGAATACGCAATGTATTGCGGATTGCTCGCGTAACGTTCGTCAAAGCAATATATTTGTTTTTACATATTCTTTGTTGGCAGAGTTGAGAAAACATCGCCTTTTGTTCTTCTAGAATGGGTCACGTAAACATATTCTTGGCGAACGTTCGCTAAAGCATAGGCTAAATGTTTGCTGGGTATTAATAATGGTTTTTGTATTTCTTCATACATTCATACTCATTTGACACTGTAGGGTCACCATAGCACTCATTTGCACACAAAATCGGACAAATGTTGCACATCAAAATCGCAGTACAATAGTTGCCAAGCTGCGGAAACGATTTTCCATACAAACCAATTTGCCCAAATGCCCAAGATGCCCACCTGCTTGAATACCACTATAGTTTGCTTTTTAATTAATTGATTATTTTAAAACAAAGGATTTAATCGACATGACATATATGTGTCGTGTGACATTTTGACAGGAATACGGAATGAAATGGGACAGGTCATATTGCTCGATATATATTGTGTGAGAGCACCTTAATTGATATAACAAAACAAGCAATCTAGGTTTTGTTGAGTGCGACTACTTTTGGGTGTTGATAGAACAAATCCTTAATTGAAAATGTTTGTTGAGTGTGCCTTGAAATTTCTTAGTGAAGCACAATTGTGAAGAGTAATCGACTCACTACGTTTTCTATTTAGGGTTGTATTTGATAGTACTCAATAGTTTCTACAACACTGTTATATGACTTCCAGACTGTCAACTTAAAATCTGAATTTAGCTCCTTAAGTTGAATTTAGAAAATACCCTTTCAGACTGTAAATTCTGAGTTTACGAGCTCACACGCCTGTTCGAACTTAAATTAGATGTTTGCTTTGATTGATCGAAAAGATATCGTGGTGTAGTGGATAAGCCTCCGCCTTGGAACCCGAAAGGCTGAGGTTCGAATCCGGGCGAAAACAAGATTATGTGGGGAGAAAGAAATTTTATTTTTTTTTATTATTAAAACAAACGAAAATTAATTTCACCTCTAAAGATTTGAAAAAAGAAGCAAACAGGCATTTTCATCGTTGTCAAAAAAGGTAGTGAAATGTAAGGGTTGCAGCAACGAATGCCTAAACTCATGAGTTTATTTCTGAATTTAAATACCCTAAACTCAGTTTAAACTCACTACTAAAGTCTACTTAAGGTACTAAAATCAGTTTAACGCAATAGTCTGGAAACCATATTATATTCCTATTTTTAACAGTTATACGCAGCTGTCACAATTTCACGCTGCATGAAATATTCAACTTTTCGGAAATTTGACGCTGCGTCCGCATGCACCCAATTTATTAGTGCTGCTCCCATATGCTTGCATGTGTTGAATGTTTGCCTCAATTGACGCAACGCAGCTGACGCATAGTTGGAAATGGCACTTAAATGTCTTACTTTGAAAAGGTTGAAATACGGTGGGAGTCCTCCGAGTGTTGGTATTTGAAAGAATCTGTTTCCCTTTTATTTCACTTTTTTTTTTGGTGTGTAAACATCTATACGCTCGGTAGAGCAACCCAGTAGGAACTGAAGCGCGTTTAAAGAGCAAATAAGTGCTTTTAAAACCTCCTGATTTTAACATAAGCATGTCATTAGAGACAAGGGCTTTATTTCAGCAAGTATATCGCTACCTTAATGTAGAAAGGCCCTAACTAACAAATTTAGAATTTTACAGGAGAGAAAAACAATTGAACTAAAGCCAAATAAAAAACCAAAAAATATTCCAATTTTGGGGCACAGCCGTAAGCTCTATTCCAAAGTTCAACTCAGTGGGTCCAAAATTGTGAGATTTAAGCCTGAATTCCAATAGCGCAGGAGCTGCAGGAAATTTCCTGCTGCAGGAGGTGCAGGAAAAATTCAAATTCCACTAATGCGTGTGCATGGGCATGTCATTGCTGCGGTTTTGGATCTGAACTTGACTCAGTACATTTTTAGCTACTCTTGTACTCGTCTTATTTTCTATGAACGGAACGTAATATTCCCTTTTACTTAGCAAATAATTTATAGAAATCATAAATATAGAGACCGATGCTTAAAAGAAAACATAATTTAATGCATATTTATTGATTAAGGAAGAAAAGGATACGTCCGTAGTACCAAGTACCATAAAAAAGTACTCAATAGTTTCATATTAAGTAAGGAATCGTAAACAATTTCGTCAAAGTACTCAATGAAGAAGGAAATGCCTTCAAAGAATTACGAAAAATTTTTCCACGACTGAGTGGTATGAAAATAAAAGAAGGTTCGCATCTCTCATGAAAAACTCAAGTTTTAAACAAGTATTAAACGAGCCGGAGCTAGTAGCATGGAATTGTGTAAAAGCAGCTATCAAAATTGTCTAAGGAATTAAGCGTTCAGAAAACTGACGAACTTATGTTGAGGACGTGCTGACCGCTTTTCAAAAAATACATGTCAGAATGTCACTAAAAATTCATTTTTTACACTGCCACGCTGAAAAATTCAATGAACAGTGACCAGCTGAATCTGATGAGCATGGTGATTCTACGAAATTACTGCGCGACTTGAGCACTGGTACAGTGGTGAAAAACTCGATGCCTTATTGGGCGATATCTGTTGGAACTTGAAGGATAATGTTGAAAATGATGATACAATCGAAAACTAGGTAAAAAGAGAGTTTAGCGTAGAGTCAGGGTTTAAGAATATCTTTTGCAGATCAATTAAAACTCGGTTAAGCATTTGGTTTCTACATGTGCATTAAAAACAGTAAAAGTGGTTTTTTAGAACAGACTTTTTTCCACTTTAAGTAATATTTGATTTATTTGAACATTTTGTTGAAAATGCGTAAAATGTAAATTATGGTTTTTTTTGGGTAAAAAGCAGGGTTCGTATTTGAACACTCATGTTCCGGTCATGTTCAAAATCAAAATGTACGTGTTGACAGTAAAATGCTCTTTGCTCATGAGCAAAGTATTCGGATAAAACACATGACATATAATGCACATGAGTATGTTTCGAAAATCTTATACATTGAACATGTTCGATCGAGAAGTGTTCAGTTCACACAGAAAATTTTCATGTTCATAAAAGATTCTATTTTGAACACAATAGTGGTATTCAGGCAGGCTCGGAAATAGCTAGGTGCAAAATTCGCGCGCGGAAATTTTTAACTATTGCTTGAACGACCCTTATGCAAAGCGTGTGTAAAAATTTCGCGAAAACAGCTGGTTTCAATGTTTGCCTTGGTGAAAGAAGGAGAAGCAAATATCGTGCATATTTTGCGCATCACAGTAGGCGTGCAAGATTTGCGAGGCTGCGGAAACTATTTTTCATACAAAATAATTTGCGAGCTCGCGAAATTTCCGAGGGCGCAAATTTTGCGTACCTGCTTGAATACCACTAGTGTTCTTTACGTGTTCAATGTTCAGATGTTTTCATGTTCAATTCATGTTCATGTTCAGCTCAAACAGAACATTTTGAAAATTGAACATTATGTTTGCTTTGCGTTTTTTCTAAAAACTTTTTTGCGTTCAGACGTGTTCAAAGTTTTTCAAAATTGTTTTCCATAAATTCATTTTACAAAAATTGACGGAAAGCAATTGTTTGAAGTGTTGAAGGAGGCCAATAAAACCAAGTGCTTAACCTGCGGAAAGGTTTTAAGTGGTACGACTAAATCAAACATTAAACGGCATTACAAATTAGTGCACAAAGAATTAATAAATAATGAGCAAGAGGAATCGGTCGAAAATGTGTTAAAAAAAAAGAAAAAACTTTGTAGCACGGTGAGCATAGAAATTGATAAAAACGAGTTCTTAAAATGTTGTGTAGGCCTTATTACCGTTAAAAACTTACCATTTAGACTTTTTGATGACGATGATTTCTTCAAAAAGTTGATCAAACTGTACGAACAAAAATTCGGAACTGATATAAATTCGAGAAATATTGTGGAATTAATGACCACATCAAGTGTTAACATACAAAAAATATTAACCAAAAGAGTGCATAATAAGTTAATTTCCCTAAAAATCGACATTGCTAGTAGAATGGAGAAAAGCATACTTGGTATTAATGGGCAATATATAAAGGACTTCAAAATACACGTTAATACTCTCGGTAAGAGCCTTAATTTATATGTATATAAATATCAAAAACTTAAATAACTTGATTTATTAATTAATTAAATTAATTTTTAAAGGAATGATTCAACTATATGGGAGACATAAGGCAACCCTAATAAAAGATGAGATATTAAAATGCTTGCGTGCATATGGTATAAAGTTAAGTCAAATTTACTCAATGACTTCTGATAATGGAACAAATATTGTGAAAGCTTCCAAAATATTACAAGCAGAACAGGAAATAGGAAATTGCGAAGGCGTTACGACTAATACAAATGAAAATTATTAAAATAAAGAAAAGCTTCACTCAATTCTTGAGTCCGTTTTGTCGGTCGTAAGATGTGCCGCCCACACCATCCAGCTCGCGGTTAACGATGTTATAGTCCGGGAGCTAGCACGTGTTTTACCCTCCTCATAAGCGCCGCATTCCAAATGTATCTTAAAAGACGGGGTTTTACTCGTACATCACAAAACTCGTTTGCTGCCACCTCAGAGAGGTGGCATAAGGGGCGGAAATCGACCCCCAATGGGTGAAAAAATGGCCAAAAAAGCGCGATCTGCGCCGCGGTTGAAATTTTGCTGAGTGGTAAATAAATGGCTAACTAAGCGAAAAATCATTTGCTGCCACCTGTGGGAGGTGGCTAAGTCTTGCTGCCAGTCGATTGAAGTTGCAAAATTTAGGGGTCAACCCTCCTCATAAGCGCCGCGCTTGAAAATTTGGATTCAGTTAGGGAATATACTCACTAACACGAAAATCATTTGCTGCCACCTGTGGGAGGTGGCTAAGTCTTGCTGCCAGGACGATAAAGTCCGCGGCGCCAAGCGAATGGACAAGTTTGCAACTGAAGTCTGTTCGCAGACAGTTCTGTTATAAATAGCGCAAAGACTTAAGACACGAGCTGTAAAGATGTGACATAATTTAAATGGTTTTCCTAAAAACGCAGAGCAGATTATATATGTTTCTGGTATCAATCAACCAAGTTTTAAGTTTGGTTTGGATCCGATAACGTTTAATGGTCCCGCAAGTCGATCAAAGTTAAAAAATTCTGAACAAATTCCAAGTAAAGCAAGCAACGTATCGCCTCAGCTTGTGTACGTATGCATGTGTGTAGCATTGTACAGAATGCGTTGCACAGTGGGAAAGAGTAGAAGGAGTTTTCCTTGGATCATTAAACCTTTCATAGTTGATTCTTTTAGCGTATTTAATACAAATTTGTGATTTTTTTTCTGATTTCACTGAATATTTTCTGAGACAATGTATAGTATTTTAAGGAAACGGTTTATGGATTTTATTTGCTGTTCTCTATCGAACTGCATCATTCGATTTATGAAAACGTGAGTAGAAAAATTTACCTTTCGTACAAAAATACCACTGTGCGGTGGCACTATATTTTTTTTTGCCTTTTTTTGTAGAATCATTTTTCTAGGGAAGTCAGAGTTTGCGGCGTTTGTGTCGTTTAACATCATTTAAACGCCGCGGCGCTTATGAGGAGGGTAAAACACGTGCTAGCTCCCGCACTATTATCAAAACCATAGAATCACCTATCAATGATTGCAGAGCTGTTGTTAAGAAACTACGGACATTTGTCCGAGCAAGCGAGTCCCATGCAGATGCCAGTCCTAGACAATTTAACAAGGTGGAACTCAACATACGAAATAGTTTGTTCCCTGTTTAAAATGAAGGAATTTATCGAATCACAACACAGTGAAGATTTTTGCGTACTTCAAGACTTTAGCTGGGATTTCGTAAATGACTTCGTGAAAGCATTTCAACCCCTTGCAAAATGCACAACCCAACTTCAGGTTGAGCAATATATAATTGGGGACTTTTACAGAGATTGGCTAACTTGCGAACTGGAATTGAAAGACCTCTCTTGGACAACACCATATGCATCATGCTTATTCGACGCTATGTTAAATAGGAGGCAAAATTTTTTAATGAAAAGTGATGCCTTTCTTGGAGCATTATATTTAGATCCCCGCTTCACATTTGAAGGCTCTACGATACTAACAGTTGAGCAAAAGACAAGTGCAGAGGTATTATCTTAGTTAAATATTAAAATTTAAGTTGTATTTAAAACGTGTAGCATTCTCACAGAATCATCTGGTCAAAACTTTCGAATTAATAAGAGGACTTCAAGATTCTGAAAGTTTACCGTCGACGCCCACGTCTGTATCCAACATTTCATTTCCGTTCATCGATACCCTGGAATCCTCGTCGCAAAGTATGTTTTCGCGACTAGAGAAACACTTGAACGAAATGATTGCATTCGCTCCTACTTCCGCAGAGAGAGCGCGATCATTTAAGCAAAAATTAAATTCGTTTACTCATGGAAGAAAAGTTCCGCTGGATTGCGACATTCTAAATTATTGGAAAATATTTAACGACGACAGCGACTTGAAACAAATTGCACAGGTATTTCTTGCAGTACCCGCAACGCAGGTGTCGGAAGAAAGAGCTTTCAGCGCTTTGTCTCTTATTTTAACAAAATTGAGATCAAATTTAAGTGATAAAACAATTAATAATTTGCTATTAACTCAATTAAATTTTGAGCTTCTAAATTTCAATAATGAGCAATTGGAAGACTAAAATTAAAAATACATCTCTTGTAAAACGGTCATCATTTCTAATTATTTCTGTAAAACATAGTGGAGTCTATCGTGGCACCACTATATTCGAAAAAGTGACTATATTTGGTGGCTTAATACTCAGAATTAGTAAAATAAAAAAAAATGCAAATTTCGTGGTCTCTGACCATTTTTGCAAAAATTTTATGTAAGATAAACCATCCCACATATAACATACGAACCCTGGTAAAAAGTAATAACAGTAAACGTCATTGCTCTGGCTTAAATCACTAAGCAAATAACATATAGAGGTCTCACGTAGAACAAAAAATTGGCGGATATAATCGTTGGGTTCTAGCACCCCAAAAAGCAATGCAATTGTTCGGAAGCATTCGGTTTTTGCTTTTGCGTTTGCAAATTGGTTTTGCTTCACATATCAAAGTCAAGTATGAATTGAAACTCCGAAGCGGAAGGTTGTCGCTTTGTTGAGTTGAAATTTTTTTTTTTTTTTTGTTATTCATATACATTTATTTCAGCACAAAGAGCAAGGGCGTTCGGACTGTAGCTGCGTGAGTGAGTGTGCGTAAGTGAGCATGCTTACGTATGTGCGCACTTCTCTATTGGAAATTTCAAGCCCAAATTCTAATCGCTGTCGATTTTATTATTCATACAAGAGAGAAAAGATGCGTACAAATCGACCGAACTACATAATGTTCTGTAGGGAGTTGCCATGAAGGAAGCAACAAGAAAACGAATAAAAGTTTTCGGTAGTGTTCGACTATTTGTAATATTGGCGGTCAGAATTTTTTATATTCTCACGAATATATGAATACTTTAATTTTTTGTGTTTTTTTTTATATACATATGTACATATATGGTTAAAATATGAAAATGCGAGTTCTCTTTCTTAAAGGAGTTAACGCTTTTGAAGGAACATTGGAAAAATGTTATGCTTAAAAAATTATTCGGAAAGTATTTTCAGTTTTTTTTTAAACCTGATGTCTGCGTTATTTGGTCGGTAATCCAAATGCAATTTTTGCGAATAAGGATTACAAGAAAAAGGTTCAATAAAAAGATTTTGTGCTCATAGCAGCTGTCATTTTCCGAAAAATTACTCATAGAAGCATAGTTCTTATTTTGTAAAAATAACTCAGAGGAGTCGATATACTGTTCAACTTGTCTTAAGAACTGTGAGCATTTTGTACAATCATGTTTTTGCATGAATTTAAAAAGTATATGGCCTGCAAAATATCTGCTATGCTCTTGATCTCAGGGTCCGAGGTTCGATTCCCGGCACAGGCGAAACGGAGTGTAATGTTTCAAGCCTAGCACTGGTTTTTCACAAATCGCAGGTGAGGGGCACACTACATAAAAAGACGTACAATCACACAAAACACAAGAAAACCTCATTGGCATCACAATGGGCCGATTAACGGCCTAAGTGGCAGGCACTTCAACCTACCTACCTACCTACATATATAGTTATACTTATAGTAATAGTTTTATAATAGTAATAAGATTTTATTTAAAAAAAATGTTTAAAATTGAATGGGAATATGATTTTTTTTTTTTTGTTTTGAACTCTTTGAACAAAGCTCAATGCTTAGTTTGCTGTAAGCAAATGGGTACTCTTAAAAAGGACCATTTGCGTCAGCACTATTTAAGACTGCATGGCGACTGTGCCAATTTAAGTTCTGAAATTTGAAATTTGGTTTTTGATTTTCAGTTTGCTTCAATTTACTCATGATTTTTATTTTCAGTGCAAAGCACAAACCAGTTTCTGAACAAAAAAATTCATTTGAATGCTCAGTTGTACGAAGCATATATAACTATATATGTCACTCAGGAGCCGTTTCCATTTTGGCTCTTTTCAACACGGTCTTGGGTACCCACCACGGTCTTGGGTACCCACCAAAATGAGCATTTTGCACTGAGGTTCTCACCAAAAGTATTTCTCTCTCGCTCTTCATTTGCCTGCCGAGTAACCTCTCTTTCTAACTGGCGCGAAATGTCCCGCCCAAAATCTATGAGAGTGACATATATTGTTATATATGGTACGAAGTATGCTGAACGAGTAAGACATGCGTCGCTTGTTTTCAGAAGAGAACTGATTTGTTTAATTTTTACGTTTTTGTTGTACCAACACACGCACATTTTTTGTACGCTGATTGTAGTGGTGGTCATTCCTGGTTACATCCCTTGCAGCTGGAAACAAACTTGGGTGATCTTCATTCCCAAAGCAGGGAAGAGATCGCACACGTCGGCTAAAGATTTTAGGCCAATTAGCCTTTCTTCGTTTTTATTAAAAACTCTGGAGATGCTCTTGGAGCTGCACATGAGAAATAAATTTTCAAAAGACAGGTTGTCAAACTCGCAGCATGCCTATTTAAAAGGCAAGTCAGTAGACTTCGCTCTTTACTCCCTGGTTAACGAAGTGGAGCGGGCGCTGACCCAAAAGGAGTTCGCGCTTGGAACCTTTCTTGTCATTGAAGGGGCCTTTAAATTTGTGCTGCCTTCGTCGATTACGAAAGCTCTATCTTATTTAGGCACAGCAGATAATATTGTCAGACTCATACACAGGTTACTAACTGAAAGGACCATTGTTGCCATTTGGGGCGACACAATGAAGTCCCGGAGAGTAGCGAGGGGCACCCCTCAAGGCGGGGTCCTATCCCATCTTCTGTGGCTTGTGGTCATAAACGATCTTCTGAACGATCTGGATCGAAGGGGCTGCCGCGTCAAAGCCTATGCCGATGACGTGGCACTATTAGTCAGAGGCAAGCAGTTAGATACGCTCAGCGAACTGATGCAATCATACGTGAATAATGTCTCGAGATGGGCGGTACGCTACGGCCTTGCTGTAAATCCCAGCAAGACCGAGCTCATCCTTTACACTAGGAAACATAAACTTCCGGAATTTCGAACACCCAACCTGGACGGGGTATCACTCGTCGTCTCTGAAAGGGTGAGATATTTAGGTGAGATATTTAGGTCTCTTATTGGATAGGAAGCTTAACTGGGGACCAAACTAAGACTTGTAAGGAAGTCTCCTTACAAACGGAGCCGATAAGTATTTAGGCATTAGGCCGTCCTTGTATAAAGAACAAAAAAAAAAACAAAGATTTCATTGTATAAAATTATATTGTAAGTTATTCGCTGTTGTATAGAATTATATTTTTTTTATTTCTCATTTATTTATATAATATTAAGCTTCCTACTGTACTTAAGAAAAAAAAAAGAAAACAAGAAAAAAAAAACAAAGAAGAAAAGAAAAAGAAAACAAAATCTATATCAACCTAACATAAGCATTTAGGTATAAGCCGACGAAGGAATGTTTTTTTTTTGTTATCTTTTGCTATTAAGAATAATACCTTTTTTTTTTACTCTCTTACTACATCTCCCATTTTCTTATTGTAAACACATTGCCTAGCTGCAAAAATAGTCGTGAAGGGAAAATTCCATTCGTAGCCTAGCTATAAATAAACATGTGAAGGGGATTCGGCTTGGCTAATTTTAGCTACAACCCACCAGTCTTCGGCGATTTGTAGCTGAAAATAGTCAAAATTCAAGCCAGCCAAACAGTATAAAAGGCCGCACTTCGCACTGAAAAAGTCAGTCGGTGCCTGGCTCTCGTCGCGTACACATCCGTGCTCGGTGAAATAAAAGTGAAAAGTGAAGTCGTTTGCCAAGTGAACTTTAGCATAGCTGCGTGCGAGTGTCCAACCGCCGTAGCTCGGTCGTTTTTTTTTTGCCACGTGAACTTTAGCATAGCTGCGTGCGAGTGTCCAACCGCCGTAGCTCGGTCGTTTTGCCAAGTGAACTTTAGCATAGCTGCGTGCGAGTGTCCAACCGCCGTAGTTCGGTCGTTTTTGCCAAGTGAATTTTAGCATAGCTGCGTGCGAGTGTCCAACCGCCGTAGCTCGGACGTTTTGCCAAGTGAGCTTTAGCATAGCTGCGTGCGAGTGTCCAACCGCCGTAGTTCGGTCGTTTTGCCAAGTGAACTTTAGCATAGCTGCGTGCGAGTGTCCAACCGCCGTAGCTCGGTCGTTTTTGCCAAGTGAACTTTAGCATAGCTGCGTGCGAGTGTCCAACCGCCGTAGCTCGGTCGTTTTTGCCAAGTGAATTTTAGCATAGTACTAGCATAGTCACATTTGTGTGTCCAACCGCTGTGACTCGGTCGTTTTCCAGTGAACGTAGGGTAGCCTCGTGTGAGTGTCCAACCGCCGTGGCTCGGTCGTTTTACCCAAGATCTTAACATAGCTGCGTGCGAGTGTCCAACCGCCGTAGCTCGGTGATTCATCCCCAGATTTCCGTCTGAGACTCATACGCGAAATAAGTAATTCAAAGCCAGCCGACTCCCCCCAAAGAGAATTTCTTGTTGTAATCGACATAATTAATAAGAGAGCTTGAAATCCAAAGGTTTTATAAATAAAAGAATCCAACTGGGTTAGCCAGCTTTGTAACCATCTTGTTTTATTTTCTTGGAACGAACCCTGGAGAGACTGAGAAATACCCCGGCCGTCAGGAAGGTTCGTTACAGACTAACGTGTTAAAAAAAGCCGAAGTCGCACTTTACTGTTGCAAGCAGGCTGTTGGAAAACGTTGGGGTCTACCCCCACGTACTGTTCTATGGATCTTTACTGCCATTGTCAGACCGATTCTGCTTTATGGATGCACATTCTGGTGGACAGCAGTAGATAAAATATCTATAGCTAAGAAGTTGGATAGGATTCAGAGAATTGCCCTTGTGGGTACTACCGGTGCTCCGGGATCCACCCCCACTATTGCTCTCAACGTGATCCTTAATTTATTTTCGCCTAACATTGCGTCAAAACGCTCTGCAATCATCTCTTCCCTGCGCCTGAGGCAGACGGGTATCAGAGGTAGGAATTCTAATCTTCCACTACCGGCTGTTATCAGCAACATTTCGGAAGAAACGGACTACTGTGTACCTATGGTAAACCTAGAAAAACCGTTCGGGATCTTTATACCCTCGAGAGAAGACTGGAGCGGAGGTTTCAACCTGGATGAGGGCCATTTAAACTTTTACACGGATGGCTCTAAGCTTGATAACAAGGTAGGAGGTTTTCTGTCCGGATTTACATCTGGAAAGTAGTTTCAGACTTCCCGATCATTGCAGCGTCTTCCAGGCGGAAATGTCTGCTATAGGGAAGGTACTTAGCTGGCTTAGGAATAATGTGGTAACACACACCAAAGTCAATATTTTCACAGGCAGCCAGGCGTCTGTTAAATCACTGAACTCTTAGGCAGTGAACTCCAAAACCGTACGGAAGTGCCTTACATCACTGCGGGTGATGAGTGAATACTTCCAGTTTAATATAATCTGGCTACCAGGACATAGCGACATTCCTGGTAACTGTGTAGCAGACGAACTTGCAAGACGCGGTACGGCTTTACTGGCTCCAACTCATATGGAGCCTGTTTACATGCCTATTGCAACTTTCCGTCTTATAATTGACCAATGGGCAAACAAATCTTTCCAGGATAGGTGGGAAAGTATAGATACTTGCAATAAGGCCAGGCAGACCTGGCCTCTTGTAATTCAAAAAAGAACTGAGGAGCTCTTAAAGCTGCCTAAATACCGCCTTTTGGTGCTAGTCGGAGTACTGACTAAACACTGTTTGATTGGTACACACGCAAGAAGACTGAGAGCGCCAGCTTTTAATTTTTGTAGAAGTTGTCAGGATGAGGAGAAGGAAGAAATCCCTCAGCACCTGCTCTTACATTACAAACATTCTTAGGGGGTTATTTTCTCCACTCGCTTTCTGAAATTGGTCGCATTGACCCTTTCAATATATCGAGCTTCATTCAAAGCACTAAATGGTTTTCAAAATAATAGATGTCCGTAAAACATGTATATATTATATATCTCTTAGAAGAGATAGGGTACCACAATGGACCTTCATGGTCTAAGTGCGCCCTAGGGGTGGTCCATCTAACCTAACCTACTCCTGACGGAACGGAACGGAACGGAACGTAAGAGGCCATTTACACGTTAATACATTTCGATAATGAATGTCTTTCGTAATATCGATAAATCAATATGGCGCGTGATATTTTGTGACATTTGCTTCATTCTTGTTCGTTGTTCAGCCGAAGAGTTGAGTTGTAAGAGTTGCGCAAAAAATTGAATGAAATATGGAATACAACTGGTAACGCGAGGATGTGGAGAAGTTGATCTGTTATGTGGAGGAGAATCCCTGCATATATAGTGTGCGATCCGCAGACTATGTCGACCGCACAAAAAGGGCAATGGTTTTCAACGCCATTCAAGAGACGCTCAAAAATGAGAAAATTACTGTGACTGTCGAGGACGTACAAAGGAAATGGCGGAATCAGCGAAGTCAGTACATCCGAGAGTTGCGAATGATTAAAAACTCGAAGAAAAGTGGATGTGGCGTCAACGATTTGTACGAGCCGAAGCTTTGGTGTTTTGACCAATTATCCTTCTTGGAAACACATGTAGCCACAATACCAGGGAAAGAGAATGTAGATGTAAGCATATTTAAAAAATTAAGAAGTTGATGGAAGTATTTCAAACTTAAGTTAACTTATTCAGTTATGTTTATTGTTGCTTGAATATGCGTGTGTATAAAAAATTGTTTTTTTTTACGACGGTGCACTTCACTAATTAGAAGCAGCTTCATCGTCGGCAGCTTCTTCTTTGGCAGCCCCTTCTTCGTCGGCAGCTTTTTCTTTACTGGCAGCCCCTTCATCGTCGGCAGCTTCTTCTTTGGCAGCCCCTTCTTCGTCGGCAGCTTTTTCTTCGCTGGTAGCTACTTCTTCGGTGGTAGCCCGTTCTTCGGTGGCAGCCAATTCTACGTTGGCAGCCCGTTCTTGGGTGGCAGCCCGTTATCCGTTGCAAGCTGCTTCTTCGTTGGTAGCCCGTTCTTCGGTGGCTGCTTCGGCTACTTCAACGTCGGGTCGACGTCGAACATATGCAAGAGTTCGAGAGGTTTCGACCTGCAACGCAACGTCCCTGCAACAGAGGCATGTACGCAGGCATAATTATAAGCGTCGAGCCATTCTTTATCGTATAAGGAAATTATGACGGTTCTAAGCAAATTCAAGGACGTAGAAGATAACACGGGGAAATCGAAATTACGCTACTCATAAAAATCTAAATTTAGGTACTCAAATATACTCGTACCGTAATAAAAGCATTAAACTTGGAAATTCGAACTACCCTCTGTAAGGATATTTATGTTAAGATTTTGCGTTACCTATACTTTTGTGACAAAAATCGGAATTGTTTTTGTTACCTATGCAGTAAATTTGAAATTCTGTCCATGCGAAGAAAAATAGATGATGACGTAAAGAGATCCTATGAAGAAATATTTGGTTGGCCTTTGGTACAAACTAATACCTGGGCTCCAACCATAATATGCAATTCTTGCAGGGTTATGTTTAACAAGTGGAGAAAATATAAGAATAAAAAAATTGTACATTTTGGCAGTGCCACGAAATGGAGCAAGCCTTTTGAAGAAAATGATTGCTATTTCTGTTTGAACGAAATAAAAGGTTTCACTTCAAAGGCAAAGAATAATATCATTTATAATACTGTCACGACTGTGACTCCTCCTGTGTTTGTCAACAGAGGGAAAACAAGTTAAAGGGACAGCCATAGATAGGAGAGTGATAGAAAGGGAGGAGTTAGATGATGAAGTATGCGACCAGACTAAAGATGGCAATGAAAGCGACTACTCACCTACAAAGCAAGTAGGAGCTCCAGAATTAATAACACAGGCAGAATTAAACGACCTTATTCGCAATTTAGGTCTGCCAAAGGATGGTGCAGAGTATTTGGGTTCTTTCTTGAAGGAGAAACGCGTTTTAGAGCCCGGTACCAAAGTTACTCCATATCGAAATCGAGAGTTTTATTTATGCCAATTTTTTGCCACAGAAGATCAAATTACGTTTTTTAATAATGCAGAAACTCTTAAATGAGTTGCAACTAATTAATGACAGAGCAGAAAACTGAAGGCTTTTTATAGATTCCTCCAAGAGGAGTCTGAAGGCGGTATTATTGCATAATACTAATGTATACGCTCCAGTCCCTATTGCTCATTCAACCGTTTTGCAAGAGAAATATAACAATATGCAAGTGCTTCAGAAAAAAATCAATTACGATGATCACCGATGGCAAATATGTGGAGATTTAAAAATTATTTCTATGTTACTTGGGCAGCAGTCGGGATTCACCAAGTACCCTTGTTATTTATGTTTATGGGATAGTAGAGATCGACAGAAACATTGCAAGGTAAAAGAATGGCCAGCAAGAACAACATTATCCCCTGGATCATGTAACATCATTCATGGTTCCCTAGTAGATCCATCAAAAATTCTTATCCCTCCTTTCCATATTAAGCTTGGGCGAATGAAACAGTTCGTCAAAGCTCTTGACAAAAACGGCGAATGTTTCAAACAGTTGCAAATGAAATTCCCCAAACTGTCAGAGGCTAAGATAAAAGAAGGTGTGTTTGATGGACCTCAAATAAGGAAAATGTTCACCGACCGCGACTTCACCAATCACATGAATGCAATTGAAAAAGCAGCGTGGCTCAGTTTTCGTTCAGTAGTGAAAAATTTTCTTGGAAATAGACGAAGTCCAGATTATGAAAAAATCGTTGCTCGGTTGATAAGCAATTATAAAAAGATGGGCTGTTTGATGAACTTAAAACTTAATTTTCTAGACTCCCATTTAGACAAATTTCCTAGTAACCTGGGACATTTCAGCGAGGAGCAGGGCGGAAACGGGACCTTAAAGTAATGGAATCACGATATCAGGGTCGATGGGATGTGAACATGCTGGCAGACTTCTGTTGGATGCTTAAAAGAGATGCGCTGCGCAGAGGAAAGCGTAAAAGAAGGCCCTTGCACCGCGCTTTTAACAACAAAAGAACACGATATAGCTCTAAAAAATTAAACGGTTAGCCCTTTATGCTTCAGTAGCATTGTTGAAACTCATAAGAAATTCACTTTGTATGTATTTCAACAATTTTCCCTTTCGTGAATGGGTGAGGAGGGGTGTAGAGGTAAAACTACGGGTCGTGGGTAAAATCCGACTTCAGATTCGTGTTCATCACCCAAAAAAACGTATGGGGGATACCAGAGAGATTTGTGCTTGATTGAAAGTTTTCATGCACAATCGATTATGACACTCAAACGAAGTGTTGCTCAAACTCGCACACACCGCATTCGAACCGATCATTTCAAGTGTCAATAAAATGTTCAGATTGTGAATGTTCGAAGCTCGTTCGGACACTACTCCGTTTTTTGCGGTGGTCAGTTTGATTGCAACTCAAAAACAAAGAGCAAAAACATTTAGAATGTTTTTGCTTTCTTAGAAGCAAAGAGCTCGTGACAACAATCACACGAGTATGATTATATGTTGTAGGTACATAGATACGAGGACGTCTTTTGTTTTAGTTCTTTGAAATTATTTAACCAGTGAGCATTTCAGTTGAAAAATGTCAGATATTCAAACTGAAGTTATTGATAAAATTGCCAAAGGAGTGTATGTATACGTTATCAAAGAAACGTAAGGGCAGGAGTTCAATATGGAATGTGTTGTCAGAAATACAAAAAGAAGACGGCTCCACTTTAGCAGGATTAGTATATTGCGGCGTGTGTTGTAAAGCAATTAAATATACAGCAAACCAAACATCTAATCTGGTTCGGCATAAATGCTGTCAATCTGATAAAGAAGCGGCTTCACTGAAAACAGTGGCACCAGAAGACAAAAGTGCTGCCATCGATGCCTGTACAGAATGGGTCATTCAAGATTGTCGACCATTTTCGTCTGTCACCAGCACTGGCTACAACAATTTCGCGTAAGGCGCAAAAATTGGCAGCTGACTGCAAAAATAAAATAAAAGGGGAGATATCTGAAGTCGTCAGCAGTGGTGGAGCAACCGCAACAATTGATATATGGACGGACAATTATGTAAAGCGAAATTTCATTGGTGTTACTTTTCACTACCGTAAAGATTTGAAGCTACCCTGCAGTAATTATCACTAGTGACTGATTCAATCTGTCACTAGTTCCTCCGTCACCGTCACTAGTGACCAACTGTACCCGTGCCAATGTATTCTCCTATGGACACTTTGTATGAGCATATGTTCGAGCGGACACCAGTTGACGATTGAACTGGTGATGCTCTAGAGGCAGCTCATTAGCTATATTACCTAAATAGAAAGCGCCGCGCACAGGGCTCGAATGGCTCAGTGTGAAGAGTCTGGCCTAGCGACCTGGAGACCCGTGTTCGAATCTCGCTCGGGCGGGTGCCATTTTTTTTTTTTTTTTTTAAGTGGATAATGTTATAGGTGTCTAACAGGCTTAAAAAAAATTTTTTTTTGCGAAAAAATTGGAAAAATTAAGTTATTGAAAATATAATTCATGAGAATTTTCGCACGAACTGTGAAAGCATTCACGAGAATTCAGAATGGAAACTTTTTTTCTCTCTTCTCACCCATAAGAATCCATAAGAATAATCCTCCGAATTTTACAATTTTCTACTTTTTCTCGCCTGCCTTGGGATTCGAACACGAGCCTTCGGATTGATGATCGGACATGCTAGCCATTACGCTACGGAGCCTTCTGATTCTCGTGCAGCAAATTCATTTTATGAATGCTCAATAAAATTGAACTGTGGACCTCCCCGTTGACCATGTCTATAGAATGACAGTGGTGACGCTGGGGTAAATTTGCCCCGAATTTACTGCAGGGTAGTTGACATTATTTTAGGTATAAAATCTATGGATTTCGAAAGCTCAACTGCTAACAATATACAAAGAAAGTTAAAGAACTTATTGAGTGAGTTTGATGTGTTTAGTTTTGAAAGTTTAAAGTTTATAACGGATAGAGGCAAAAATATTGTAAAAGCACTTGAGCTCAATATTCGTTTAAATTGTAGCAGTCATTTTTTGTCAAATATTTTAGAGAAGTCTTTTGAAGAAACAGTAGAGTTGGCAGAAATTGTAGACTCCTGTAAAAAAATTGTAAAATATTTTAAAAAAGCTAATTTGCAACATAGGCTTTCGACTTCTTTAAAAAGCCCTTGTCCCACTCGTTGGAACTCGAACTATGCTATGTTCAAATCAATAGTTGACAACTGGTTCATTATCAATGAGGTACTCACAGAAAAGGGAGAAAGTCAACGATTATTATTTATAAATATTTCAACACTTAAAGTATTAGTGGAACTTTGCCAAGACTTCGAAATTATTTTCAAGAAACTCCAACTTTGCAGTTCCCCATCCTTGTGCTTTGTTCTGCCTTCCATTAACAAAATGAAAAGTCTATGCCAGGCTGGTACTTCAGACATACCGGCTATTGCGGCATTAAAAAAAATATTTTACCTAAAATTGATGATATATGGACAAGCAACCTAAGATTGTGGCATAAGGCAGCTTTTTTTTTTATATCCACCAGCATCACAAATACAAGCAGATTGTTTAGTAGAAATTCAAAATTTTTGTGTTACTCAGATCAATAATTCCACCAACAGCTATTCTTTTCAAGAACAGCCATCCACACTTGCTCTAAACACTCCATCTATACCCGTAGAATCAGATTCACAGTTTAGTTCCACAGAACAAAGCATGTCAGAACAAAGTATAGCAAGTTCACATATTTAATCACTTCATAAAAAAGATTTGCAGTTTTTTCTTCCTGAGCTATGGGAAAAATCGACAATGGCCGCTATTGAAACTCCACAAGAAGAAGTAGAAAGATACAGTAGGAGAATAGTGAAAATTACTGAAGATTTCAATGTCATCAACTGGTGGAAAATACATGAAAAAGATTATCCCAACTTGTCGAAACTGGCCTTGCAAATTCATTCCATGCCTGCTAGTAGCGCCGCTGCTGAGCGAGCTTTTTCATTAGCAGGAAATGTTATTACGGAGAAGAGGAACAGACTTGGGCCAAAATCCTTAGTTTAATTTTTTTGCATTCGTACTATAGATATATTGAAAACTAAAATGTGATCAATTTTATGAAGTTTTGTTATAAAGAATATATTTTATTTTTGTTATTCGTTGTGATGGAACACTTTTTTGTTTTTTTTTTTTTGAAATATAAAAACATTTTTTGCTATATATGTACATTAGGGTGATGACTTTTTTTGGATCGCATTTCCTGTATCATATTTCGAGGAGCTTTTCTTAGAGCTTTCATAAAATATAACTTTAAAGGTCATTTGATAAAAAAAATGTCATGCACAAACTCATTTGGAAAATTTAATTTTAGTTTTTTTTATCGTTTTTTCCATCTACTGCTAGCAGAGTCGCTCCTAGAGGGGTGGAATGTATGACCAACCCCTGTTAATTTTTGCTCCCTAATAATTCTTCCGAACACACCCCTCCTCTATCTCCTCTCCTTAAGGGGGCTCCCATACAAAAGTAATTTTTTTATGTTTTTGCCCCCCACCGACCGAACTTGGCCCAGAGGCGTCCCAGAGGGGTCGAATGTATGACCGACCCCCAATATTTTTTTAATTCCAGCAATTTTTCTAAACATACCTAGCCTCTATCTTTAATACTTAAGGTGGTCCCCATACAAATGTTCAATTTTTTCCATTAATTTTTTCATTAATTTTCATAACTTTCACTGAGTCACTCGTAGAGCTGTAAAATGTGAGACCAACCCCCATTATTTTGTCCTCTCCAACAACTTTCTTCAACAAACCTGTCTCCTATCTCCCCTCCTTAAGGGAGCTCTCACACAAAATTCATTTTTTCTTTATAAATTTTTCCCTGCCATCCTTTCATAACAAATGCAACAAAGCAATATGAACTCAGTTTTATTTTTCATAAGATTAGTAGCTGTATGGTCAAATTTATTGGAAAGTTAATAATTCATGATAATGTCATTGGCCAAAATGAATCTCAATGGGAGATTGTCCTTCTTGCGGCAGGATTCGTGCAAGTCTTGCATAACTTTAATTGCACGCTCACAGCACTGGTTGCTTCGGGCAATGTTGATTGGAGATTCATCCGTTTTCCAGAGTGTTTTTAAGCATTTGAGAGCTCTTGGCCAGTCACTTAGAACTTCAAAAAGTTCACCAAAATCTTCAGATCGGAAAATTTGATTACTGAACCAATGGTCAGCCCATGAGTACGAAATAAAAGTACAAACTTTACGCAGCCTGTGCCGGATTGCAGGCATAAGAATAAATGCAAGGAGGACTAGAATAGCCCGAGAGTTCCAGCGCGCATTGCTGATGTTTGGAATCGGTTGAAACTTCTCGAAGGGCATTTCGTTCCTCTCAATGAAGTAACGGAAGACACGAGTGAGGTGAAACAGAATCTTCATATCATCTCTCCAGCCATCCGTTTCCTTTAAATTGAATTTACCATTTCTGAAATCGGCTTTCAGTTCAGCATAATTCCTAACCAAATCTTGAATAAAGAAGTACTCGATATTTGGTGACTTGGTCGACCCCTGGATATCATCATCCATCACAATACGCAGAATGCGATCCAGCACATGGTGCTGACAGCTAATAAACTTGGGTTTGAGGTGACTCTTGTCTTCAAAGAGTTTCTGCAGCCGAACAACAACACCCGTCTTCCTGCCAGTATTTACGCTTGTGGTGTCTGCAACAATCATAGCATTTGATCCCCATAGGTTAAACTCCTCTAACAAATCCCGAAGTCCTTCTGTAATGGTTTCAGCCTTCCCATCCTTTAATTTAAGGGCACCCAACTTTATTTCCCTTGATTCATTTTTGAGAACCACGGCCTGATACTCAGAACCATCAATGTGCTTGCCATCAAAGTGTAAGCTCCACTTCTCCAGATGAAGCGAGTTCAACAAGTGCTTCTTGACTTCAGAAGCTCTCTTGTAGACGCTTTTGTGGATCGCTGACTGACATGGAGTTGGGATTTTAATGCCTTCAGCAGAAATCTGGCGACTCACCTTGGCTGCTCCATGGGACGAAAGCTTCAAGCTTGTTACAAGGCGTCTTGCAATATCTGTTTTGCTATATTTCTGTTTGCTCGTTGATGCTATATCCGAATCAGTCCAAAGATTATTTTCGATATTGTCCGATGACTCGTTGTCACTTTCTGAAAAACAAGGTGGCGCTGAGCTGGGCCCTATTCCACAAAACAACTTATCAACTTTTCACTTTGCACTTATCAAATTGCATTTTAGAGCAAAGTGATAAGTGTTTCTGTTCCACAATACTCTTTGCAAATCTCCTTTTGCACTAAGCAAATTTTTACAAAGTCTTGGCGCTCTCTGCAAAGTCTTGGCGCTCTCTGCAAAGTCTTGGCGCTTTCTGCAAAGTCTTAGCGCTCTATTGCAAAGTGAGCGTGCAATTTGTTCCACAAAGCACTGAATCGACTTTGCATTTCTGTTATCACTTTTCAATTCGCATTGTGCGAAAATGAGCCGAAGAATAAAGACGGAAAAAAAATTTGCATTGTTACTGTGGGGATTTGCATTGTTACAGCTAATAAAAGAAAAAAAAATATACTATTTGCTAGTTTTCAAAACAATAAAGTTAGTATAATTTTATGAAATTATTGTAATTATTTAGAACATATTCAAGCTTATATTTCATTTTGAAGGTTAATAAATTGGATAAACAGCATGCCTGGGACAAAGCATGACTGCGATGTGTATGGTGCTCTAATCTTTGTCCGATTTTATTTAAAATGAAATCAACTTGAATTGGATTTAAACGAAAGCTCTCTTTAAAATTAAAGCTTTGTAGTCCCGAAAAATTAATTCGGTCTCTATAATTTCTTGTAACAACCGAGTCTTCGCTATCGTCGAACAAAAACTCACGTCTTAACATTTTGAAAAGCTTCACTAGTTATAAAAATATGAATTTGTTAAGCGATCGTTTACCTTGCAAATTTTTGACAAACTTATCAACATTTGCTCTGCAAAAACAAAAATTTACAGTTTTTGTGGAACGAAACGGCATAATTATTTGCGAAGACTTTGCAAATTACACTTTTCAAAATTAATTTTGCACTTTGCATAAAGGAGCGTACGTGGAACAGAAATTGCAAAGAAAACATATATACTGCAAAGTTTTTGCAAATTACACTTTTCAATTTGAACTTATCACTTATCAAATTTTAAAGTTCTGAGGAACAAAAAGATTTGCAAATTAGCGAAAAATTTGATAAGTGCAAAGTGAAAAGTTGTTAAGTTGTTTTGTGGAATAGGGCCCTGGTTGACGCAGTCATATGCACTGTCTTCTTTCGCTTAGATGGGTGGATGGTAGTAGCAGCAGCGTATTTTTCAGTGGCATAGCCAACCTGGGCCTTGCTTGCAATTTGAATTTTATACAGATTTTTATCCTCGTTACACAACCATTCGCCTTTTTCTTTGGTCACATCAAATAATTCATTCAATGAATCGAAGTTTTGTTTCTTTCTGCATCGCTCATATTCCTTCAGAAGCTTTACTAGCTTAGCATGAATGGCCTGATCAGTTATATGATGAAAGTTAAGCCTTTTGCTCCATAGCGCTTTAAGCTCTAGAGCAATAACAACGATCCTCTCCTTCCGTTCTCTGGCTGTGGATTCAAGAAACTTGAAACGTCCAATGATGTGTTTCTTTTTGGGCATACGACCCCGTTTATTCAGGGGCTCTTTATAAATTTGCACGATGCCTCTTTTCGATTTTGCTTGAAACTGGACCAAGTTATTTCTCCAGATTTTCTTGTTTTTTTCGATGTTAGAAGAACTTTTCTTGAACGACATATTTTTGACACCATATATATACAAGTTTAAAAATGTTGCAAAAAGATCCGTTTTATTTCACGGATAAACTTAAAATATAAGTCTCACCGCCTTATATACTTTCCGCGGTGGAAAAAACTAATAGAGAATTATAGTCATTCGATGGTTTTTAAAACGGAAAACATGGGGACGATTATAGAAAAAATATGTGAACCGATTTAAAGTTATAAAATATATCTAATATATATAAAACATATATAATCTTACGGCTGCTAATCTTATGAAAAATTAAACTGAGTTCATATTGCTTTGTTGCATTTGTTATGAAAGGATGGCAGGGAAAAATTTATAAAGAAAAAATGAATTTTGTATGGGAGCTCCCTTAAGGAGGGGAGATAGGAGACAGGTTTGTTGAAGAAAGTTGTTGGAGAGGAAAAAATAATGGGGATTGGTCTCACATTTTACAGCTCTACGAGTGACTCAGTGAAAGTTATGAAAATTAATGAAAAAATTAATGGAAAAAATTGAACATTTGTATGGGGACCACCTTAAGTATTAAAGATAGAGGCTAGGTAGGTTTGGAAAAATTGCTGGAATTAAAAAAATATTGGGGGTCGGTCATACATTCGACCCCTCTGGGACGCCTCTGGGCCAAGTTCGGTCGGTGGGGGGAAAAACATAAAAAAAATTACTTTTGTATGGGAGCCCCCTTAAGGAGAGGAGATAGAGGAGGGGTGTGTTGGGAAGAATTATTAGGGAGCAAAAATTAATAGGGGTTGGTCATTCATTCCACCCCTCTAGGAGCGACTCTGCTAGCAGTAGATGGAAAAAACGATAAAAAAAAACTAAAATTAAATTTTTCAAATGAGTTTGTGCATGACATTTTTTTATCAAATGACCTTGAAAGTTATATTTTATGAAAGCTCTAAGAAAAGCTCATCGAAATATGATACAGGAAATTTGAATTTAGAAAATAACCCTAAAAGTCATCACCCTAATGTACATATACAGAATGTATTTCATTCGTTTTTTTTGTCAAGTTTAAAATAAACGGAAAAAATTATAGAAAAAGATTTTCCTTTCGCTCAATAGAGCATGCAAAAATGTACACTCATTCATTTCTTGCCTTTTGTATATTTGTATTCTTGAATGTTTGAACTTAGCTTTTGAGTTGCAATCAAACTGACCACCGCACAGTGGGCCAGCAGACCGGGTTTCGTGGCCATAAGTCTACTTTACCTTTTCAAAAAAATAATGATCAGGCTTGGCTAAGAATAGTTTAAGGTCTATAAGCCTAAAATATTTCTTCAATCCATCACGTTTTGGCTTTCCTCTACAAACTCAAAGCCAAAAATCCTTAAAAATTTGGTTTTGATATTCTTGGCGAAATAAATTTTTTTCCCCGAAATAAAATTGAATAAAATTTTTTTTTTTTTGGTTTTGGAATTAAGAAGAATTAGTTTTTTAATAATTGAGAAATTTTGAAGTATAATATTGTTCTAAAAAAAAAATATTTTTATTTGAAATTTAAATTTCCAAAACAAATTTAGACTTCAAGAGCTTTGAAACGCAGACTCCCCAAGACTCCACCACTTGTAAGGAAAAAAGTTATTTAAATAATACTTTCAGAGTAATATCTATAAAAAAAAAGTTGGCTCCATTTTGCTCGAAATTCAAAAAACTGTTAATTTGAAGTAATGAAAAAAAAACATTCGCCCATTTATTAAGATCTACATTTTTGAGTTGGTTATATTTCCACATGTTCATATGTAATTACACGACAGTATTCTTAGTTGGTAACACCAATTAGTTATTTTCAATCACTTATGTAAATAGTACTTTATATTTCTCATTTACTTTAATTTTTTTTTTATTTAAGTACTGTGTCAAAATTATCAATAATTCAAGCTTTCTTATGAGTTATGTGTTTCTGCGAATTAAAAATGTTTAAACTGACGAAAAGAATAGTGATTGATGTTCTAACTACTAGCAATGGTTACACTAACCTATGAGCTCTAAATTTATTAAGCAAAATAAATGTTAAACCTGAGGATATATCCCAAAATGACCTTAATTGCTTAAGGAAGTCCATTTCCACTCTGAAGACTAAAAACAAAATACGTTTCGAAAAAGCTCGAAGGATGAAAAATCGTTATTTGGAAAATAATGCGGTGTGGTTGGATTCTGATTTCGTTATTGAACTAAATAGTAAAGACAGAGAAGCTCCCCATTTCTCCAAAGCAGGACGACCTCCTCTTGAGTTTACAGAAAAATCAAGTCGCACAATGTGCCGGGAGGTCGCTGCAATTAGTGCAGGCCTCGAGCATGATCCTATTAGGATTTAATTAGCTTTGCGTTATGCCTCTCGACGTTCGGGAGCTGTTGAACTTTTTTCGGTCACTGATGCCTTTGTTCGAAACCCAAACCTTCCGGCGAAAATGTTGGAACTTGTAGAGGGAAATTCGAAGCCAATAATAAAAAAAACTCCAGATGAGGCTTTGGCATTTTTAATGGGAAACTCTCTCAGTAAAAGTGTGTACCAAAATATTCGGCTAGAAGTTAAATCTTGTGGTGCAGATATTTGGCCGTCTTATAATGAGGTAAGAGCTTCAAAAGAACAATGCCGTCCTCCTAAAAGTGAAATAAGTATCTCAGAAAAATGTGCCAAAGTTACTTTTAAATCTTTGGTTAACCACACAACAGAAAGAATTGTCAAATTGCAGACCGAACTTATTCTCCAATTCATGGAAAAAAAGGGTATAAGTAAGCTAGAAAGTCTTATGATGTTTTCTTAGGGGTTCGATGGTTGCACAGGTCTCTCAATTTACAATCAGTCCTATCACACCCAAGAAGTGAATTTTGCACAAAAAGATGGGAGTCTTTTTGTGACAACTGTCATTCCCTTAAGACTTATGAGTAATGTTGAAGCCCAAAACATGATTCTTTGGAATAATAGAGCTTCTCAATCACCCATGTCTTGCCGTCCACTTTGTACTGAGTATGCCACAGAGTCAACTGAACTAGTTTCAAGTCAGAAAAAATTCGTAGATGTAGAGATTGAAAACTTACAAACATTGTCTATAGACTTGGATCAGAGCCACAGTATAACAATACATTTTTCAACTTTTCTAACTTTAATAAATGGGAAAGTCTTAAACATACTAACAAATACAAATTCGATGCAAACATGTCCTTTTTGTAAAGCAACTCCAACCATGTTTAATAAATTGAGCAACTATGAAAATGGCACGTTTCTACCAGACCCTAAAACACTACAACATGCTCTTAGTCCACTTCATGCGTGGATAAGGCTTTTTGAAGCTTGTTTAAATCTCTCATACAAATTGACAATTAAAATTTGGCAGCCTAGGAAAGAGGAAGATAAAGCACAATTCGAGACAAGAAAAAAATATATTCAAGACAAGTTATGGGAAGAACTTGGTTTAATTGTTAGTAAGCCAGAACCTGGGGGTCCGGGTCAACTAACAACGGAAATACTGCACGAAAAGCTTTCAGGGACCCAAATCTGCTGTCCAAAATCTTAGGCTTGAATGTAGATTTCATCAAGAACATAAAAAAAATTTTTATAGCGATTTCGTGTCATTTACCAATTAATGCTTCCAAATTTGGTGAATTGTATTCAACAACAGCAAAAATTTTTTTGGAGAATTACAGTTGGTATTATATGCCCGCAACAATGCACAAAACTTTAATCCATGGCGCAGACATCATAAGTGCTTGTATTTTACCAGTTGGTATGCTGGGCGAAGAAGCATCCGAGTCTCGAAATAAATTTTATAAAAGAGACAGACAAAATCATTCCCGCAACATCAGTCGTCAGGCGAATCTTCAGGACATGTTCTTCAGATCAATGGACTCTTCCGATCCAATAATTTCTTATTTGAATTTGAGGACATTGTCAAAAAACAAAATGGTTTCTTATGCTCAAGAAATTGGAGATTAATTGGAAGCTCCTCAGGATCTAAATGAAACAAGTGACGAATCAGAAAGTGATGGAGGTTTGGATATCACTGAAAGTTTTCATGAAGTCTTAAACTACGATGTGTCAGATTCTGAAGAATAAATAAAATTTTCCGAAACAAGCCTTTTGCAACCCCACTTTTGGAATTAAAAAAAAAATTAAAGCTGTTAAATAACCTCGAATTTGAAATTTCATCAAAAAATTCAGATTAAAGGACACGTTTAATAATTTTTAGAATAGGCTCCAGTACTATAGGTTCCCGAAAAAATTGGGCGATCGGACAGATTTTTGTAGAGGATGTGTATTTCTATAATAAAAGCTCATAGCGAACTTTTGTTCAATTCCCTTATGAAATTTAGGCTCTCTTATGAGAATTATTTTCAAAACTGCCCTTTTGCTACGCCCACGTGTAATTTTTAAAAATAACATAATATATTAATATATTGATCATTAAGTGAAAAATCGGTTTAATGACTTTCCGGCGTTTATTCGAGTTTAAGGTCAATTATAATACATATAAAATTAAAATAAGTACAAGCTTAAAATGTCATCAAAATATCTCTAAAAATGAAGACTTAAGAGTCGTTTTTGAGATTTTTGAAACAGACCCTAGTACTGTAGGTACCAGAAAACATGGTCCGATTTAGCCCTTTTTTCCAGAGGATATGTGTGGACATAAAAGAAGTTCACAAGCCAACTTTCATACAATTTCCTTTTGAGTTGTGCGAGTTAGAGACATTTTTCTAAAAATGCCCATTTGCCACGCCCACATTTCCAATTTTTAAAAATAATAATAACGGCCATAAAATAAGCTTCAATTTCTAATTTCATAAAAATATCTCATAAAATGCCGGTTTTTACGCTATTTTTGTGATTTTGGAACAGCCCCTAGTACTGGAGGTACACAAAAAAATTCTCCGATCAAGCAGAAATTTTTCTGAAGACTTAATTACGTGTTTAAATACATATTTTCTCAATTTTTAAATTGACCTACTCCTTCAAAAGTTATTGAATTTTGGCCACCAAACAATTTCCGCTGGCCCAGTGTGCATTGTCTGCATAAATACTGCTTCGTTTCGAAGTACTTCTCTACGAAATTTTTTAATCCTTTGTTGAAACCGCAATCGATGATTTCTTGTGAATCGACCTCGATTGTTGTGACACGTCTCATCACAAAGTCGCAGTTGGAACAAGTCGTTCTAATTGATGCACTTAGAAAATCTAACATTACGCGGTTGATGAACGTTCCGCTGTTTGTAGCACAACGCAAAATGTCATTATCATTTATTTTAAAACATGTTGCAAGAAACTCACTTCTATCTATGTACAAAAGAGCTGCTGGTCCATCAGAGACGTACTGCTTCACAAAAGAGATCATTATATTGCTGTCGTCCAATTCGTCGATGTTCTCCTTGTAAGTTACATTATCGGCGTAGGCACTTGACAGTACTTCCACAACCGAGTCAAAAGGGCAAGTATCTTTGACTTGGATAAGTTTATTACCAATCGGTCCTGGAGGGAGGAGTACGCCATTTCTCAGTATGAGTTTCTTTTTGCGCCTCAATGGACGATTGTGTATAAACTGAATATCCGGGGATTTTGTGAGGTATTTTCCTCTTGGCTTATTGCTATCCCTGCTGTGCGTAAATTAGTTTTTGATCATATTTTCGTCACAAGCGAGGTCTGTTTCGAGCTTTACTATGCTTTCGTTCATCATACTGTTGGCGTCGTCTGATGGTGATTTTTTCCTATTTTCAACTGTTTTAAATGCCTTGTTATCATTTAAAACATTGTCGATCATCTGGCTAATGGTCGAATTCATCAATTTCTTCCCCTTCTTAATCTCTTTACAAGTTTTATTCTTTCCCATCCAAATCGCCTCTTTACGCAGGTGGTCGTCATGCAGGTTGTCAATAATATACGTTTCGTTATCGGCTATATAGTAATTTTCTTCTTCGTCACAGTCTTCTGGCCATTTTTCAAATTATTCCTTTTGATGAACTTGGGAATTGTCGTATTTTTTCGTTCTACAACCGCTCGTCGTTTTGCAGTCTGATTTAATGGAACGCGTATGCGCGACGAAAACTTTTTTCTGCCCTTGTTGGGCCACTGTAAGCACTCATATCCGAGTGCTTCAGGTCTTTAAAATATGTTTCGGAAGCTGCAGATGTTGCTACATCATAATTCGAGCCAAACTCTTGTTTCATGACATTCGTCCAAAGTGGGAAAAATTGAGCCAGCTGGATAATAGGATTAACCGAATCCTTCAAGTAGTATGGATTCGGTTTGAGCGAGTCCTGGCATTGTTCAGCCTCCTTTATGGCAGTTTTGTCGATGTTTCCAATTAATGCCAGGACTTCTTGATCAACATCTTCTGGCTCAAAGTCTGCCTGGTTTTCTTCTTCGTCCGATTCTGCTGGATCTTTTTCGAATGTGAATGTCTTGATCTTGTCGAAAAGAAAAGTTAGCCTTCGCTGACTAGCTAACTTTTCTCCTTGCTGGTTTCCTCCTTCAGACTCACTTTGTGCGACAACCAAAATCGACACCATCATATCCTGAAAGTCCTCAAATAAACAGCAAGTCGTCGTTAGCCCGATTCATCGCACGTAGAAGTCCTTGAGACATCTCGGCCTCCCTCTAAAAAAATTTTTTGTGCACAGCATCTTTATCAGGTGGGAAATGTCTAATCGCAAATAACACCGCAGAGGTCGCTGAAGCTTGTCACCGCGGAGCACAAGCATACAAGATGTGATGTATGCTGACAAGCGGCATTCGTTGAAAGACAATTTGATAGCATTCAGCAGCGCTAAAGAAAAGTCAGAGACAACTTCTGGCGGAACTCGATTGGTTAGTTTCAGGAACATGCTAAGCCAGTATGTCAGAGAGATTGTGTCATGTTTTGCCGAGATCATTTTATAAACTGGTAGAATTTTTCCTTCGTTGCTCATCACCATTTGGTATAATAATACACTCTTCGTTTCTCCGTTTGGTTTCTTCATTGCTCTCATCAATGGAAACTCTTTTCACAGTTTTGATAACGTCTTTATACATAGCGATTTGCTTAAGAGATATGTAAATGCAATAAAAGTCGTCCAATCCAATTTCTTTGATATAACTTGCAAAATCGCCTTCATACTTCATCTTGTACAGGGATTCCATCGCAGTGAGTCCAGCTTTAACACCAAGATTTTCGTTTACTGCTTGCTCCCGTATTTTTCTAATGGTATCTGGATTGGGAATATGACTTGGTTCAGCATCACCGTAGTCCATATCTTTCGTCGCCTCCTTCAACCATTGCGCAGACTTCTTTGACAATAGTTGTTTACCGATGAAAAGTCGTTGTTATCCCCGAACAGGCCTTCTATGGTAACGTGGGATTCCGCGAGTGTCTGGCACTGTAACTGAAATACTTACACCAGTGTTGGGTTTTGGTTCACTCGCACAGTGTCCGACAAACTTGGAACCACATTCTTTACATTCTCCATTTATTGAAAGCCAGACACTGCGCTGTCAAAAACTCTGGCACGCTTAAAACTCGATGGGCACGTTAATTTGACTTTTTCACTGAAGCTTTTCGCGATGATGCTTGTCCAAGGTCCTTGTAAAGACTGGTAGGTGCGTGGTCCCGTTTTTTTCTTGTATGCTTTGGTGATAGGTTTTATAGTTTGCCAAACTTCATCTTCGATGTCAATGTCTATATAAAATGTTGGAAGTGGTCCATTTGTAGCAGGCGCAACAAGCGCGTAATTTGAATCCTCTTTACTAGTACTATTTACAGTGGAGTTCAAAGTAGTGTCAATAAGCAGTTTCGAACGAAGGGGAATTCCACGTTTTTCCTTCAACTTGTCCAATATTTTTCCACGATTTATTCTAACGTACGCGTTCAATATTTTTGGAGTGATTAATCCTTCCATAATACGACTCGCTGCGTTCCAAACTTCGTCATTTCTTTTTTTCAAATCTCCTGCATTGTTTTTGAAAATATCCAGCTTTTACGATTTTATCATGAGATACAGCAGCAGTTACTGGCATGATGATATCATTTAAAGGACAAAAAAGCTTTTTTTTCCGCGAGAAAACAACTATAATTCACTAGAATTCTATCCTAGCAGTAACCCTTAGTAAGTTACCATACATTTTCACAAATTTGCAATAAACGATTAAATTATAGTGAAGTTGAAAGAGCTAAGCTGCCACGTGATTGTTGTATTTTTACAAACAAAACATTTCAGAACAACCAAATGACAGCTTACGCTTCAATTTCAGCTCGGTAAGTTTCCTAGAAATCCTCAATATCTTCATTAGAGTGGGTCAATTTGTATGGACGAAAGAAACTTTATTGGGAGTATACCAAAATCGTAATCTACGGAAAATTCTAAGCAACTTTACCGAAGAAACTATAGGTCTAAAACCAAAACCAAAGACAATATAATAACAAGATGCCTCACGCTCATACAAAAAAATGTCCAACGTAAAATTTGATGTGGACGTACGCTGCGTCCACGTAAAGTGTTTTTTCATACAGACTCAGTTCGCGAGAGAGCGAATTTAAAAAGAGGCATCGCTTCGTTTTGACTTCGTTTCTGCTCTTCGTCGGTTGCTTGTCGTGCTATTAGAAACCACATTCGATGCGTATACGTATGTATGTTACATACACGTATGTCACGTTGTGCGTCTCTTAGTTACTTTTTGTTTGTCAACTTCAAGACGAAGTCGATTTACTTTTAATTTCGGGATTGGTATATGCACGGCTGCCACTTTGGGCCAATTGGACTTTTTTATAACAGTTTTGTGGTATACTAGGTATATCGGGATCCGAGTATGATCTTAAGTAAAAATGGGAGACATCCGCCCACTGCAACGCCCACAAATGAATTTATTGTGTTTTCAGTAAAATGCTTGGAACTTGCGAACCACTCAACAAAATTCATTGATATTTGGTCTGATGGTAAACTACGAAAAGGGACATATCCTGGAAAAAAAATGGACGCCGTCCTCGTCGAGCCACGCCCACAAATAAGCTCACAAAGAAGGGCTTATCGTAACTTTTGAAGTAAAAGGCGTAGAAGGTTCAAATTGGCAACATAGGTTGACCAAGGCGAATGAGAGGTGTAGGAAAAAAAATTATGTGGCCCGCCCACTGCCATGCCCACAAAAGGAGAGGCAAAACATAGTGCGCCAATAATGTCGGGACGCTGAGTATTTCACTTTTACTTTCTTACTTTAGCTTTCTTACTTGTTTACGCTTGGTCTTGAATAAAACAGCAATAAAATTAACAGGAATTTTCGGTAGTGGTTGCTCATATGGGAGTGGCATATAAGCGGTTTTTAAAATACATTTTGTATGTCAAGAAAAATAGTTTTAAAGTAGGTATTTAATTTCAAAACTTCAGAACGTTAATTGTGCGACAGAATATTGATTTTCGCTTGTTGCTTTCGCTTATCTTGTACAACAGTCCACTTGCAATGCTTAAAAAGAAGTACTTTAATGAGCTTATCTAAAAGGAGCATTTTATGACCATAGCACTCGTTGTTTTCATCAAACCATGCTGAAAACTTACTTTCCTTTGTACATTTTACACATTGCTCTATAATGAACTTTTTTATTTCTTTTTGTTTTTTGTTATTATTAAAGATGTTTTCAAAAACCTTTATATGAATTTTACATATATCAAAAAACAAATCAGATGGTGCGGATAAATTCCCAAAGTCTGAGTCGCTGGAAAAACTCTTTTCTTTAATATATGTTTCTGTTGGAGAAGTTAACATTTCACTGTCTTTTAAGAGGATTTCTTTGCACTTAACGCATTTCGAATGCTTCGCTATATAGCCTACAAAATATCTACTTGATGCCAATTCAATTGCCATGTGCTGATGTATTAATTCTTCCAATTCCTTTTCAAAATACAATTCATTCCCTTTTTCTATTTCCGTCAGTGATATGTGACTTCTTTGAGAATCTGATTCCGCATTATATAATTCTTCATTTGTTTTATAAACAATTGAATCGAATTCAATTGGCAACATAACGTCAGCGTCTGTTTTGCAGTTTGATTTATTCGTGAAATGAAAAAAATTTAATGATAAAAGTTTCGCAATTATGACGTTGAATTCGTGAACAGATGGGTTCCTGCAGTTACCACCTTTTGCTCGGACGCATGCAAATAAATTTTCCAAAGGGTCTTGATTTATTCGACTTGTAAGTAAGAAGAACTTTTCGGTGTGGTCTGCTAAAAGATCACGTGTTAGACAAAAAATACCCTCGGTGGTTTGCAATAACCCACCAATGCAATGAATGGGACTTCCAAGATATCTTACGCCTTTGAAATACTGTTGCAATTCTTTTAATTTTTTCCAGGCAGGATTGTCAGTCATGAGTGCACAGTTAAGGGGGTTTGAAGTTTTTAAAGTTTTACTATTAAGACAATCAAAATAATCATTCACTTTTTGTACAAAAGAAGCGGTTGATGCAGCTAATTTAGAGCTACTTCGGACGAAATTATTGTTTTGATTCAATGTTCTTATAGCAGCTGCCACTGAGTGACTAAAAGTTTGAGTGGCAAACATACTCTCATCAATTCAAACCTTGATGGACCTTATAAGATTTTTTGTCAATTTTGTCATTCTTGTGACTGACCTTTCTTCAAGCTCATAAACTTCCCTTATAACATCAAAGCTTACTAAACCATCAGGAGTTTCAAAATTTGATTTTAAGAAAGCATTCCTAATCGATTTAAAAAGATGGGGAGTGTCATAAAAAACATACACTTTCTTGTTTTTGTGATAAAAGTATGGCTTTTCTATTGTCACACCAAGCAAGGAGCTGCACTTTCTATTATTTCCGCCCTGGTCGTATGTTATACCTCTAACAGTTAAATCCATATCTTCAGCAATATCAAGATTCCTCAAAATTATTCTTTTTAAGTCTTCGCCTTTGACATTTGTTTCTGGGACATAATAGTTAAGTATGAATTTCCAGTTTTTAAATAAACCCCTCAACATAAACACACAAATGTGACTTCCCATTTCATTTGAACGTGTTCCTAAATCAGCCACACCATCAATAATATCAACAGCAGCATTATAGGTTAAATTTCTTTTTATTGAAACCTCGTCACACACAAGAATGCTTTCCTTGTCAGTGATATTCATTTCTTTGACTGCATTGGAAAGGGATTCATATAAGCATTGGTTATCACCAGGCTGTAATTTTTTTATATGATTCCACCTATTCAAAGAAGCTGGACTAGGCAAATTTAGTTGGAGGGAATCTCTTAAAAACAAGTAAGTGGAGGTTGACCTGTAAAAGATGCTCTGTGCAAATAATTTTTCGCTTATGTCCCACCTAGTATTCGTCCCCTTTTTTTCTTTCATAAGCATCCCTGTCAAAATTTTTTCATTTCCAGTTAAGTGCTTATTTTCAAGAACTAAAGATTGTCTTGTTTTACATTTTAAACGCATTACCCGTTTTTTATACCCAGCGTAAGCGGGGTATATTAGTTTTGTGCAAATCTTGTAACAGGGAGAATTAAGCTCCGGAGATATAGAAAAATATATATAGAAATGATCAGGATCAAAAACTGAATCGATTTAGACATGTCCGTCTGTCCGTCTGTCCGTCTGACCGTCTGTCCGTCTGTCCGTCTGACCGTCTGTCCGTCTGTCCGTCTGTCCGTCCGTCCGTGGTCGGATCTCCTCCGAAACGGCTGAACCAATGAAGTCGAAATTTGGCACACATGTATATCGGAGTCCGAGTATGATCCTAAGTAAAAATGGGAGACATCCGCCCACTGCCACGCCCACAAATGAATTTATTGTGTTTTCAATAAAATGCTTGTAACTTGCGAACCACTCAACACATTCCATTGATATTTGGTGTGCTGGTAAACTACGAAAAGGGACATATCCTGGCAAAAAATGGACGCCGCCCTCCTCAAGCCACGCCCACAAATAAGCCCAAAAATAAGGGCTTATCGTAACTTGTGAAGTAAAAGGCGTAGAAGCTTCAAATTCGCAGCATAGGTTGTCCAAGGCAAATGAAAGGTGAAGGAACAAAAATTTGTATAGCCCGCCCACTGCCACGCCCACAAATAGAGAATTTTTATAACTTCCGAAGTAAAAGGCGTAGAAGCTTCAAATTCGCAACATAGGTTCACCAAGGCGAATGAAAGGTGCAGGAAAATTTTTTTTATGGCCCGCCCACTGCCACGCCCACAAATGAAGAGTTTCCGTAACTTCCGAAGTAAAAGGCGTAGAAGCTTCGAATTCGCAACATAGGTTCACCAAGGCGAATGAAAGGTGTACGAAAAAATTTTTTGTGGCCCGCCCACTGCCACGCCCACAAATAATGATTTTTTGTAACTTCAGAAGTAAAAGGCGTAGAAGCTTCAAATTCGCAACATAGGTTCACCAAGGCGAATGAAAGGTGTAGGAAAAAATTTAATGCGGCCCGCCCACTGCCACGCCCACAAATGAAGATTTTTCGTAACTTCCGAAGTAAAAGGCGTAGAAGCTTCAAATTCGCAACATAGGTTCACCAAGGCGAATGAAAGGTGTAGGAAAAATTTTTATATGGCCCGCCCACTGCCACGCCCACAAATGAAGATTTTTCGTAACTGCCGAAGTAAAAGGCGTAGAATCTTCAAATTCGCAACATAGGTTCACCAAGGCGAATGAAAGGTGTAGGGAAATAATTTATGTTGCCCTCCCACTGCCACGCCCACAAATAGAGAAGAAAAACATAGTGCGCTCATAATGTCGGGACGCTGGGTATTTCAAAGTCGGGCTTGACCGACTTTAGCTTTCTTACTTGTTTAAATTATAGTTTTCCTTTTTCAGGATTTAATTTTGAGCTCTTTTTGCCTCTGCATATTTTTTATAGGACATAAATTGTTTTTGGAAGTATTTCAGAGCTTTCATGTTTTTATTGGACTGGCGGCAAACCCCAATTGGGGACTCCGACCTTTTCCTTTTCCTATGAGGTGATTTTAAAAGGCTTAAATCATCGTCGTCTTCTTCTCTTTCATTAGAGGTTGCTTCTTTTTTCGACGTTAAAAATAACATTGGAATCGCACCTCTTTTAAGGTATTTCTTTCCAAGAAAATCGGGAGAAAAATGGTCGTGGCAAAGATAAAGAGAAGAGTGTTCAAAAACAAATTCTTCACTAAAGGCACATTTTTCAATCCACTGCAGAAAAAGAGGACTATCGCAATCAGGAAATTTAAAAAGCCGAAGATCGGGATAATCTCGCTTTGACTTGCTACAATGAGGAAGACTACATTTATTTCCCCTGATGCAACGCCTGGTTTTGGAAGACATCGCTACAATGAAAGTTAAGGATCAAAGCACGTGTAAAAAATGACGATTTTCGCAAAACAACAAAAAAGACAGCAAGACGATGCAACAACAACCAAAGCTAAAAATTTCTATAAAAGAAATACGGATGGCGATGGAAAATAAAACAACGTAATAATGCCTATGGAAATCCACGGCGATGTTTAGCGCAAAATAATTCTACCGAAGAGTGTGGAATTTGACCGATTTCTTCCTTTCGCTTTGAGTTATCTGAAAAAAAGTAGTAATTAAATTCAACGCAGCAAAGATACTTACCAAACGAACTGTCGCTTCATGCAGTCAAATAAGGAATGAATCAAAAATTTCCATTTGAAGACAAGCAACCGACGAAGAGCAGAAACGAAGTCAAAACGAAGCGATGCCTCTTTTTAAATTCGCTCTCTCGCGAACTGAGTCTGTATGAAAAAACACTTTACGTGGACGCAGCGTGCGTCCACATCAAATTTTACGTTGGACATTTTTTTGTATGAGCGTGAGGCATCTTGTTATTATATTATATTGTCTTTGCCAAAACTGACCTCCAGCTTTTCGATCCAAAGTTTTTCTTAACAATTTGAATGTATTGGGTATACATGTTCAAAATTCGAAATTTTTTAAAGTACAAAAATTTGAATTGGGAAAAAAATTAAGCATATTATTAGGCTGTTTTTTAAAGCCAATTTCAATACATTTATTTAGATTGTGAATATCACAGATTGATCAGTAAATCTATTTTGCTGTCCATACGCGGAACCTTAGTTCGAAAATTGTACAAAATTGAGAGCGCAAAGAATCCAGGCACGTAGCCAGGGGGGGCCAGGGGGCCAAGCATTTCATTTTATTGTAAATAACCCTTTATCGCATATATAAAGTAACCTTGGCTTGACAAAAAAAAAATTTTCTCAGAATAGCGTTAAATAAAATCATACGCACAAAAATGAGGTATAGAGATAGACATACCTCAATGTTTAGAATCTAAGCTTTAGATACTACTTTTATCTTGAAAAAACTACCATTTATTCAATATTTTGCTACTACAGTATTCCACGGATATATGCACCCCGGATATAAGCACTTCCCGGTTATATGCACTGAAAAACGTGCATTCATGTTTTTTCAACAAAATTGTACTGAAATTATTTCGATATATGCACCCCGCTTATATGCACGTGAATTTGTGCCATTTTTCTACCACTTTCATATAAAAAGCCCCTCTTATAAGCACCAGCTGAAAAGCGTATGGCAACTGGGTTGTGAGAAAAGCCAAGTATGAACATAAATTTAACTTTATGTGTGATTTTTGTTTGAAAGCCAATTTTTTGTTTTTATTTTTAAAAGTTATTTTTTTTTAAATAAATTAAGCTCAAATTTCATACGCTACCCGAAATTTGTTTTTCGTGTATATGCACTGGTTGTGCTTATAGCCGGGGTATCAATATATGCACTGACTGTGCTTATAACCAGGGTTTCAATATATGCACTCCCCGCTTATATGCAATCTTCCTCCTGCATTTTGGACGGTGCATATATCCGTGGAATACTGTACTGCTATTCCAAGATTCAAAAACGACAGCACTGATCGTATCGTCCAAAATCGTATCGTGACGTGGCTGACAGGTACCACATATACCACGTTTATACGCATCTTCAATGCGGTTTCAGTGAAAACGATTTATGTGAAAACGCATATATAAACGGATCACTGAGTCGCACTGAAAAATTTTACCGCATCGACTAGTGTCGCTTTTTAAAAACGACATGAAAATGTGAAATCGACTTGTATTGATGCATAAACGCTTCGAAGTGCCTTGGGAAATATCATCATCAGCTGATTCATATCGACACATACAGGTCTGTTAAAGTTAGGGTTAGGGCTGCCATGTTTGATGATTTTTGATATTTTGGCTATTTTTGATAGACTATGGCGGTCTCGAAATACAATTGTGGAGCGTCCATATATGATGTCACGTTTGGAGGGGGAAGGGGTTAGCTCATCCGTGATAGTTTTATGAAAGAGGGGGTAGGGGGGCTCCCGAAAATGTTATGTCACACTTTTTATAGTCAAATTTGTTGAAAACGGCTGTGTTGTGTGTCACAACCGCACAAACAGTTCTTATACCTTATTTCGATGTGCGATAACGTACAACAACGAAAACACCGGCGTTCAGAATCAATAAAACATTAACACTGGCGTAAATAATCAAAGCCAATGATCGCAAATATTAAGAACATCAGACGATTGGATCGGGCGAGCAAGCGTCAAGACGAAATGGCCGAAACAGCTAGTCAGCAATTATGTCGCATAAGCTAGGCACAAGAAGTTCATCGTCTTAAATACTGACCTGCTCCAATAATAATAACAACTACAACACGTAGCAGGCGAAGACTGGAATAAAGCTGACGCTAGAGGTATTAAGTAACAGCAGCACGCAACAACAATGAGTAAGCTGACCTGATCGGCCTGATATATTGGGAACACGCAACAACAACAATCGAGATAACCCAGAAGAGTGCCGCAACAATCGATATTGCTAGAACAGCAATATCTCTTTATTTAAACTGAGATTCGTGCACTGGAGGAGGACTACGATCAGAACCGTGAACCGAAGTATTCAGTAGATTTTAACTTTAACGCACCTACTCACGAGCCAGGACGTTGAAGTGTGGATCTCCGTGTTAGCTAGGGAATAGCTCAGTTAAGTTAGTTAACCTAAGGATTTAATGTTTATGTTTTAAAATAAATAAATAAAAGCTATATTCAACATTAAATGGTTTCGAGTAATTCCTTGCGTTAATCTACTTAAACGTGCTCCCTAGACGACACAACAGCTGTCAACATATTCAAACGATTTAATGATGAAGATTTTCCGTTAATTTTCGTTATTCAACTCCGTACCAAGGGATTTAACAAAACGCTTTGGCGGTTTTAGTTTTCGGTTGGTGATATTGTACACACATTTTCTGGCAGCCCTAGTTAAGGTATATTTTATGCATTGGTAGACATCCCTGTTTTGTACGAAACGTGCTGTTTTCAAAGCGCTTTTGAAAGCGTTTCGAATCAGATCAGTAAAATAGTGCGCGTATAAACGCGGACGAAAAACCGTCTTGGTCTGATGCGGTTTCACTCATTCCACTGTATAGACGTGGTAATAGTCAAAACGAAGCAACGCATTAGCCAAGGTGTATTTAATAAGGTGACAGCAGTTATACAACAAGTACAACTCAAGAAAAACAATAGGGACCTTTTTTTGTTGCGAGTACGACGAAATGTCAAGATATTTTGAGCTCGACGAAAACAACAGGAGATTTTATAGTTGTTTTTTGAATTTTGTTGTTGCAGTACGATATAATATCTAAATCAAAAATTTTCAAATTGAAATATTTGATTCTCACAGCTGCTTGTACTAAAAAAAAACTTGGAGAAGAAAAAGACATATCGCACCTTTGCTAATAAATCGGTACAATTCAAAATTTTTTTAATCAATTTTTTTATGTTCGATTGCATTTTTCTGTAAGAAACACAACACCTAGAAAATTAACCCTTATATTGACTGATGCAGCAGTCGATTGAGAGTAATATAAGTTTAGAAAAACTATTATTTCTTCTTAGTTTCAGGAGAGATTGAATGATTTTCGAGAAAGGCGAAATTTTGAATTGTGCCGATTTAGTAGCAAGGGTGCGATATGTGAACTGCTATCACCTTATTATATACACCTTGGCATCAGCTTTTGGCTTCTATGTTTTTATATCCAACCGAATATTTAATATAAATGCAATTATTTTGCATTACTAATTCATTTATCTTTCCTTTGTTTTGTTTTGTAATGTCTGCTGCACACAAAAATTGTTTAGGAATTGGGAAAAAAATTAAGGCTTCTATGTTTTTATATCCAACCGAATATTTATTATAAATGCAATTATTTTGCATTACTAATTCATTTATCTTTCCTTTGTTTTGTTTTGTAATGTCTGCTGCACACAAAAATTGTTTAGGATCACTGTTGGTTCGACCTACCTGCGTCGAACACCTTGTGACAAAGATTGTCCGTAGGCGACGTCTTCCCGTCGATTGCGGTGCGACAAAGCTCGTCCCTTATGCGACAATCAAAACCAGAGATGGGCACACCAACACCATTGCACTTATCGCACTTGCGTATGGCGTAGTAGCAACTCGACAAAAGCACTGAGAGAAAAGTTTGCGTAGGTACGATCGGCAAGCGATAACTAACAAAAGAAACCATGTGGGAAATTTTTAGGTTTTAATTAAATTTTTTTTTGCTTTTATCAGCAAATGCTAATTTGTTATATAATACACTTTACAATTTTACAGCTAACAAAAGTTGCCTTTAGTAAAGTCAAGGATATCATTCAGAAGTATTTCTTCTTCACAGTTTTTAATCCGTATTAGATCTTGAAGGTGTCCGTCTGATAGTTTATTTCTGTATTTATTTTTAATGAAACGAAAGACGCCTTTTCTTTTTGTTCTGCTAAGGCTCGTTTTGAGGTTGACGAATCTTGTAATATGTGTTCATAAAAAGTTTCTTTTATTGACGACAATAAATGCTTTCTATCGTCTCCCTCTATATCGCTATAAATTTTATGGCACGAAAAATAATGCCTTTTCACATAATATTCAGCGCATCGGTTTGCAATGTAATGACAAATAAGACATTGAGTCTCACCGAAAGAATTTTCAATGAACAAAAATTCTTCTTCCCATTTCGCATGAAACATTTATCTCGCTATGTATTCGCAACAACAATGCAGAACAAGTTCTCAGTACGACTGACAGCGAGCGACTGAGCGTTTTTATGATTCACGCACAAGTCGTGTGTAGCCGACTGCGCAGTTTGCAGCGCCCCGCGGGATAGCGCTCGCCCACCGCTGATCTAAACCCGTCGAAAGGTACGCACCAACAAGTCCAAAGAGGATCTTCCACACGGCCGTTCCATGGAAACTTTCCACTCGGCTTTTCCATGGATTCTTTCCAAGCGGCAATGACGAGATGGTTTGAGAGTACAAAAGGGCATTCGTTCTCCAGTGGTCATTCCGAACACACTTTTAATTCGCTCTCTCGCTGTTGCATTTTTAATAGTCTCAATTCTCCTAAATTGTTCACACAAGTTTGAATAAAATTGGATATTTTTTATTCTATTTTTAATTTAAATTTAAAAGCGTTTCTTTATTTAAACTCTCTAAACGGAAGAAACATTTGGCTCCTTCGATCCTTCGTATCTCAGCCCCATTCGTGAAAAGCGAAAGGAATTCAATGTGAGTGATTCACGATATATAACAGGTTGGCTGATAAGTCCCCGGTCTAACAAGGAAAAACACATTTTTTTGTCAAAATTCGTTTTTATTATTCAACATAGTTCCCTTCAAGAGCGATACAACGATTATAACGACCTTCCAATTTTTTGATACCATTTTGGTAGTACTCCTTCGGTTTTGCCTCAAAATAGGCCTCAGTTTCGGCGATCACCTCTTCATTGCAGACAAATTTTTTCCCTGCGAGCATCCTTTTGAGGTCTGAGAACAAGAAAAAGTCGCTGGGGGCCAGATCTGGAGAATACGGTGGGTGGGGAAGCGATTCGAAGCCTAATTCATGAATTTTTGCCATCGTTCTCAATGACTTGTGGCACGGTGCGTTGTCTTGGTGGAACAACACTTTTTTCTTCTTCATATGGGGCCGTTTTGCCGCGATTTCGACCTTTAAACGCTCCAATAACGACATATAATAGTCACTGTTGATGGTTTTTCCCTTCTCAAGATAATTGATAAAAATTATTCCATGCCCATCCCAAAAAACAGAGGCCATTACTTTGCCAGCGGACTTTTGAGTCTTTCCACGCTTCGGAGACGGTTCACCGATCGCTGTCCACTCAGCCGACTGTCGATTGGACTCAGGAGTGTAGTGATAGAGCCATGTTTCATTTGTCATTGTCACATATCGACGCAAAAACTCGGGTGTATTGCGAGTTAACAGCTGCAAACACCGCTCAGAATCATCAACACGTTGTTGTTTTTGGTCAAATGTGAGCTCGCGCGGCACCCATTTTGCACAGAGCTTTTTCATATCCAAATATTGATGAATGATATGACCAACACGTTCCTTTGATATCTTTAAGCCCTCTGCTATCTCGATCAACTTCATTTTACGGTCATTCAAAATCATTTTGTGAATTTTTTTGATGTTTTCGTCGGTAACCACCTCTTTCGGGCGTCCACTGCGTTCACCGTCCTCCGTGCTCATTTCACCACGCTTGAATTTTGCATACCAATCAATTATTGTTGATTTTCCTGGGACAGAGTCCGGAAACTCATTATCAAGCCAAGTGTTTGCTTCCACTGTATTTTTTCCCTTCAGAAAACAGTATTTTATCAAAACACGAAATTCCTTTTTTTCCATTTTTTTCACAATAACAAAAGTTGCTTCACAAAAGACGCTCTATCTCACAAACTAATTGACTTACAGACGTCCAATTTTGACACGAATCATTTAAAGGTTGCCACTATATAAAAATAATATGCATTTAATACTAGCGACGCCATCTATGTGTCAGACCGGGGACTTATCAGCCAACCTGTTATATAGAGATATATTCAGATACATAATATATATACATATGTATAAGTGCGCGCGTGAAGTCAGTGATTTGCTCTCCTTTTTTTTGGGTTTGCCTTTGGTCGTGTTTCCTCCGTTTGAAACCCGCCCCCACCCCCCCCTCGTTTGTCCCGCCTCAAGCACAAACCTTTTCAATTTTTTTGTAAAAGACTATGGACCAACTTTCTAAATCTCGTTGGAAAGAACACGTTCAAAAACACAAAATATTAGGTGTAGTAAAAAGAAAATTATTTTTTCATTAAATTGAGGGCTTTATTTAAGATAGTTAGAATGACCCGATTTAGGTCAAATATGCGCCGTTTTGTTCGATAACTTGTTGCCATTTTAAAGGTAATTTCATTATGCCTCTCTCATAGAAGCCCTCGTTCCTATTAGCAAAAAATTGAGACAGTCGAATTTCAGAAGCCTCTCTTGAAGCGAATGTTTCACCAGCAAAATTGTTCGCCATGGACAGGAACAGATGGTAATCACTTGGTGCCAGGTCCGGACTATAAGGTGGATGCAGAAGAACCTCCCAACCAAACTCCCGGAGCTTCTGGCGAGTCACTATCGATGTGTGTGGCCTGGCGTTGTCCTGATGGAACACAATTCCTCTTCTATTGGCCAAAGCTGGCCGCTTATGGGCGATTGCTTCCTTCAGACGGTCCAATTGTTGACAGTAGAGTTCCGAGTTAAGAGTTTTGCCGTATGGGAGCAGCTCATAGTAGATAATTCCCTGCCAATCCCACCAAACACACAGCAAAACCTTCCTGGCCGTCAATCCTGGCTTGGCCACCGTTTCCGCCGTTCACCGTGTTTCGACCACGACCGTTTTCGCTTGACGTTGTCGTAAGTGACCCACTTTTCATCACCAGTCACCAACCGCTTCAGAAATGGGTCGATTTTGTTGCGGTTCAGCAGCGATTCGCAGATGGAAATTCGGTCTATGAGGGTTTTTTTGCGTTAACTCGTGTGGCACCCATACATCGAGCTTCTTTGTGTATCCAGCCTTATTCAAATGGTTCCAAACGGTTTTTTGTGCAATCTTTAGCTCTTTTGCAATCGAAACAGTGCTAACATGACGGTCGGACTCGATAATTTCCATGATTTTATGGACATTTTCGACAATTGGCCTTCCAGTGCGTGGTGCATCCTTGACATCGAAATTACCGGAACGGAATCGACGAAACCAAAATTGCGCATGATTGGCTGTTACAGTATCAGGTCCATAAACGCTATTCACATTTTCAGCCGCCTGGCTTGCGTTTTCTCCCTTATCGAAGAAAAACTGTAAAATGTAGCGAATTTTCTCTTTGCTGATGTCCATCTTTGACAAGCTCTCAAACAAAACTGAATCAATCAATCAAAAAAGTGTCAAAAAAGTTTTTTTAGTAGGAACTGTCATCTTTCTAATGCCCCCTAGCGAACACGATCGGACTTATACAACGCGAGATGCAGATAAATAACGCCATCTATTGGAAAAATAATGGATTTCTTTTTACTACACCTAATATAAATTTTCCCGACGGCAAATTCAAATTGAAAATCAACTCAAAATCTCGTTGCCAACGGCAAACCATTGAGTAGAAAAAGGAAAAGAAGAGCAAATCAAATCAATCTAATCAAACCAAATCAAATCAAATCAAATCAAATCAAATCAAATCTAATCAAATCAAATCAAAAAAAAAATCACTTTAATTGCGTTAATTGACACGAAAAATTAATTCGTTGTTTCCATTACACTTGCCGGCTGCAAATTAGCATTTTCGAAAAAAAAAAATTTTTTTTACAAATCCTTTCGTAGTTGATTGCATCGAAAAATTTAATAAAGCACACTCCAAATGCAGGAACATAATTGAAAGGACTAACGGGGTCTTTAAAAATAGATGGCGCTGCGTTCTCGGGGCTCGTGAATTGCACTATTGCCCATTGAAGGCCACAAAAGTGGTTAATGTTTGCGCGGCTCTGCACAACATATGCGGTTCTTACAAATTTATGGGGATCTTCGAGGAAAGCACGACGCTTCAAAACATAGAGGAGCCATAAGTTAATGCTGCGAACGAAACCTCGCAAACATCGCAAACAGTCAGATACGCCGATATAGTACGTCGAATTCGAAGTGAAATCACAAATACTCTGTAAAAACACCTTTCTGGGCTTTGGAAGAATATAGAATAAATAAAATTGTTTTCTCTATGTTCAACAAAGCTGAAGTTTTTATTTATGTTTATAAAAATGAATTCAAAATTCTCAGGTGGGGATATCTTTGTACAATGCACACAGATCAGTTTTCAAGCCTCTCGCTTTGCTTTTTGGAGTTGAATTTCGTGTAGTTCTATCAATATGCGATTTTTTTCCAACTTTCTACTTCAGCGGTTCGTAGCTTCTCCATTTCTGCATTATCACGTTTGCTTTCTTGCAAAACAAGATTGTGTGTCTCGCAAAGGCGGTCCAAGGAACGATTAATTTGATTTACGCCGGTTTGTATTTCCTATTATTATTTTGTTCTTTAAGAAGACAATTAGCAGGAAAATTTGTTTTCGTATTAAATTAGCTCTAAATGCAAATAAATTGTAATTATAAATTAAAAAAAAAAAGTTGAAAAAAATAGTCGAACCCACCAGGATTTGACCCTGTTACCTCATGGCTGTGAGCCAGACACTCTCTCAACACACCATCTAAACCATATCATCCAAGTATTAGCAACTAAAAACTGCTCTTCAAAAAGACCAAGACAGGAAAAACTATAATTTCATTTCAAATCTTGCACCTAATAGCACGTGGAAAGAGTCATTATGGCGAGAGTCATTATATTAACTGCCCTAATCCCTAGCTACACTGAGATCCACACTTTGTCATCCTGGCTCGTAAGAAGGTGCGACAAAGTTGAGATCTGATTAGACTTTCGATTCCAAACTGCAAGTCATCTTCCATTGATCGAAGCTTCGCTTAAATAGATCAATATTGCTCATCTAGCAATATTGGATATTGATTCTGCATCAGCTAATTTTCGATCTTCCCCTGCCGGTGTGCCTACGTTGCACTTGTTGTTGTTGTTTTCGTTTTAGCAGCGGCTAGTCTCTTGCTACTGCGTTTCATGCCTTTCTCGATCGCCTGTTGTTGTTGTTGCGAGTTATGCCAATAGCTTTATTGCTGCGTTTCCAAATCCGCTTTCATTGTTGACGTAGGTCAGCGGTTGAAGGCGTTGAACCTCTTATGCAGTTGCTTATGATCAGGGATGCCCACCACTACATTGAAAGCTTGCGATAGTGTGTGTGCGCATTGCACTGAAGAACGTTTTTCGCCTTTTTCAGTTCTCTCTTTTTGGTTCATCCGACATAGGTCTTACTCGTTCGCTGCCTGATGTCAGACTAAACAGGTTTCGATTTCTCAGCTTGCTTGTTGCCTTTTGTGTATGTACACAAGCATTCGCTCTCAATGCTCCGAAGCTTGCTCCGCGGGCATCAACGATCATGATGATACTGAAGCCCGGAAAAGACCCGACGACAGCCAGCTCATATCACCCAATAAGCCTTATCCCCTGCTTATCTAAGCTCTTTGAAAAAGCTCTTCTTATAAAAATAACGCCATACATCCACGAGAATAACTTAATCCCTGCTCATCAATTTGGCTTTAGAAAAAAACATGGAACTATTGAACAGGTAAATCGAATCACTCGTGAAATTCGTAACGCCTTCGAAAAAAAAGAATATTGTTCTGCAATATTCCTAGATATCGCTCAAGCTTTCGATAAAGTGTGGCATAGGGGTCTTATTGCTAAAATAAAGTCTCTACTCCCTCAAAATTTTCACGAAATTCCTATATATCATACCTCCAAAATAGATTCTTTAGAGTAAGAGTTCATGAATTTATAACGGAAAAATTTGAAATTAAAGCAGGAGTCCCGCAAGGCAGTGTATTAGGCCCCTCTCTTTACCTTCTTCTAACAGCCGACATCCCCACTAGTGATAATATTGTAATGTCAACTTTTGTTGACGACACCGCATTATTGAGCTGCCGCCACGATCCCATGGAAGCATCAAGAATCCTACAAGAACATATGCAATTAATTGAAAATTGGCTCTCTACCTGGCGAATTAATGTAAACGAAGGTAAATGTAAACACATTACATTTACGCTTAGAAGAGGTATAAGCCCTGCTATTCTCCTTAAAGGAGTCTCCATCCCCCAAGTAAATAGTGTAATCTACTTAGGAGTCCACTTAGATAAACGATTAACTTGGCGAAAGCACATCGAAGCAAAGAGGACCAATCTGAAACTTAAAGCATCAAAAATTCACTGGCTAATTAACTATCGCTCCCCTCTTAATATGGAGTATAAAGTTCTATTATATAATAGTGTATTAAAGCCAATCTGGTCTTATGGCATTGATTTGTGGGGAAATGCCTGCGCATCCTCTATAGAAATAATCCAAAGAGCTCAATCGAAAATTCTTAGAATCATTACATGTGCTCCATGGTACATCCGTAACGAAAGCATTCACCGCGATCTGCAAGTCCTAAAATCATCCTACCATGAGAAGCTAAGGAATCACTCGAATCAGCTGGCAAGAAGCCTTAACAATACAACACGTCGAACACGGTGAAGAAGAAAGGACCTTCCGTCCGCTTCTATTATTTTGGAAACATAACACCGATACTCTGTTATCTGCACCTCGCTCGTGCATGTCAGACGTTTGGCCAATTAAGGAATCATACAGATTGAGGCACCTCGCTCGTGCACGCTCAACGCTCAATGCTCCTAACTACCATCAGAGTAGCCGTTCTAGCCAATCAATTTTACGCACCTTGCTCGTGCGCACCGTACGCTTATCCAACCAAGGATTCACTAAGCTTGACGCACCTCGCTCGTGCATGATCAAGACTCATCCTACCAACGGATTCACTAAGCTTGACGCACCTCGCTCGTGCATGATCAAGACTCATCCTAGCATAAATATAAATAATATATAAAAAATATAAATAAATATAAAAAAAAGTATAAATAGTTAAGTTATATTTAAAAATAAGATTTGAATAATTACTGTTAGTTCGCACCCAAAGGAAGATCCAGTAAAGAGAAGCAAAGTTTAAATAAAAAAAAAAATTAAAAACTTTTTATTTTTTAAAATATATTATATAATTTGTTTAAAAATAGTATATTTTTAGACACTTTTTAAACCCCCTCTTTTGAAGAAAGGGGCTTGCGAAAATTTTCCAAATATATATTTTTTTTACTAATAGACTAAACCTTCATATAAATCCCGCACACTATTAATAATTAACATTCATCTATGTTTTATATTTACTCTATGTCGAGAAATGATAAACGTGTGTTCAAACACACGGCGGTAAGAAATGGGTTAAGGCTTGATTAATATTAAAGTTTTATATACCTACACTAATGAATTCAATACTAATATATAATATATTAAAAAGTTTATGTTCATATTATAAAAATGCTCAAAGCATAATTATGTTATTTTTTTTTTTCTTCGTATCTTTTACATATATTACAAACGCTGAAAGCATACTTCTGTTATTAATCTTTTTTTGAGTAGAAAAATGAATTCAATAAAGGCAAATTTCCTTTTTAAAACATTTTTTTTAACGCGTTTTTTTGACGTTTTTTTAAAGTTCAATGCCGATTTTGACGATTTTTCTGTTAAAAAGTGACGGTTTTAGCCAAAAATCATCTGGCAGCCCTGCTCTTACCTCCAGAAGCATTCATGCCAAAATAAACTCACAAAGCATTATTTTAACGAAAATAGCTCTCTGCTTTGCACTAAAAATCTCTTGTTCGCATAAATTTTTTGACAGACGTCTTGCTTCGTTCGCTTCTTGACAACAACCATATATTACTATATGTGGCACTCCCAACAACAACCGAAATCCGTGGTGAATTAGTGATGCTAGAAATTTTTGAGTACTCGCGCAATTTTGTAACTAAACATAATTGCGTTGAACTTTCTTGATTTTGTCACCTTAGTATAAAACTTTTTTAGGTTTCAATGATAATTTATGCAATAATATACTCTTTTCATTCAGAGGAGCTCTAAAAAGATGTAGTTTATGCATAATTTTGAGAAAGATTTTTCTTAAGTACTTGAGCCACTTAATATGTATCGATTTACAATTTTCAAACATTTCTACAGCTCTAGGAAGGATGTGTTGTGTTTCTTAACCTTAAACAGCTGTTTTTGTTATTGTTTAAGACATATATTACTATATCTGGCACTTGGCAAAAAATGTGTGTGGTGAATTGAAGTAGGCCCCCTTTGCATGCATTCTTATGGAAAAATCAAAAACGTAGCACGACCCCGAGAAATTCCGGGTCCGGTCTAACAAATATGTCAAAATCTTGTAACATGCCTTAAAATGTTTGTTATGACTTATATCTATTTGAATGTTTCTCAAAGGTTTTCTGTAAGAACTCATTTTATTTTGCACTCAAATATGGTTTTTATATAATATTACTAATGTTTACGTTAAATTTTCCTCATATTCTTCATCAACGCTAAAGCAGAGTACTCATGCGTCGAATACGACCGATTCGGAACAATGTTTGATTTCAACACAGAACAGCTGATGCGAAATTTTTAGTGATAAAGTAACTAAAATGAGGTGGCGAAGTAAGTATTTCATAACCATAGTTTAGAAATGAAGGAAAATGTTTTATTTTTCAGGAAAAGAATATACAATTTCATTTCCACAGAAATTATATGTTTTTATAAATACGATACGATTTAAATCACATTTTTTTTGTTTGAAATATATGCTGTGTTTGCGGTTTTTCGTTACAATATTTGTAAGTACTCGGTTTATTGTTCTATGGACTGAAAAAAAATGAATTGTAGAAGGGCGACATCACTAAAACAGTTTTCGGTTTTTTTAAAAAAGTGTATGCAGTAAGTATGAAAGAAAAGTGGTGTTCGAAAATCATTTTTAGGAAATTTATCAATTTTTATTTAACAATTTTTGAAAAATGTCAGTGTTGATCAGAGAGCTGCAACGGATACATAGTGTTTGTGTACACTCGAGTGTGTGGATCAGATTTGGTTTGAATCAAACCCTTTAGTACAACAATCGTAATGTCTCGTGTGCGCATGGTTCAAACGAGCATGTTGTGCGCTAAATCGAGTTTTTTATACACTCTGTTCGGGTTCGAGTGTTTTTAAGTCGTGATACCCAATAAACTCGAGTGCATCTCGAGTGTGTTATCTACGTTTTTCTACAGAAAAAATGTATGAGGAGCTGCAACGCACACGGAACTTTGGTGTAAATTAGTCATATTTGAGCAGGCCCCACATATGTACATACGCACATACACCTTTATTCTCCGCATTTGACTCTGATATTTTCCCCTTGTTCTGTTTCTATACCCATAGAACTCGAGTTGAACTCGAGTTTGAGTGGTTTTTTCGGATCAGTTTGCCTATAACATACCCGAAATGAGAGTCTGAATACACGTACAACAAAATTCGAGTTAGGTGCTCGAACTCGAAAATAAGATTTCGCGTGTGCAACTCGATCGAACACATAGCTGCGGAGTTTGATATTCGACGTGTTCTGAATTTTCAGCAAGGGTGTTCGAACATGCTCGAGCACACTCAAAGCAGTTCTCTGGTGTTGATCCCTGCATAAAAATAAAATTGATATTTACTTTTACAAGATTTTTTTTATATAAATCACCAACACCCTTCAAATTTGATGAAATCAAGTCCAATACAAGTGTGTGCTGCCTTAATGGTGCGCCTGGAAGCTATAAGGATACTCCATAAGCCATTCTCAAATTTTTCGCAGACGAAATTTGCTCATTCTGTGTGCCTAAAACCAAATGTAGAAGTTTTTTTTATAAGTTTTTTAAATATATTTTCCAATACAAAAATAATCATACCTTCTTTGATGAACCTTGTGTTTCAAATTGTTTCCGACAAGTTCCCCGTTAAAGGTATGTTCGTGCATAATTATTGTACAGCTGAAGTCCTTCAAGCAACAGTCCGGAATGTCCGATAGTCCGGCAACGTGCTGGGCCCAAACGTGTGTTTAAGAAACGCAAAAAACAGAATTTATGAATTAATATGTGATGTGTTTAAATTCATAAAAAACAAACTTAACCTTTTTTATCACGTTCGACGATATTCCCATTTTTTAGATTATACTATCAATAGATCGCGGATTGCTTTCATCCTGAAAGCTGGGGAGCATTCAATGCAATAATTATTTTCATTTTTAATTGACCATCGCCTCGAAAAACGTTGTAAGCGACAAATTTTTTGAACCTAGTTTTCGCACTTTCACTTTCAAAAATATTTCGGCCCTTTTAGCCATTATAAAAAATGTTCCAATTTGGTTAATGCTTGGACATTTCTCAACACTTTCCGAATTTAAAGAAGTGAAATGACTTAGCACCGACTGATGGGCAAAGTTTCAAACATGTGAAATTTTTCGCTTATAACGTTTTTCAAGGCGATGCTTCAATTTCCTTCTTTCTTCCGTCAGTATGGAGACCTTATCCAATTCGAAATTCTCCAGTTCAGCTAAAAATTCCAAGTTTTCCTGTTGGATGAATTGCATGAAAATATTATTCGACTGCATTTCAAACACTTACCTGGCAGCTTTCCAGCATTTCTCTCGTAACAGCTTTGATATTTAAGCTGTTAAGACTAATTTAAAGGCTTTATATATTTAAAATGTTCGAAAACATTTATCTGGAACAACACAGAACTAAAAATATTTGTATTCTATGTGCACGAATGTGTTTATTTTGTAATAAATTGACATACATTTTTGACTACGGCTACGAATTTGATTGTACATAGAATTTAGTATTTTTGCTGAAAAAGTGTGATCAAAAAGTTATGTGGACAGGGTAGGACTAAAAAAACATTTCTATTTCTCCTTAATATTGAGTTTCCTTGATTATTTTTATGTTGTCCAAGCTTTTCATGGCATTTTATAAGTTTGGTAGATATTTTATATGTAATGTACTCGAAAATCGCCCAAAATTAAAAATAAAAGTGGCAATGCATTTCACCACAGCAGAGCTAAATATTTCGCTGCCATAGCATGCTTCTCTTTTCCTCATGCCTTATGCCTATATTGAAGCAGCGTAGCTCTAACACATTGCAGGGATTAGGAAGAAGAAGAGTTAGACCTATAGTGCTATATGCTTTATATACAGTTGCGGTTAAATTAATAGCACCGACACTTTTCGTTGTTTAAAATCCGTTTATTTTCTGTTTCATTTTATTTTTATGAAATTCAAAAATTTCATTGAGTTTTAGCCAGGTATTCTTTCAAATCAAAATATAAAAAATTTGATTTCTGCCAGTTTATTTCACAAAAAAATTGAAAAATCATGTTTTTTCTACGTTAAAAAAAATAGCACTTTCAGTACAAATTTAGATCGCTTTTTATCATTTAAAATATGGGGAAAACACCAGGAGTAAAAATTTCGCAGGGTTCTTAATTATGAGCTGTGTATAATACTTCAAACTTTGTAAAAAGTACAACAATTAAAATATTGCACACCTGTATAAAAATTTTCAGACATGCTACCGACTGAACAAAGAGCGTAAGCAATACGTGTGAAATGAGCGCCATCAAATGATGTATGGCGTGAACATCACTGGAATAGATTATCACAAACAATTATAAGAAGTGCTGCCAACTCCTCAGAAGCAAAATACGCTAAAACTTAGTGATTTAACATAAAATTTTGAAAACGTTTCTTGAACATTTATTTATTAGAAATCACTAAATCTATAATATTAACAGTTTTAAAAAATTGCTTTTATTGAGAAACAAAAAGTGTGCACGCAAACAATAATGGTTGAAGATAACAACAACAATATAAGTATGCACATTTGGTATGAACGCAACAAAAATAGCTATGCGCTAAATGCGCTAGATCTAAAAAGCGCTAAGTTGGCATCACTGGCTATTTGCTTTCATACGCTCACAATGTATGTATGCATTTAAGTATGTCCCAGCCGGAAATGTCCCGGTGAAACAATCAATGATTTCAGCGTGACATAGAGCCGCGACTCCTCCTGATTATACGCCAACATTCTAATGAAATTAACACACAAGCGGCATTGGCAGTCATAAGAGCATATGTCACGAGTCGGTCATCGAAAGTGGAGTAGATCTACTCCGTAGTACCGATACCTCTATCGATGACAGTGCCATTGGAGTTGCGATGAATAGCATTACCTCTCGATGACACTTTTATTGCAATTGCGATAAAAAGCACCTTCTCTCGATGGCAATGCCATTGGAATTGAGAAGTACTCAAATTTTCCCCTTGATATTCTTGGTGAAAAAATAAATGAATTTGTCCTTTATGAGAATTTTTCCGGCTGGGATTGACATACTTAAATGCATACATCCAAAGGCTATTACTCCCGTGAAACGAACAATTTGAAAAAACTAAATTTTCCAGTATAAAAACAGGCAAGGGGGTTAATTTGACCAAACAACAGTGTCGTGGAAAATTCTTATTTTAGGCGTTTAAATTGTTAAATCAAACCGAATGGTTTTCTTTTATTTTAAAAATTTATAATTATAAAATTTATTTCCATTTTGTATGAAAAAAAATTCCACATTCAACCTTTTTTCCCATTCAGAAACTTGCAAAATTCCCAATTGGATCAAAATCTAAATAATTCGGTGCATACTTACTAGGCTTTCCGCAATTTCATGATTTTACAGAATTTTATATGGACAGGGGAAGAAAAAACTATACGGGGCTTTTGACTGTTAAAGTATAGTAGACAAGAAATTCCTGGGCTTATTAAGAACTTGTTTACTTTTTAATAGTGACTTATTTTTAGTACATTTTCTAGGGACAACTGAAAAATAATTTGACGGTAAGTCTTGGAAAAAGATTTCATAAGTTGCAAGAACGTTCTCAAGGAACTACCTTGGAGGTTGAAAGTAAGTTTTTGTATGAGGAAAGACGAATGAACGAAACTAAAAAAACCACCGGGTAGGGCCGTGCAAAACTTTTGGCCCTGGGGGGAATTAGTAAAAATGCTGGGAAAAATAATAAAATTTCGTTTTTAAACCACTTTAATTTTACCCTTTTTAATAAAATTTTCAAAACCAAATAAAATCTCCTTCATTTTAAGAAAATCTGGGAAATCTTTCTATTGGGTTAAAGAACGCTTCGTGCTGCAAAAACTCGCCCAAACACATATGAAGAGTACCAAAAAGTTCAAAACAAAAAAACCAAATAAAAACGTTTGAATGGTTTTAAATTTTTTTTCTGTTTCAAAATGAAAAATAAGGGTTTTGAAACAACCAGAATAGTTACCCTCCGTAAAAGCTTAATTTTTTTTGGGGCTAAAAAAAGTAAATTCCCATTTACAAAAATTGTGAAAGTTGTATTTACAAATTCAGTGATTTTGGGAATCTAACCTGGAGGCCCCTAAAAATGGGATTAAATCAACGAAGGGTTCCAAATTAAAAAAAATATTTATTTTTTTTCCCCATTTTTTGGGGAAATTCAATTTTCAATAACCTTTTTCCGGACTTTTCTATATTTGGTCAATTTTACCCAAATGTCCAAATAAATAATTCCCTATTGGTTTTCAAAAAATTTTGGTTTTAGGGCAGCATTTAAAGTATTATAAGAAACCCTACAACGAAGGGATACCTTTCAAAATCAGATAGACAGAAAGTCTCATTTCTAAAAGCTAAACGTTCAAATTGTAGTCGGTTACTATTTTCACCATCGATTTGCACTATTGACTCGTTCCATTTGGCACCATCTGTTGTCTATGGATGCCACACTAGCGTCTAAATTAAACAAGACCAAAAACTCAGAAATCAGTTTTTTGTAGTACGTGAATTTTTCTAATACAAAAAAGAAAAATTAAATGTTAAAAGAAATTCTACAGTTTAAAACGGTTTAATCATTCATAAAAAAAACTATATAATATCTGATTTTCTCCGGTTATAAATGAAAAAAAAAAACTAACTGCTTGTACTTGCCCAATTTCTAGAGACGACAACAATGCCCAAAGAGGCATCGTGGTGGATTGCCTGGTATGCCGTGTGGTTGTTGTTGCCTTTGGTGAATTGCCTATTAGCTTTGTTGAATTGCCTATTAGCTCGTTTCTCATACTGTAATACTTGGTAGGGCTTTCCCAGCAAACATTTACGCTTACTAAACAATTGGAAGTAATTTGCGCCCGCAAACAAAAGGCTTGGGTCCAAGTGTTGGAATTTATTTGGAATTCAAGTGTAAATAACCAAAACGGCTCCCTTTTTATTCAATTGGATTTCAGATTGGAAAACATATAAATCCAAGCAATCGAATTAAATATTTTCCAAGCCTAAACAAGCAGTACCAATCCGATGTAGGCGGGTTCAATCCCCGCTGCGGCGAGGGTTTTTTTTTGGTTTTTTTTTAATACTAAGGTAGATAATATAACATTTAAATAATATTTCAAAACTAAGAGGAATATCTAGCTTTCATCCAAACATTTATAAAAATAAAAAAATTTTTTTTTAAGCACATGTGTATGCATTACGTTTCTGACGACCAGAAAAACCCAAATTTATAACTGCCAACTTCCTTTCTCCCTCAAAGTGGATCAAATTTTACCTTAGATATCTTTCTACGTCCCAATTTTTCCACAACTTTTTTTCGCCCGCGACAGGAATCGAACTCGAGCCCTCCAGGTTACAAATCGCAACACGCTCCCATTACGCTACCGAGAGATCTCATGCGTGCGTGCTAGAATTAATATATTAACGTTCGAAAAAATCGAACTGTAGACACCTCGTATGTATGCACGATGTATGTACGGATTTGCGAAGTACTTGAGAAATTTAACGTTTCCCAAACACATTTGGAAAGCGTTTGGGAAATGTTTGCGAATTTAATATAGCACATATATGCTTGAAAAAGTTTGGGAAAATGTCTTGGAAACAAATGAATAGTAAGCACCTTTGTAAAAAGCTTATGCAAATGTTTGCTGGGTTTCGTGATCGTACGAGGAATGCACGACTACGCGAAAACCTATATTACTATATGTGGCACTCTACAACAACTATGCTGGTTGAGTTGAAGTAGGCCCCCGTTGCATGCATTCTTATGGCAAAATCAAAAACGTAGCACGCCCCCGAGAAATTCCGGGTCCGGTCTAACAAATTTTTCAAATCTTGTAACATGTACCAAAATGTTTGGTATAACTCATATACATTATAAGTGTTCGTCAAATATTTTTTGTTAAAACTCAATTTTTTCGACTAAAATATGGTTTATATATAATTTCAAAAATCTTTACGTGAAATTTTCCTTTTGTTCTTCAACAACTCTTAAGAAGAGCACTCATGCGTCGAATATGACCGAATGTTTGTTTACAAAACAGAACAGCTGATATGAACTTTTCACTGATGTAGAAAAAATTCTAGCTCGATACCAAACTAATGGCTCAAGTACTTATAACAAATCATGCTAAAATGAACACAAAAACTACTTATTTTTCGAATTCCTCTCTTGAAAAGGGCACAGTATTGCATAATCTTTCATCAAAAACTTAAAAGGTTGTATACTAAAAAGAAAACATTAAAAAATTTCAACGCAAGAACTCTTAGTTACAAAATTGAGTGAGTACTCAAAATATTCTAGCATCACTAATTCGGTTGTTGTTGGGAGTGCCACATATAGTAATATATGGCGAAAACACTCTGCGTGCAAACGCTAATGAAAATAAAATATGTATGTATCTTGCTTAAAGTTATGTTAAATTTTATCTTTTTTGTTTAGGTGGTATTTGTGTTCTAGGAATCGACCGAATGTGTCGGTCGACTGGGCTTACTAGTTTACATAACCATGCAAGATGATTCAACAAAGACTCAGATAGAAAAAAAAGCTGTACTGTACTTTATGTAAAAAGGATGGCCACACAGCCAACTACAAATAATGTGAGCTTTATTTGAATCGAAAAATGCGCAAACAGCAACTAGGGCAAAATAAAAGAGTTTCACTACAAAATTAGAATCTAAATATGGTAAAACATTATGGGGTGTATGAGAATATCTCGTTTGCACAGGCATTAAAAAATCCCAAACAAATCCCTTTGCCGTCGAGCAATAGTATAGGCTTTGTTAATGAAGAGTGCAAGGATCTCTTTGGAATGCCAATAACTTAATACCTTGCAGCAACGAATGCATTTTTCCAAAAATACAACAAAAGTGAAAAAAAAAACAAAGGCAAGAATAGCATTCATTATTGAAATGTGCTTTAATGGAAATAAATGAATTAAAATTCACACACCTTAATGCTAAATCTATCTATTATAAACATGGCCAAACTCGAAGGCATGGGAGTAAATGTAGAGTTTTTAAATGGCAGCACTATATGTATAGTCTCGTACTTCCAACTAATTCATAGAAAGTGATGTAAATAATTTGTTAAAAAATATTCCCAGAAAAAGTGTGATAATGTGCGGATATTTTAATAGCCGACACACCTTTTGGGGAGATTATACTAGTAATGAGAGAAGAAGTGCCCTCTTTAAATGGTACGTCGATAATAGCCTAGCGCATGATACTAAATTAATAGCAACCCTGAGCCCGACTTTTCAAAGAGGAAAAAGTGCAACTCATATAGACCTTTTCATTTTATCAAATCAAATAGAAAGACTCCAGACACAACCAAATGCAAGAGTCCTAACCCCATTCTCTGACCATAATCCAATACAAATATAACTTTACTGAAGCAAACCTTAAAAGCCAAGTCCGATTTTCTACCTAGATTTCAATAGAACGAATTTCACATATTTTAATAGAAATCTAACCAAAAAATTCAACAGGATCAACATGCCGCAGAACAACAACATAACTAATATAGATATTGCCAAACATATAAACAATTTTTCCATAGTCATATCACCCACAATAACTGAATGCACGTAGGCGTGAGCAAGAGCAAATTCATATTTAAGTCTCCCTCATAGATTATTAAACTTTATCAAACTAAAGATAAAATTAAACCGAAAACTCTTTAAGAAAAGATTAAGACCAAACGTCGAAATAGAACAGTTAAGCATCCAATTAAAAACAATAAATAGAAGCATAGCATGGAAATAAACATAATAAAAACAAAAAAATTTGAGATCCAAGTTCAAACTATTCATAACAACAATGTCTTCAAATTTTTCAAACCCAACAGTAAAACAAAAAGTCTAGATATCCCACAGTTAACAGATAACAACAAACTCGCAGTTACTGATGCAGAAGAAGCACAATATTTTGGCGAATATTTTGAAAACATTTTCTGCAACACAAAAAACATAATTCCCAATAGAGAACAGGAAATAGTACGCCAAATCAAACCCATAACTGATACCACGAACCAAATAATAAATTTTTCAGTAGAATCACACGCGCTAGATTTACGAACAGTAAACAATCATTATTTGGGCACTGAAGAATTAGGGACTGTTTCCACTATACACGCATTTAGCATTTTTCAGCATTTTAGCAAAATGCGGCTCGAAATCGCATTCAATTGTTTTTGCATTCTTAACCTAATTTTTCAGCATTTTGAAAGGATGCAAAAAATGCTATTATTTTAGATTAATTATCGAAACTTTTGTCACATATCTAAGAGAATATCTGTCATTTTTAAACTTCAGCTGGTCATTTGAAAACCATGGCGGAAGGAATTCAAAAGAAATGTTAGTGAAAACTCTTCTCTAAGTTGGGCAAAAGATTCAACAAAAAAGGAAGCTTTTTTTTGTATTAACAAATAACTGTAGGCGGAATTAAGCGTTCTGATCAGCGGACTGTTTTATTAGCGAATGACTCCAACTCTCCTTTCTTGAGGTTTTTTATAAAGAATAATAACAATGTGCTTTACAATGTAAAGAGAAATGAAAAAGAGAGAATTTATACAAGATGAGTTTACAAGAAAAAGAGAATTAATACAATGCAATAGGCAAAAGAGAATTAATACAATGTAAGTTGAGTTTAGAAGAAAAAAAGAAGTATTAAACGGATGTGGGTTGCCAACATCCCGCCGGCCTTGCAGTTACTGCAATTTCTTATGAAGCGTGTTGAGCGCAGATATAATTTCGCTGATCAGAGTGCAAGAGGCCTCTTTTATCTTCTCCTTGGGTTGAGAAACCTCGGATTCCCTTTTTCCGCGGAATCGGATATTGGCGCCAGCGGTCTTGATAAGGGGGGTGTGCCCAGACGTCGCTTTACGCTTTTCAATGATGGCACGTGCGTCTTTAGCTGGCACAGTGGCCTTGTGAGTTGTTGTTGCCTTGTGAGTTGTTGTTGCTTTGTGAATTGTTGTTGCCTTCCTTTGAGGTGCCTTCCTTTGAGGTACCTTTGCCCTCGGTTCGCTGTGCAATAACGTGTGGTGGGGTGCCTGACAATCTCGGCACCTTCCCGCTGAGGTACAGCTTTCTAAACGATGCGACCGCGCCAAACAGTTTAGACAATATTGCAGCCGCTTTGCCGTCTTCTTCCTCTGATCTGGGGTCTGTTTGAGGAAGACCCGACATCGCCGCAGGGCGTGCTCCGCCTTG